>OY735242.1:9635074-9725074 GCA_963457665.1 Thysanoteuthis rhombus
ACCGGGAATCTGGTCTCCCCAAGACTGTGATTATCACCTTCTTATAGGAGATCTATGCCCACACGTCTGCAAATACCGGGAATCTGGTCTCCCCAAGACTGTAATTATCACCTTCTTATAGGGGATCTACACCTACACGTTCGATCAACCCACGCTTTTTGGTTGTCTCTGCCCACATCTATGCATTTTAGGGTATCCACCCATCTGGATGAGGCTTCTTCTGGTGAAACACCTCTTGTTTTTCTGGCATTCCATTCAGGAAATCAGAAGTAGCATGTCTTTTTGTCAACACACTCGTCAGGATGTTTTTCATCAACACCTGTCATCAAGGTGCCCCAAGGATGCTTTTCTGCATTTGCATATCCTGTTTATTGTTATCAGTGGGCACTGGATATAAGAGCGATCCTTTGACCTTTGTGTCTGTTATTCAACGTGTACAGTGCAACTTGGCATAACAATTCTATTTATTGAAATGAGTGGCTTGGGGTCAAGGTTGGGGGAGCCATAGCATAACTCAGCCTAGGGGCCCTAGTGATGATCCGTCACTGATTAGGGCAAATTATGTGGCTACTGTTTGTCTGGATATTTCTTCACCCATGGTTTTGCTAAAATCTTATAAACCTTGGGCAAGTCTATCATCATTACCAGTAATAGTTAGGATAATTATATAATAAGAGAGAGTAATTTAAAATAATGTTCTGATTGTTCATTTCATTTTAATTTGTATCTCAATCAGGGCAATGATAGATTCAGAAGTCAATGTATGGAGTCCTGCTGTGGTTTATTATTTAGTTTTAAGAATTAAAATCAAATATTTGATGTCCGAGATCTTATCTGAAATTTGCTTTGAATATGTTTATGCTTGGGGAAGAGACTGTGGCTTCTGATGGCTGGTTCTAGGTAGAAGCAGATCTGTTTGGAAAGAAGTGATCTCCAACTCGAGCGTCTGCTTGTGTTGCGGTTCGGATACCTTGACTGTGAGGAGTAGAAGAGGATATAAGGTAGGTAAAAGAGGACCGAGTTGGGAACAACAAATAAATCTACCAGTTTTCGGGTTATGAAATAGAAATCATATTTTTGAGGCCATGGGGTCAGATAAGTGTTTGGTTAATTAGAATTCAATAACAGTAAGGTTACATTATATTACCCAACCAAGATATGTTTTAAGTGATGGTCACAAAGGCCAGGTTCAGTGTTATATTGTATAACAACATAAGTGAAACCTTAAATTTTAGAAACAATAGAGTGTCAAAGGTTCAGACGGCTAAGTATATATAGGCTGTACATTCATAGTGAGGAGAATAGAGTCAGAGAGTAAAAGTTGGTGAGATGACAGAATTGTTCTCGGCATGGGAGGTGCTTACATAAAACGATATTTGTTTTTCTCATTCTTCTTTTTGCTCTCTTGCTTTTATAAATCTCCTGTGGGCTTGAAGGACAATCTTAAGTTAGCAAATAAAAGATTCTAAAATCAAAAGGAAGTGTCAATGTTTATTTTATATTTTCATCATCGTCTATGGGAGAGGCGGGCTAACCAAAGTGAATTAAATGTTATAAATGAGATTGTTACTTATGGATTTGTAACTTCTTGTTATGGTCTTTGGCTGCTCTTGTAGTATGGTTTTATCTGAACAGATGCTGTACTTACGGTCTTGGTCAATGGTGTGTAGACCTGAGGTTATCCCGGATATTTCCAGTGGATCAGGACGGGCTCTTCTGTAGAATAGTGTCTCCAGATAAAACTCTTTTGGCCTTTCTGGATATGGCAGGTGTTTGATGCCAGGGATCATCTTTGTGGTTCCCCTTTGTACTCTTTCTATAGAGTCATTGTTAAATTTTTGTTTGGTTGACCAAATACAGGAACTGAATTCTAAATGCAGTTTGACGAGTGTTTTATACAGCATATCAAAGAACTCCCTATCCATGTTCTCAGGGAGAGAAAAAGAGGAAAGGAAAGTTAGGTAGTTGACTGAGGGAGGGAGGGAGGGAGAGAGAGAGAGAGAGAGAGAGAAAAGAAAGGAGAGTTGGGTATTTTAATAAGAGGGTAGAAAATAAAGAAAAGAGAAGAGAAAATTTGGTACTTTATTGGGAGTAAAGAAAGTTATTGAAGGAGAGAGAGAGAAGAAAGGAGTTAGGTATTTTGATAAGAGGGTAGAAAATAAAAAAAAGAGAAGAGAAAATTTTGGTACTTTATTGCGACAAAAGAAAGTTACTGAAGGAGAGAGAGAGAGAGAAGAAAGGAGAGTTAGGTATTTTAATAAGAGGGTAGAAAATAAAGAAAAGAGAAGAGAAAATTTGGTACTTTATTGGGAGTAAAGAAAGTTACTGAAGGAGAGAGAGAGAGAAGAAAGGAGAGTTAGGTATTTTGATAAGAAGGTAAAAAATAGAGAAAAGAGAAGAGAAAATTTGGTACTTTATTGGGAGTAAAGAAAGTTACTGAAGGAGAGAGAGAGAGAGAGAGAGATTGAGGAAAGTTAGTTTACTGAGAAGGTAGAAAGGGAGAGGGGAAAAAAACTAAAATAAAAGGGTAGGAAGTAAGAGAGGAGAGCAGAAAGTTTCGTTGCTTACTGGGTGGGTTGGGAGATTTTTGTATATGAAACTAATCTATGTGTGTATAAGATAAAATCATACGTGCTCAACAAGGATCGAAAAAGATGAGGGAAAGAATGAGAGGAAAGCAGAGGCATGAGATAATTTTAGTTGTCAACACCCTTGGAATTTCCACAGGTATAGCTAGTATTTATTATTGAAAACAGTCAATGAAAACTGTCAAAATAGATTTCTTCAGTTTTCGAGTTTTGGCTGGCTGGCTGGCTGGCTGGCTGGCTGGCTTGCCATGTATGTATGATGCTTACTGGCCACCAATGGAGCTATAAGGCTGAAATTTTCTCCTCTTCATTTATTGTAAATAAAAAAATTTCTTTTGTCTTTTCTTCAAATTCCCTCCTGAAGTAAGTTTTTAGTTGGGGGTTCAATTTGCAAAGAAAGTCCTTGCCAAATTGATCCTTTATATTATGTCCAGCAGCGTTCACACTCATTTTTATTGGAAAATTCATACTTTTCAGTGATCAGTGGCCAACAAAATACGAAAGAAGTAACTTGTCCATTGGTAACCCCTTCTTCCAAATTTTCAGTTCATCACCCCCAACACAGTACGCTTGCCAAGAGAAGTTGGTCATGTGATGGTTTCTATTGAGTGACTAACCAGACCTGTTTATAGGATTAGAGTCACGTTAGCCTAAAATAGCTGCCTCAACTGCCTCAGAACTTGCTAAAAGGTTTTACAGGGTTTGTTTGATTAACTTGTTCGATTTCCGAATTAAGGGAAACATCAAAGATATAAATATGTCAAATATTTTTGCTTTTAACTCCATTAAAATTGATTTGCATCCACACGAAGTCTAACATGTTTTCCTGTTTCTTCACTGTTAAAAATGCATATATATACATTTTTTTTTCTTTCTCTTTGTCAACAAATTAGCTGGAGTGCCTCTCAGGGGCAGCATTTATTTATCCAATTCATGTACTATCACTGAATTTTGCTAAATCAAATCGCTGTCATTGGAAATCAACTATTTTTATCATCTAAAAATTCTCATTGGTTTTGGAAATTTTCAGAGGGAATTCTTAAACCACTGCAATTTATGTTTTGCACACACGTGTCTTTGTGCATGAAAATAAAACGTGTATGTATAAAGAGTGCGGTTCCAATATATGATAAGTGCCATTTCAAAAATGAATCAGTTTAATTGAATCAAAAATCAAATTCTTGACTCGAACTTTTCATTTCATTGAAACCTTATTCAACGCAAATATATAAAAAGGCTGTAATAAGATAAGAACGTTCAAATTCAGAATTTTTCCTTCTTCACTTGTCTGTGTAACTGTTTCAATGATCCTGGTTACATGTTCTGGTATAGAGAAGTTTAAATGTGTCATCCAGTAAACACCTTCTGAAAAAAGATTTTTAACTTTTCTGTATTTCTTGTATTTAGGGGGCACTCAGTTTACAATATTAATCCTTCGTGAATTGGACACATGTTTTGCCAGTGCCACCATCATGTGGCATGGTGACACTCAGGCATTTGTGGATAAGCTAGTTTGGAATGATAGAGAGAGAGAGAAAAAGAGTATATAGTTTAATCTAAATTCTTTTATGTAAAAATTACATCGTTTTATTATCCTACTGGTTGTGTTACACCTGTTCCTTGTAACTGACAACGTAACTGACGATGGTTGGCATCTATGATCTTGTCAAAACATATATTGCTCTATGTAACCTTGAACCACTGTCCAAGAAATCTGGATCAGGTAGGTGGGTTAGTAAAGTCTTGGGTGACAGAGACATGAGAACTTACAGATGGCGGGTATTGTGAGAAAAATGAAGCTACTTGGCTGTGGTGATTCATTTTTAGGCAGAGGTGGCATTATATTTTGAATTAATGTCTTTGCTTATTTGGTCCAACATCAACAAAACAAAGTGATGTTTTGGCTGGTGATGGCCGAATGAACTCCCGTCAGGAGTTGGGAATATCCTTTTAGAATATATGTACATTTATGTGTCATCTAGTGTTTGCAGAATTCCGAACCCCTAAAAGAGTAATGTGACTAACCAAGAAGCACGAAACATTGTAGATGGAAAAATGATGTTATTTGATGCAAGAATTCTACTATATTCCCTCAATATCTGCACTGACTTTCTTTACGTGCTGTCACTTAAAAGATTACCGCAAGGTGTGCTTGGTAAACACTTTAAATGTCAGTGAACATTAAGGACTGCGAGACTTCAATCTGTTGTATGGATTTATAACATGGATTGAATAATTAGAACAATTTGTTTAGAAATTAACTGGATTTGATTTAGTTTTTATTCAACAGAAAATTCGGTTAAGATTCCAATAATACCAAACAGCTAAAAAATTAGAAAAAATTTTTTATCTCAAGTAATTTTTTGCACTTTCGATTGAGACCTTTGATTCTCTCTGAAATTTGTCAATTTTTTGAAAAATGTTATTCTTAAGGTTTTAAGGGGTCTATTTACAATGTAACTATAATGCTAAACAGTACCCTTATTTTCCGTCCGTTGTATGAAACATGTCTCCCACTCAGATGAATTGCACTAAAATATGATGAGCATCTACTCCTAACCAATATCTTGTATGCACTTGAATTAAATTTTACTAAAATTAATTGAAAATATTCAACTTGAAAGAAAACCCATTAGCTACTTGGGTGTTTCTTTGTTTTTTTAAGATAATCGAATCACTGTAGCCCCACAAATAGCCCACCCGACCAACCAGCCAATTGGGCTACAGATTCTTCTCCATTTGGTTGTCTGTGTCTGTGTCTGTCTCTGGATGCTCCTGGTTATATTTTTACTGCTACAGCCTGGAAAATTGGCATAAATACAACAATAGGTACCATCTAAAAATGATTTCTTCTTTCTTTGAAAAGATAATGCTCTTTTGGATTTCTATGATCATTTCCCACCATCAATGCCCAATACTGATGTATTTTAGACTTCTTATATGAAAGATTGAGAATGTTAGATAATTTTTCAGATAACTAGTTCAGTCTACAGTGATTCATTCGTGCCAGTTACAAATATTATCATGATTTTCTTTTAATATAAATCTCAAATTGCCTCATAAAATGTTTTTTTGTTTTTTAAATTCATTTTTAGGTCTCTGTGGTCATTTTTTTTACCTACAATGACCAAATCTTGTGCTGGTATTTTTTAAATACTTATGCACAAAAGATCTATTTGTTTTTAGATTATTTTAGATAATTAGTTATGGTATACGCCAGGACTATGGTGATTCATTTATGTGAGTTACTGATATTCTATAAAAATACTAAAAACCACAAAACCTCATTTCGTGTGAGGTCTCTTAATGAAAAAGAAAAGTTTGTTTCAAGCTGTCAAAAACGCATTGGAGTCCCCCTCCCTTTCAGAGGAAAATACGTGATAAATTTTCTCTCTTGACAACCTGGATTAAAATTGTTTAATTTTTCTGTCAAATTCGACAGTGTCTAACTGGCAGGAGGCGGGAGTTCAAATGACTTTTTCTGCTGCTTCTCTTATTGTTTTTCTCGCCAATTTGTTTGGACACTTTCTCCGGGAGACAATCATTCGATCTTGTTGAGAAAAAACAAAAGGAAATCAGTTCTTTTAAAACTCTTTATTGCTAGTTAGCTGGGCCCGCTCAAGGTAGCGACAACACAGGCAATTTCTAAGGATGCTGAATGCTAGGGGTGCTTGTCTGAGACAGTAAGACTTTCCATATACAGATCAAGAAATGAATATATATACCTTGCATAATTAAATCACTGCGTTCCAGAACTAATTATTGAAAAAATTATATAAAACTATCTAAAGCACATTGATCTTTTATCTGAAATAATCGATAAAATACCTGCACTCGTCCTTTTCCTCACCATATATCTATATCTATATATATACATATATACATATATACATATATACATATATATGTATATATATATATATATATATATATGTATATATATATATATATATATATATGTATATATATATATATATATATACATATATATGTATATATATATATATACATACATATATATGTATATATATATATATATACATACATATATATGTATATATATATATATATATATATATATATATATATATATATATGTTTGAATAATTAAATCACTGCGTACCAGAACTAATCAATTAAAAATTTATCTAAAACTATTTTAAAAATATAAGATGGAGAGATGAACTGGACAAATTTAGAAAATACTGGCTCCGCGACACCCATGATAGAGAATTGTGGCGAATCCTGGAGAAGATCTATGTCCAACATTGGATGTTAAAAGACTGATGATGATGATGATATCTTTTATTTGAAATTATTGATAAAATACCCTCACTCATCCTTTTCCTCACCATATATCTATACATCTATATATATATATATATATATATATATATATATATATATATATATATATGTTTCGACACTGAATATTATAAAACACTGGATATAAAAAAAACGTTTTTTCAAAAATTTATATTATTTCAGTCAATAAATTATCAATATCTGTTCATGTAATTTCTGTCTTTTTCTTCAATGTTTTTTGTATTGTACACAGATTTTGATATTATGGTACTATGTGGGAATACATACGTATGCACACATGTTTGATTAATGACCATAGGGGATTGATGTATTTTTTCAATTTGTTGATTACTTTTCTTGTTTGGATACAATGGAACATTTATCTGGATTCACTAAGAGTAAACGTTGTCCAAACTTTGGGGATTTAGCTCTTTTGACCATCACTTCTGGTCAGTATTGAGATCAGAAGAAAAAAGATGGTGGATATTTTTCATTACTTTTTTAAATTGGCATTATCGTGTTTGTGTATCATAATAAATGAATTGGAGAAATACAGTAATGCCGTTTAAAACATTTCAAAAGATTCTTAGTTTTTTGTCTTTTGTCAATGGTCAGATGGTTGAAATGTTTAGATAATACTTACATTCACTGAATCTAAATATGAATTCTCTTGCATATAAATGAGAAAAGTTAACTGGAAAATTAAGAAAAAACATTCTTTGTTTATGGTCTTTAATCAAACTAATAATAATGAAGCAGTGCTGCTTATATATATATATATATATATATATATATATATATATGAATCCCCATAGCCTATGTATGTACCAGGACTAATTATCTAAAAAATTATCAAAAGAAAATAGATCTTTTATCTAAAACTATCTAAAAAATATACCAGTACAAGATTTGAGTACTATTGATCCAAAATGACCATTCAGATCCAAAAGAGCACTTTCTTGAAAATGTCAAGAAAAAAGAAAAATTTAGATGGTACCAGGAACTCCTGGTGACACACAATCAGAGACAAGCAAAGAGAGAAGAATGTCTAGTCAACTTAGTTGGTTGGTCGGGTTTGGCCATTCGTGGGTCTAACGTGATTTGCTAAATCAAACAATTAAAAGTCAAATTAAGAAAGAATATCTGACAGTTAAATACTTTCTGCGTCAATGACTTTGGAGATTTCCACTGAGTTGAAGGTCTTTTCAAAGTCAACAAATGCTACTGTAAGCAGTATTTTATATTCTACTTTTTCTTTTAGTTGGTCCATTGAATTGAGATTGTTAAGTAGCTTTTTTCTGAAGCCAGAAAAGGAGGGAGACAATGTCAAAATAGCTCACCCAAACTCTTTACAGCCTGCCTTGAGATGATCTTTTGAAACCTAGACTTGGAACACAAAGGAATCAGAACAGACAACAAATACCAAAGTAAACTCAGAATTGCTGATGACATTGTCCTTTTTGCTGAGAACCTTCATGATCTCCAAATAATGCTTGATGAACTGAATGGAGAAAAAGAGAAAGTTTACCTCAACATGAATGTCGGCAAGACAAATGTCATGTTCAATAAACATGCTGAAGACAAAGGCACAATGAACAGAATCAAAATTGTTGAGCTAAAGAAAGTTGACCATTACATCTACCTTGGACAATGAATCTCAATGAAATCCTCAAAAGGAGAAGAAATCAATTGGAGAATCACTCAAAATTGACTAGCTCTCCAAAGAACAAGCTTAACCTTCAAAAGCAAGAAAATCCCACTAGTCTTAGAAAGAAAGGTATGCAATCAATCCATCCTCCCGATAGTCACCTATTGAGCTGAAACATGGAATCTAATCAAAAGATTGACCCTCAAACTGAGAAGCATGCAATGTGCACAGTAGAAAATCCTGCTCAACTTCACATAATAAGACAGCACAGTATATTAGAGAAAAGACAAGAGTCTGAGATATCTTAGAAACCATTATAAAACTCAAATAACAATGGGCTGGACATGTTGCAAATGACTGCTGGATATCATGACTCACAATGTGGATCCCCTGTGATCATATGCAAAATTGTGGCCGCCAGAAAGTAAGATAGTGTAACGGACTAGACAAATTCAGAAAATACTGGCTCTGTGTAGCTCATGGTAGAGAGGTCTAATGAATCTCTGGGAAGGTCTGTCTGATGAAGATGAAATATTTTCTGTTGTAGTTAAACTAAAAGAAATAATTGGTCAAGGAGATTTAAGACCGTTTTCTTTCAATTGATTATCCTAAGGACTTTTTTATTCCTACTTATTTATTTCTCTCAATGTGAAACTATCACATGCCCGACATCTTTTGGCAGCATGCGGTGTTGGGGTGTTCAATTAAAAAAATGGGCAATAGGGTGATCAATTCTTGTTGGGCAGTGATCAATAAAAAAAGAAGCTGAATTTTCAAAAAACTTGTGGACACAAACTAAGCGATCAATTTAGCACAAGCTTACATTGAGATTTGATCCCCACTGCTTTTAAAGACCTATTAAGGGTGGGAATATTCAAAAAACGAAAAAAGAATTTTCTCTTGACTTAATAAAGAGTAAATGTTGAGATTTTGAGCCCTCAAGCTCAATTGGTATGGCCTGTACGTGCCATACATACGTGTCCAGCCAACCAGCCAAACCAATTTGAAAACTAAAGAAACGTATTTTTAGTTTATGATTCGTAACAAATGCATAAAAAAGATAATACTATAATTTGAAGGTTGCTGAATTTCAGCTTGCTTAGGGCATCAAGAACCCTGGGGCCACCCTGTTAACAAATTTACTCCGTATTGCTGAAATTGTCAAATACCAAAAAATAATACATTTTTTCCCTTCAGATTGATAAGTCGGTTTACTTTCTTTATTCTCACGGTCTTAGATTGGTATAAAATGTGTCTGAAAACAAGCATTTGTTTTACAGGCTGTCTCAGAAGTCGATATACTATCATTCTTTTTATTTTTTCAAAAAATTTATAAATGAAATTTTGAAAATTAGAACACATGAACTCGAAGATTCTGGCTATAGTTTTGGGAAGGGTCATTAACATTCACCCGAATTCTATGTTATAAGAGTTGCTGGTGCAGAAAAAACTCTTCTTATAACCATTACATTGTGATTATACACTCGGAGAAGGCCATTGAATGGATTGGCTGAAACGTTGTGTCAAGAAAATAAATAAGAAGAAGGGGATCAATTGGCTAAGAAAACTCTTTTTGAATATAAAGTACAATGTTTGAGAATCTTGCTGTTCAAATTTTGTCCAGTTCAAATCAGAATTACTTCTATGGTAGTCATCTACAAGTGAACCAACTTCTTTATAGCACTTTAGTTGAGCCAGAGATTGAAACAGGCAATCCTAGTGAGATGTTTACACAAGAATCATTGATTCTTGCCTTGGACTCATGAAGGTCTCTCGGCCTTGTTGCATTAACTTAACTCCTGATATAGCCCCTCAAAAAGAAATTGCTAATTCTGACCCTTGCCAGACTGTGATTTTATGACTCAGTTCCTACATTAGCGTCATCAATATAATAACTGGGATAAATGCAGAGCGTCAAAAAATGTCAAAATATTTCTCAGACATTGAACTCTCGATTGATATAGATTCCAATGAGATCGAACTGAAATCTGAAAAGACAAATGAAAAAGAAAACCTAAAGTCACTTTTGAGATACTATGGCGGAAAAGTGTTTTATTTTTATTTGAATCAATTATTGAATTGAATTTAATAGGTATTTGCAGATTTAGGGCAGTACTTTTTTGTATCAAGTTTTGCAACTGTTTTGAGCCAGGTGAAAAATCTTCTTTCTGCTTTTTTTTCCTTCTTGTTGAATTTTATCATTTTTTATAAAATACAATAACATATTTTGTATTTTTTTCCCTGATTATCCCCCTTTCCTTGAAACACTTAAATGAGAGACATAGGCTAGAACAAAATGTCATGAACATGGATTTTTCATCGATTTATTTTTATTTTTGTTTTTATGAATCTGAAAAGACAATAAATTCAAAAGCTTTTAGAAGGAGGTTTTGTTAGAATTGGATAATAAAAATGTCGAACCAGTTTTCATTGGCATTCTCTTTAAACTTTTTAAACTTATAAAATGAAATGCATCCCACCGTGTGTGTGTCTCGGGGGAAGGGTTGCAAACGGGGCATATATCCCCAACCCAGGATCAGGCCTTCTCACCTAGGATAAGGAGGGTTGAAAGTTGGAACCTTATAGTCAATAAAAGTTAATGGTGTTGTACAATTGTTTTTTATAACCCCAACTAGGCATCTATACATAAAGATAGTATCATTATTCATTGGCGACAGGGTTGCTGCTAAAATATATCCCAAATATATAGTTTTATCACTCAGCCCCGCCCTGCCCCGCCCTAAAAATATACCTCCCCCAGGCTGGAAAAGTGACAGTGAATGCCCAAACTTCTCGCAATGTATTAAGAGATTTTAGTGAATCATCAGCTTTCATCATTGGAAATGAGTTGGATCGGATCATGTTTAATAATTCCACTTGGGGGTCTGGATCTCCCCTTTGCTTGGGCAGAGCGCAACTGAAGCTTTTTGAAAATATATCTAAATGAAGAAATTTCATGAATAAAAAAGACCCAAATAATTCCAAGTATTCATAAATCAAAATTTATTATTTTGTTTTTTCATTCAATAGAGTTGAGCATCACAAACTCTGTTTCGGAAATTCCCGGATTATTTTTGTTGCATAGGTTAAGCCTACTTTCAGGTGCTACAGGGTCAGGTCATTAACACCAAAAAGAATTTTAAGATTTCCTTTATATAAACAAAATACTTGGGTAATTCTATGAAATCTCTATAAAATATCTTTATACTGCTTCTAAACAGTTTTCTACTCTTTTTGATTTTTCCAAAAAAATATCTACTGGAAGTTTTTTAATGGCTTTTTGAAAAAATCATTTAATTAATGTTCATGTATTGTCATTCAGAAAAAACATTATTTTACTTATCTATCAATATAAACTATAACAAAATTTGATTATTACTTAATTTATAAAAATAGCTGGGTTTCTGTTTGCAAGTTTCCAAAGTCAGAGTTTGTGACGCTCAAATTTATTATCTTCTATCTTCTTCTTTAAAAAACTATTTTTTTTCTCATTGGTCGTGTGATAAGTTTCTTTGATTAAACTTTTTTCTCTTACCCTTTTGTCAATTCTAGAACTAAAAAGAGATGTCTCTAACATGAGTGAAAAGTACTGGATCATACATTACTACCGTATTTTTAATGTTCGAAATACATTTTCTTTTTTATGCGTTTATTTGTAAATATAAACCATTTTCTGTTTGAATGTCACCTGGCTTAAAATCTTGGATTTGCCCTGTACTTTTTTCATCTTTCACTGCAATCCCAGGTGGAATTACACTTTTTGAATAGACAAGTGAGGTTGACTTGGAATCAGGAACTTTGAAAGCCAATTATCACATAACATTTGTTTGAGCGAAGAGAAACAGTCAAATGTACCCAAAGATATAAACAAAAGCAGAAACTTCAAATTTTCATTGCATCTTTGGGATTTGAGAAATTGAGTTTACTTGGAGGTGTTAAGCGGGAAAAAAAATAATTATTTATTGACTTTAGGTGTGTACATAGGAGGTAGAAAACAAATCAACTTGGGGAAATAGAGCAAAAAATAAAATATAGGGACAACTTTTATTATCTATCTATTTTTTAGTTGATGAAGTATTGTAAATCTTTATCAACAATCTTTCCATTTTTATGCTACAGAAAAAAAATATTTATGAATTTTTATTATGTCTCTAAAAGTTTGGCATCAATTTCATCATGAGAGAAAAAAAGCCAGTCATTACTATTATTGAGTTTTTGACAGGACCGTTTGAGAGTTTCAAGATGCTTGAACTTGAAATAATGAGAGGCTCTTTATTTATTTATGATGTTGTTAATAGCAACAATCAAAACAGAAATATTGTCATTAATCGTGATAACAAACAAAACAGAATTTTAAAAAATTATTCAATCTTGTTCTATAGATAAATTTTGAGGAAAAAGAACTGATTCTCTTTCTCTCCCCCTCTCTCTCTCTCCTCTCCCCTCTCTCCCCCCCTCTCTCCCCCCCTCTCTCTCAGTTCCATTCCCAAATAATCAGAGATTCATACTGGGACATAAAAACGTCACTTTTTGTGGTAAGAAAATATGTATTCATTTCAGTATAGATCTTTATCATAAATCAAGCAACCCTTCACATATCAAGAAGTGCTGACCCCCAAAAGCTTCAAACTTGACATTGCAATGTTTGGTGCATGGAAAAACATGTCTACTGAATATCAATTTCGAGCAATGGCCGGTTATTTCAGCACACACACATGGATTTCTCAAATTATTATTAGATATTGCTGATACTACTAGTGCTTAAACTATAAAATATATGGTGCTGACGGAAATCTTTGAGGAATGAAGGGTAGGTTTGAAGGTTAGATTTGATCTTTGTTGACCTAGGGTTCTTGGAGTTAGGAAGAGCAGCTGATACGGATAAGCAAAAGGGACACGAGTTCAAGTCTCACTGAGAGCTTATACTTTATTTCCAATCTGTAGTGTTTACTCAGTACTGTAGACTGACAGCCTGAGTAGTTTGTTCCATGTGTTTGCTAATTTTATCCAGAAGAAATTTTTTCTAACACCAGTGGAGGTCTTAATTTGTCATTCAAGGCCGTATCCTCTAGTTCTACTGTAGTTTGATGGTCAGCATTTTCTTATCACGGCATTCTGAGGAACGAACCTCAGTATCCAGTATATGAATGTTGTTACTGGTTCTATAGACTTCCAATTGGCCAGCACATTTTTTTTCTGTATTCCTGGGTTTCTAGATTAAGGTGTTTTAATCTTACAGTATTATAAATGAAGGAAGACTTCAAGTTTTGGAATGTTTGATACTTTTGAGCTGTATTTTATCAATTTGGACCCCCGTGGAATCAATGCTGTTGGCGTTTCACCATATGGATGTAGAAAGTATTTATTATAACTTCTTAGCAAATAATTTTTCAGAAGAAAAAATTCTTGTTCTTATTTATGACATATTAAAAAAAAAAACAACCAGATTGATGGTAAGAGATCAAAATGACCTCACAAACGTTAAGATAGATAATAAAATCTTTATCGTGTGAATTTTCCATAAAGTGGTGCAAATCTCAGAAAAAAAATAAGAATAAAGAAATTTTTGTTTTAAAATTCACTTCAGGAAACTTTATTGCTCTTCAGTTGATAGATGCCAAAGTATGGAGGGTTGGTCACGCAATAGAAACTGTTGCATGACCAGTGTCCTTTGGCAACATATGGTGTCGGGGGGTGATCAATCAAAAGGTTGAAAAAGATGTGATCAATGGATAAGTTATTTCTCACACTAGAATAAGTCTGATTTTTTTAACACTAGCATGGACGCAAACTAAGGAATCAATTTTGCATGAACTTACATTGCAAACTGAACCACCCTCCCATGAAAAAATTATTTAGATTAGAAATTCTGAGAAAAAACAAAAAAAAGTTTTTCCAAGACATAGTAAGGAGTAAATGTTGAAAATTTCAGCCCTCTAGCTCCATTGTTGCTACCTGTATTTGTCATACATATGTAGCCAGCCAATAAGACCCATTTGAAAACTGAAGAAATCCATGTTGACAGTGGTAGTTGATGGTCTTTAATGAATTCATTTGAAATGGCTTTTCAGTAATTCAATGTGGTTTACAACCATCTTCAAAAATCACAATAGCATTAACGATGGACTCTCTATGCAGTTAGGAGAGTGTGAGTATGTGTCTGTACAGTCCAAATACACACGTATACATCATCATCGGTCTTTCAACATCCGTCGTTGGACATAAACCTTCCCCAGGATTCACCTCAATTCTCTATCATGGGCATCGCTTAGCAAGTATTTCCTGAATCTGTCCAGTTCATCTCTCCATTTTGTGTTCTGTCGGCCTCAGTTTCTTATGTGATCTCTGGGGGTCCATTGGTTGTCTTTCATTCTTGCAACATGGCCTGCCCATTGCCATTTGAATTTTTTTAATAGTTTCTATGATGTCACGGACACCCGTTTTCTTTTTTGTACTGTCTTGTGATCTCTCCATGTAAGTTTGATCATGATTCTCTCATACACACATTGCATACTTCTCAGCTTGCAGGTCTGTCTCTTGGTTAGGTTCCGTTTTCAGCTCCATAAGTGACTATCGGGAGAATGCATTGGTTGCATATTCTTCTTTTTAGGATTATCGGGATCATCTGGTTCTTAAAAGTTACATTTTATTACACGAATACTCTTTATATCTAAATAGATGAATATGTTTAAATTAGCACAGTACCCATCTAAAATGAAAGTATTAACCACTTTTGGATAAATCATACAAATATATGTTTTTAATATAAATGTATTTTGCAACCAAAAAACACTTGCCTCGAACAAAATCTACGTTCATTTTTTCCTAAATTAGATTCTCGTCTTTGATCACTATTTCTTATCAAACATGCAAAGCTTAACCTGCCATTGGAAGGCTTACAACCAACACATCTTGCCCAAAGCTGTCCTGGAACTGATTGAGGTATGTGGTATACTAGTGAGTTAAATTGGTTTATGATTGATGGTACGACATTCCTGTGTGGAATTTTCCAGCTGTATCTTAGAGCATCTAATCTTGTGTAAGAGTGTGCCTTCTAAATTGCAACGCTTATGGGATTAAATTGCTTTAACACATTACACACAAAAAGTGATGCAGGTAATTCTTTCCTCATCATATGAGATTATGGGCCTCCCTAATTGATGGAAAATAATTTTTAATAAGTCACCTGCCTGCCTTATATCAAATTAATTCAATTAGCATATATACAGTCTTTTTCTTTAGACTTTTCTTCCTTTCAAAATTATATTTTGATATATTTGTATATTATGAGATATTAGATTTATTTTTTCATTACAGATATCTCTCACTTTTCGAAAGCTTGCCTTTTTACATTTTTTTGCTGAAACTGAAAAAAGTATTCAGCATTGGTTTTATAACAAGCCGTTATAGAGGCAGTGTGCACTCTTCCCTTCTCTCTCTAACATCCCAGTCTCCGGTATCTCCCACCGTACCGATCTCTGACAACTCAATTCAACATACCATCACCATTGTTTTTTGGGCAATCCTTATATTTCTTGCCTGTTGCCATATTTCAAGCATAGAAATTATTCTTGGAAGCTTAAAAATTAAATCCTTGTAGCCAATTTGTAACCATAGGTATATGGTCTAGGGGAATAAGAGGGGCAAGTGCCCCTCACCCTGACCTGGGAGAATCAGTGTAATTTAGACAAAACCATGTCAAATTTTGGGTAAGTCAAGCCTCTTTGCTCCGCTTAAAGAACGAGTTCTCACACATCTATGTTTTTAATTAATCATCATATTCCAAATATTTTCATTTGTTTGATATTGGGATTTATGTCAGTCCAAGTCAGATTGTAGCAAAATTTTTCAGCTTAGAGCTTTTGGTCTCTAGTCGTACTCTGAATTGTTATACTTCGGTACGCTAAATAGTTGAGTTCATCACTTATTTTCAGTGCTCAGTCACAATATTACTGTTGTCAAAAGCTGATCTCTGTTGTACTTATTTGTTCTTGTACTTCACTATTAACCAGTTGTATTAGTGCAATAATGATGCGAGCTGGCTTCAGAAGCTGCAGAGCCCAATTGGAAACATTCTTTGCAGGTTCCCTGGTTAACAGTCAAGGTTTGAATCTTAGAAATATAAATAAACTTTATTATGTCTTATATCTCTATGGTACAACAGGAAGCAACCAAGACATGTGCTCGGAAATTTCACAGATACAATTTTTACGCTGTGCTGTAATTGATCTATGTTATTTGATTCAAGTACAATTTGAAAAATTCAAAATATGAAAAGTGTAAACGAACACAATGGACTATCTAAGCATTCAGAGGAAAATTGAAATCATTGTTGTTCTCTGTATAACCTGCAATGTGGTATTTGGTGTATGTTGCAACGTTTTGTTTGTTGTATATATTTGACATGACTGAAATACACCCAAGCAAGGGGCTCCCTTTGGTGCGGGACTCCATAGGGAGCAATTGGTTGAATAGCTTAAAGCTGGCCCTGATAGTGATATCATATAGATGATTTTGATACTGAATCTTGTTCACTTGATATGGTATTCTGTATCTTATTCTTAACACTCAACTTATGCTTCTTAAACTTTGGGCTGTACGGTAAAAAATCATAATTATATAATCATTAGAGGTAGTAGTACCACTACATCTACCTGGGACAACAAATTTCCATGAGACCCTCAAAAGAGGAAGAAATCAAAAAAAAAAAAATCAAGCAAAAAATCACACTAGGATGGCAAGCCTTTTGCAGAGCTAGCGCAACCTTCAAAAATAAAAAGATCTCGTTAATCCTAAAGAGAAGGGTGTATAACCAATGCATCCTCCCCATAGTCACTTATGGAGCTGAAACATGGAACCTAACCAAGAGACAGACCTGTAGATTGAGAACCATGCAACGTGCACATGAAAGAATAATGCTGGGCCTCACATGGAGAGACCACAAGACAGCACAGTACATCCGAGAAAAGACAAGAGTCAGGGACATCATAGAATCCATTAAAAATCTCAAATGGTGGTGGGCTGGCCATGTTGCAAGAATGGCAGACAATCGATGGACATCACGACTCACAACATGGATTCCCCGAGACCACATGCGCAACCGAGGCTGGCAAAATGTTAGATGGAGAGACGAGCTAGACAAGTTCAGGAAGTACTGGCTCCGTGACGCCCATGATAGAGAAGTGTGGCAAATCCTGAGGAAGGTCTATGTCAAACGACGGACGCTAAAGGACTGATGATGATGAGTCATTGTCATAGGATAGTAAACCTACAATCTGACGATTTACTTTTCAGGCTTTTAGTATTTGTGGAAATTTATGAATAGACCTATTGATTTGTATGATGAGACATTTGCAGTTTGTACCATTTGCTTATGACCATTGTCAACAATTTCTGAGATCATGGCTCGGCTACTTGTTCTTTCTACCTTTGGCTTAGTAATCTAGACATTTAAACGAAAGAAAAAATTGCGTCAAATAAAATAATCCACTCTTGTGAACTGTTGTGTATAGGAGTTAGTAACATGAAAGGTTTTACCAAAGCCTAGTGAAGAGTGAATTTAACTTTTAGAGTTAAGATATTTGTCTTTTCAACTTTGGAGAACTCCAAGTTGAATTTTTTTTCCCTGACTCTCTCTTCATTTAAGCCTACAAGATACAATCTCCTCGTATTTTTTTTTTTTTCACCTAACTTGTCTTCCTTGTACTCTTTACCGGGGATAAATGCTTCTTATCTGACGGTTGATACTGACTCCCGTTTTTCTTGTGCAAACGCGAATGTGAGGGTTATTAGAAAAATGACCTCTCATTACATCCTCTTACTTTTCTTGGAAGTTCACATGGCTTTTGCTTTGGGCATTAACCGGGCTAGGTGATGAAAAATTCTGACAAACTCTGATTCGAGGAATAAATGGAAAATATGTGATCTTCTCGACTGTTATCTTTATTTACTTTTTCCCGATCGCCAACGGTAAAGAAGATGGACAAACTCCGTTAATTACCCAGAGAAAAATATTTTTCTAGTTGACTATTTTGGGATATCAGCAATAAAATTAAAGATAGATTTATGATTTTAAACAGGCATCACTTTCTGTGTGTTTTGATCGGGTAAGTATCTATATTTTTCTTTCAGTAGTAGTGTATGCCTCTGTGTGAAGGTATATTAATGCATACGAATACTTACATGCATCAAAGCTATCTATATTATAAATAGATACTATATGATATATCTATATCTAAACAAATTTATATAAATACATAGATTTTAAATAAAAGTACATTTCATGTACGGACATAGAAGCATATGTGTATATGAATTTTCTCGGTCTGTCTACCTGTCTGTATCACACACAGAGACTCTCTTTCTCTCTCTCTCTCTATATATATATATACATGTATATATATACACATATACATATATATATATATATATATATATATATATATATATATATGTATATACGTATACATATATATATACGTATATATCAATATATCTCTATCTATATATATATATATATGTATTAAGAAATGGACATATTTGATCCGACAGAATGAATTATGAATTACATTATATTTTATAGAACCTTACTTGAGATGATTTGCTGTTGTTAAACGGTTAATGTATCACTTGCCTAGGCTACGTAAATAGAATAAACAATTAAAGAAAATGGGGCTGCTGCTGGAACCAAACCTACCACTGAGAGGGAAGCTGCTTCAAGGTAGCAATGCTCTTACCATTGAGCTGAACAGCCGCTGGTAATGCAAACGCACAAATTACCGCTTTCACACCAAATTCTCATCTTGTTTAATCCCAGTCTATCCATCTCTTTCAACATGACAGTTTAATATATATATATATATATATATACCTCTCCCTTTCTCTCTCTCTCTCTATATATATATATGTATGTATATATACAAATAATGTCCTATATAGGATAATGAACTATATTTATTATAACATGGCCCTAAAAATAGAATAACTAACTGAAAATTAAAATCATAGCTTGAGGGGAGATGGTGTTTGATCAACACTGATGGAGAGCCACATTGATATGACTGTTTTGTTTTTAAATCCCTTAATCAGTTACAATGTGAACAGCTTATAAGCCCAACCAAAAAAAGATTATAAATAGTATTGTAAAAACTAATTATGTATAATACATAAAATCCTTTAAAAAGATCTCACACTAATTGTATATACAGATATTTGGAAATGATTGACTGAAATAACATAAATTTAAAAAGGATTCTTTTACATCTTTAGCGTGTAAAGCTGTAAAGCTTTTTAGACACACATGTGTGTATATATATATATATATATATATATATATATATATATATATATATATATATATATGTATACATGTAATAATGATTATGATGATTATATATATACATATATATCAGCCATCATAAGTCAAATGCTGGAAATGGCCTTTTTCCTCCCCTTCCATGATGACTGCAATCAATGTATAAAGCTTATATAGATATATATCTATGTTGATTCTATAAAGCTAACTTGGATCCCCAGCAATCATATGCAAAATTGTGTCCAATAGAAAGGAAGATGGCATGATGAAATCGATAGATTCAGGAAACACTGGCTCCGCAACTTCCATGATAGAGAGGTCTGGTAAATCTTTGGGAAAGTCTGTGTCCAATGATGCATGCTGAAAGGCTGATGAGGATGATATATATATAGATGTTTATACAAATGTTTATATATATATATATATATATATATATATATAGAGAGAGAGAGAGAGAGAGAGCTTTGTTTTCATAAAGTTCATATATATATATATATATATAAATTTATACATACGTGCATATAAATGTGCTCTTAGTTAACATAAAAATCACAATATATCTATTTCTAGGTATATGTGTGTATGTGTGTTTGTACAAGTAGATAAAAAGGTGTGTAGACCTACTTGCTGCTCCAGTTGGTTTCGTCTCTCTTTATAAATATTTGCCAACATGTATCCTTTGCCTTTTCTAATTTCTTTCCTAATTTCCCCGCAAAACTCACTTAATTGGATGACTGGTTTCTTTTCCAAACACTTAAAACCGGACGACTGCCAGGCTTCCTGTTTGCCTGTCACTTCAAACTCCTATGCTTCAATGGATGTTGCCATAGTGGTTCTTCCCGCTTATATAATGACTTACCAGTCCTGACAAATGTTTTGAGACCAGATTCAGGCTCAGTTACTCCAGGCAGTCAAGGTACTCCGCCATCTATGATTTCCTGTTGGTATTGTTCCTACCTCAGTTAACCAGTCTGAAGTCCCTTTTCCACCATCTGTCGCCAACTCATCTTGGACTGTCCTGTCTTTCTTTGGCCTACTGGCATCTGTTTAATGGCTTCATCTACAGATCTTGTTGTGAGGAACAGTCAAAGAAGGTTTCTTTAGTTTTCAAATGGGTCTACAGTTTTTAAGTGGGTTTACAAGTCATGCTAATGAGCTGAAAATTTGAACATCAACTCCTTATTACGTCCAGAAAAAAGCAATATCTTTTCTTTTATGAAAATTCATTCCCTGTAATAGGCTTTATGTGGGGGTTCAATTTACTATGTGAATTTGTGTTTAATTGATCCTTCACTATTTAAAAAATTTGGACTCTTTTTATTGATCACTGCCCTACAAAAGGTGTGATCACCCCCAACATCGAAAGATGTTGTCGAGCATTTAGCAACAGTATAGACTAGTAATTACTTCTAAAGCCTATGCTGTAAAAGGCTCACCTGTGATGGGTAGACCAAGTGGTGAAAGAGCAATTACAAAAAGAAAAGGGTCGATGCTTCAATGAATGAGGTTCCCCTAGCAATGGCAGACTTCAGCTTCCAGAATGAGACTCCTTCACTGCGTAACTTAGCTCAAAAACAAGATTCTAATCTCAAGACATGACTTGGTATTCTCAAATAACAAATGGTTGGAAGTAACAGCCATTTTGGCCATCTTATGGCCAAATTTGATAACTGGCTTTTTAAAAATTTTTTGCCATTTAGACTTTGTTGCAGTCATATTTTTTGATAAATTCTTATTTTTGGTGTGTTATTTTGGGATGTTGAAATTTTTCCATGAAGAATCTTTGTTGGATAAATTGTTTTATTCTACTATTTCATCATCATCATCTTCAGTCTTTTAACATCCGTCGTTGGACATAGACCTTCCCCAGGATTTGCCACATTTCTCTATCATGAGCGTCGCTGAGCCACTACTTCCTGAACTTGTCTAGCTCGTCTTGCCATCTAATATTCTGCTGGCCTTGGTTGCACATGTGATCTCTGGGGATCCATGTCATGAGTCGTGATGTCCATCAGTTGTCTGCCATTCTTGCAATATGGCCAGCCCACCGCCATTTGAGATTTTAAAAAATAGTAGAATAGATTCTATGATGTCCCTGACTCTTGTGAGGGACATCATAGAATCCATTCTACTATTTACTTTCATCCAAATATTCCAGTTGCTTTCTATTGCAACTTCATTTCCGCCGTCATTGTAAATTTTGCGATAAAAATGCAACTGAAAAATTAAGATGAAATAAATTGCAGTTGAAAATTTTTTTTAGATTATGTTGATTTACAATACTTCACCAAATAAAATAGATTAAAAATGGAACCTAGCCTAAAGACTGACCCACAAACTGAGAAGCACGCAAAGTTCACACAAAAGAATCATGCTCAGCATTCCATGGAGAGATCACAAGACAGCACAGTGTACTAGAGGGAAAACTGGAGTCTGAGATATAGAATCCATTAGAAAACTTAAATGGCAATGGGCTAGTCAAGTTGCGAGAATAGCAGACAACTGCTGGACATCACTACTAACAATGTGGATCCCAAGAGATCACATGTGAAATAGAGCTGACAAAATATAAGATGGCGTGACAAACTATATAAGATCAGTAAGTACTGGCATTGTGATGTCCATGATAGAGAGGTCTGGTTAATCTTGGGGAAGGTTCCATGACTTATGGCAGATGCTAAAAGGCTGATGATGATGAAAAAATTCTCGAGATTATAAAGTACTCTGGCAGAAAACGGTTGAAATTGAGAGAGTGACAATTAGTTATACATAATCAACGTTACCAGTCAACTTAATTTTGTTTATTCAAATTAGAAGATTCTTGAAACTGCTATATATTTTCAATAATTACATGCCCATGAATCTGTATAATAATTTTCATTCTAATCAGTTCAGCAGTTTCAATGTTCAATATTTCTCGTATGTTGAAATATTGTTATTCACATATAAAATGTAAATAAGCAACCAGATCAACCTTAAGTCGCCATTTTTCAATTTCTGGGGTTTTGTCAAAATTATAACAGAATTTCAACGAAATCAATCTAGATTTCACCTCTGCTGGCTACATTCTCTCCACAACCTTCCATATAAAATTTCATGAAATATATTAAGGAATAACGAAGTTATCCAATCGTGCAGAAGGAGACATGACTATCAATGATTGCAGACAACGATAGAGAATGATTATCCAGACAGCCTCTTTTTCTTTTTTTGCTGTGGACAAAAATAATTGCTTTTGAACACAATCTTGGCATTTGGCCATTTCTAGCCAGAAAAGTCTCTAATCATCTGGCAACTCTGGTGACAAAACACTGTTACTTGATATAACCAATTGGTATTATTGATGGACGTAATTTTCAATGCTACACATGCCAAGATCGAAATATATATAATTCTATTTTATTGCAACTGAATCTCTTTGTGATGAAGACACACACGTATTGTGGAGTGTCCAATCTATTGATGAGTATAAGCCGTATATATTGCTTCTCTCTGACAAAAGACGCCCTGACAAAAGATAAGACAAGACCGTGATATTAATGACAAATACAATAACGGGTCTGGTTAGTTAGCCAATAGAAACCATCACATGACTGACGTCTTTTGGCAGCATGCCGTGTTGTGAGGGGATCAATTAACAAATTCAAAAAAGGTGCCATCAATCAAAGTTATTCCTCTTGTTGGGCAATGATCATTAAAAAAAAAGGTCTGAATTTTCTAATAAGATCGTGAAGGCTGTCGGATTTGAAATTGAAGATTTCTTCTGGACGTTATGAGGAGTACATGTTGAAATTGGTGCAGCCTCCATGCATAACACATACTGCCAGACCAACTTAAAAACTGAAAAAACCTATCTTGACAGTATTGGTGACAGTTTTGTTTGACTGTGACTAATCGTAGTATATCCTCCAACAACTGTCAAAGAAGGTTTCTTCTCTTGTCTAATCAGTCTGGCTGGCTATGTGTCACATTTATAGGTTACACCAATGGAGCCAGAGGGCTGAAAATTGAACATTCACTCATTGTTATAACTAGAAGAATATTTGTTTTTTTTAAATTCTCCTCCAAATTACTGGAGAGTTCAATTTACAATGTAAGTCTATGCTAAATTGAAGGTTCAATTTGTGTCCTACAGCATTATGCTTGTTTTTTCGAAAATTTTAACTTTTCAGTGATCATGGCTCAACAGGAAGCAAGAGAATTAGCTTGTTCATTGATCAGCTTTGTTAAAAAAAATTTTCTATTGATCACTCCCAACATTGTGTGCTGCCTAAAGACATTCTTCATGCGACGGTTTTTAGTGAGTGATCAACCTGATCCATTTTTCTTTTATGCTTATTCGAAAGTTGCGTAAAAAATTATTGGATGTTGCAGAAATATCTGAAAAATATTTTTTGAAGAATGATTATATAACTTGGGTTTTTGTTATCGTTATACAAAAATATACTCCTCTGAGGAGCCTAAAGCTACATTATTTGGTAATTCATTTTTGATGGACCAAGTATCCAATTTTAAGTTTTTTTCAAATCTCAACTTAACTCAAGATGTTTAATGTGTGATCAGATAGAATATCTTAGAAGCTTCTGTAATATAATCTTCTTTGTTGTGTCACAGTAGACAGTCTCATATTTTTACAACTCTTTGATTGTTTTACTTGCTATGTTTTTCTATTTCACATGGACCAATCCATTATGAGATTTAGGTTATAACAGGAATTGGATAGGACTACCATACAACCAATTATACAATTAAACATACTAATTTGCATATCTATTTGGATAAATTTTTAAAGAAATAATTATTTTTTGTAGTAAATACGATGAATCTTAATATGAATTGTAAGTATGTTGGATTTTTTTTCTGTTCTTTTTTGTCTTTATTGAATCACCATAGCCTCACAAATAGTCTATCAACTAACCAACCAAGTGGGCTGTAGATTTTCCTCTCTTTGCTCATTTGTATATCTTTCTGTGTGTGTCATTAGGCACTCCTGGTCACATTTATATGCCTACAACCTTGGAAATGTGCATGGGTTCACCACTAGGCACAATCTGTTTTGATTTTGAAAAAAGTGCTTTTTAAGGTTTCTATGATCATTTTGGCCCAACAATGTCCGAATCTAGTGCAGGTATGTTTTTTAGATAACTTTGGATAAAAGATCTATTTTTCAGAATATTTTTTAGGTAATTAGTTCTAGTAAACTTGTGGGCTATGGTGATTCACCTATGAGAAATACCAATATTTTTCCTATTTTTAGGTACTGTGAGATTCTGGTTAAGGACTAATCACACCATGCAGCATGATCTTTGTTCCTGGGTAGTGAGTGTTATTTTCTGATTGATCGTGAAACGTATAGAAAATGATTATTATTCCTTCTAGACTTGGCTTTAGTGTCCAGGATAGTGATATTCATACAAAATTGTTCTTCTTACTTTATGCCATTCAATATGATGAAATTTACTCGTTGTCCAGATGTAAATAAGTAGGTTTCAAATTATCACTATTGTGGTCTCAAAAGCAGAATTTGAAAAGAATAATTGACAAGAATTTTGTATATTTTTCTTGTCATAATTAGTGAGAATATAAGGCTTATTACTCAGCGACAAAAAAAAATTGTTAAAAAAAGGTTGGACAGTGTTATATATAGTCTAAATATCTATTGCATATGTAACAGTTACAGGCTGCAAAAAATTTGTCTCATCAAAAAAGATCAAGAATGAAAAAAGTTTTAGAAGCCCTGCTATAAAGTATGTTTTCTTCTAAGCCCATGAATTGTAGGGATGTTGCCATTTGTGTGTATCTGGTATCTGTGTAATCGTGAGATGACGGGTTGGTGCCCTCCCGAAACTTGAGTGCTTTGTGTGTTTTATGTCTAGCCTTGCTTCATTGACGAAGAGCAGAAATATCTTACATCAAATTTTAGCCGATAACACTTAAACTTAACGTGCCAAAACGTGACGCCTGCGTAGCCAGGTGAAAATTAATGCAGAACATAACTATTCAACTCTGGTATTATGCAGTGATAAGCCTGTAGAAAATTGAGCGCTTTTTTTTTTTGCCCCCTCTTTGCTATCTCTCTTCCTTTCCAATCTTCATCTGAAATGTTTCAGTATTGATTTTATTGAGACACTTACAAACATTATTCCGGCTTTAAGTTCCGAACCGTTCATTATTTGTAAATTATTTATTGTTTAGTTTGATGGGACGAAAAGGGATTTTTGGTCTTTCACTTTTTTTTTAAAAGCTAACATCGGGAATTTGCAAATACCATACGTTCTAAACCAGCATCATTATCAATCATAGACTTTTTTTTTACCCCATGCTTCATGAGACATCCATCGATTTGATTTCTTTGTCTTGAGAACGTGGTGCATGCTGGTTGAACTGATAATGGCTCTCACAATGTAATAAGTTCAAACTCCAGCTACAACAGCTTGTGTTCACTTAGCACTAATGCCCTTGCAAAAGGCATGAATCTATTCCCTAGCTATGAGTAATAAGAAGGTGAAGGGTGGCTGACAGTGTGATGGTATGGAGAATGAACTCAGTTTTAGCTCACTTTGCACCAATTGTTCTTGGGAAAGGCATGGATTCATCTTCCCTCCTAGCTATTGGTAAAATAGTGCAGGGTGAAGTGAGTGATGTCAGACCCCAAAGTCTAGTTCACATATCTACTTCAGCAAGTTATGTACTATGTAGAGCTTAAGCAGGGATGTCTGAAGATGTAGCCAGCGTAAGGGCACTGCTTACTTTTTCGTACTGAGACATCACTTTTAAAATGCTCAGCTCTCTTCTTTAGGGGTGACGGTAGGCAATTCTTCTTGGCTTCCCTCTCTGCTGGGTCTGGAACCCTTTATTTCAGCAGAGAATAATTTTA
Source organism: Thysanoteuthis rhombus (assembly GCA_963457665.1). Classification (NCBI taxonomy): domain Eukaryota; kingdom Metazoa; phylum Mollusca; class Cephalopoda; order Oegopsida; family Thysanoteuthidae; genus Thysanoteuthis; species Thysanoteuthis major. Next base: position 9,661,807 of record OY735242.1, read on the forward strand.
AACAAATTAATGGATTTCCCTGAATTCTTCTGATTTGTCAGCCATTACTTAAAACTCCTTCTCAAATTCTGGCCAATATGGGGCTAGACAAACTTTTGAGCCATTTTTTAGGATAAAATTTTGGTATCATACATATCAAATACAATATGTATGTGTACGGCCAGATTGTGTTGGATATTCAAGTTCTTATAAGTTCACCAAGTGATATTGAGCCTGGTCATTACCGAGATAGCTGGCCTTCCTGGGATACAAGGTACCGTGCACAGCGACAAGATTGCTCTGTGGCCTCTTCAGCCTATGATCTGTCAACGATTAACAGACTATCTTGCTAAGCTGAGATCAAATTGTACATCTGGTCTTTTCTCATGCACACTCTGTCCCTTGGGGTGGACTCATGACAGTATGCTCTCCTAGGAGCCTCCATTCTCTCTTCAAGTTGTAGTTATCAGAGTATGTATGAAAAAAAGTGTCCATTGGTCAATACGCCTTGTCGTCTGGGAAGACCTATCATCGTCATCATCCAAAAAAATTATGTTTTCGATTGATGAGCATGGCATTCAATAACCCAGATTTGGTGTCCGCACAATTTTGTCTCTTCTTGTGATTTTTCCCTGAAGAGTTACCTGTTGTTAATGGGTTTGCTTTTGACAATGAAAATACATTCAAATCAATAAAGCAGTGCAACAGCGGACACTTTGTCCGGGTTCTTCACAACTCTATCGAGTCAGACTTGTCCGTTCGGTCATTTTCTTTGCAAACCACGTAAATTCATTACCGCTGATACTCCATCTTTTCTGGCAATTTCACTTTGGTATCAATACAGTTACACTGTTTCCCTTCTGAGTCTGAGATTTATTTACATCTGACATTCATAATGGGAGCAATGTTATCCTTTAAGGGGGCAAAATTCGAATAGAGTGGATCTATAGATTGTCACACTCAGATAAGATATGTAGAAGCTACTCCCTCTTAGTGAATTACAAAATATGTATTTTTGAAAAAGAAAAATGTTTTAATTATTATTTTCCATTTCCTTGTGTCATTCCATAATACAAGCACTCTTATTCATTCTGAAGCTCCAATTTTCAGCTCTAAACTATTTATATTTAGGGCATTATATAATTGTAAATGATCCTCCTTTTCGAAGATATATAGTCAAGCACCTATATATATATGTAGCTGAATATGGCAAGACTTTGATTGAGCAAGCTCAAGCTTCAAAAACCAGAAGATCCCATTAGTCCTGAAAAGAAGAGTATACAACCAATGCATCCTCCCTATAGTCACCTATGGAACTGAAACATGGAACCCCACCAAGAGCCTGAGAAACAGGCAATGAGCACATGAAAGAATCATGCTCAACTTTATGTGGAGATATAACAAGACAGCACAATATATCAGGGAGAAAACAAGAGTCCAAGACATCATAGGATCCATTAGAAAACTCAAATGGCAATGGGCTGGTCTTGTAGTAAGAATGATAGACAACCCATGGATATCATGGAAACCACATGCAAAACCGAGGCTGGCAAAATGCAAGATGGAGAGATGAACTTGACAAATTCTGAAAGTCTTGGCTCTGCGACGCTCATGATAGAGAAGTGTGGTGAATCCTGAAAGGTCTATGTCCAATGACAAATGTTAAAAGACTGATGATGATGATGATGATGATGATGATGATTAATAATGTAAAGCAAACATTCTCAACGAGGGCAATATAACAAGTTTTGCCAATTTATCGTGTCTTGCACTAAATTTAGTGCGTTTTTTTTGACAGCATGAAAATTCAACATCTAGCACATTTTTTTACCTATTGAAAATGGCTAACAATGTTTTTAGCACATTTATGAATCTCCATGGAAAATGTTGATATACTAGCCAGATGATTTGACATGACATTCGTATGGTCTCATAACTTGATCAAGAGGCCCAGGTGAATGCACTATATGATCAACAAAATTCTTGAGATCTCTTAATTATGAATATTGAATCACCATAGCCTCACAAACCCGCCTGTCTGACCATCCAGTTTAATGGGCTACAGATTCTAGTCTCTGTGCTTACCTTTATGTCCATATGTCTGTGTGAGTATGTGTCTCTCTGGGCTCTCCTGGTCACATTTTTGGGGCTACAACCTTGAAAATGTACATGGGTTCACCACTAGGCACCTTCTGAAAGCATGGTTTTTGTTTTTTTTAAAATAGTGCCTTTTGGGGTTTCTGTGATTATTTTGGGCCAACAATGCCCAAATTTTATTCTGGTATTCTTTTAGACAGTTTTAGATGAAATATCTATTTTCTTTTGATAATTTTTTAGATAATTAGTTCTGGTACATACATAGGCTATGGTGATTCACACACACACACACATATATATATATATATATATATATATATATATATATATATATAAGCAGCATCGCTTCATTGTTATAAGTTTGATCAAAGACCATGAACAAAGAATATTTTTTCTTAATTTTCCAGTTAACTTTTCTTATTTATATACAAAAGAAGTCATGTTTAGATCTAATGAATGTAAGTATTATCTAAACATTTCAACCATCTGACCATTGACAAAAGACAAAATCTATGGACTTTTTGAAATGTTTTCAACGGCATTACTGTATTTCTCCTATCTATTTATCATGATACACAAACACTATAATGCCGATTTAAAAAAAGTAATAAAAAATATCTACATTTTCCTCTGATCTCAATACTGACCAGAAGTGATGGTCAAAATTGCTAAATTCCAAAAGTTAGGACAATGTTTACTTTGCAAATCCAGATAAATATTCTGTTGTATCTAAACAAGAAAAGTAATCAACAAATTAGAAAAATGCATCATTTCCCAATGGTCGTTAGTCAAATGAGTGTGCATATCTATGTATTCCCACATAGTACCATAATATCAAAATCTGTGTGTAACACAAAAAAACATTGAAGAAAAAGACAGGAATTACATGAACAGATATTGGTAATTTTTTGACTGAAATATAAATTTTTGAAAAAACGTTTTTTATATTCAATTAAACGCTGATCTAAACACATATATATACATATATATATATATATATATATATATATATATATATATATTTATTTATATATATATGTTCAGAATTTACCCTATTAACCTCAAAAAGAAGGGTATGCAACCAATGCATCCTCCCGATAGTCCCTTATGGAACTGAAACATGGAACCTAACCAAGAGACAGACCTGCAAACTTAGAAGCATACAATGGGCACATGAAAGAATTATGCTCAACCTTACATGGAGAGACCACAAGACAGCACAGTACATCTGGGAGAAGATAGGAATCCGAGACATCATAGAATCCATTGAAAAACTCAAATGGCAATGGGCAGGCCATGTCGCAAGAATGGCAAACAACAGAAAGTACTGGCTCTGCAACACCCATGATAGAGAAGTGTGGCAAATCCTGGGAAATGTCTATGTCTAACGACAGACGTCAAGAGATTGATGATGATGATGTCATGATCAGAGAAAATTTTTGCTCGTTTGACATTTGTCAACAAGAGCAAACAGTTTCTCGGAAATAAATCTAATCCACAAACTTTTGTGTTTCCACATTGTCAATCAAAGTCACTGTATCATTATATATATATATATATATATATATATATATATATATATACATACATATATACACGCACATATATATTCATATATATATATATATACATATAACATTTCATATCGTAGTGCTGAAAAAAAACAATTTTTTTTCATTAATTTTTATATATCATTATCTGTCTTTTAATGTCCGTCGCTGGGCATAGACCTTCCCCAGGAATCGCCACACTTCTCTATCATTGGTGTCATGGAGCCAGTGCTTTCTGAATTTGTCTAGCTTGTCTCTCCGTCTAATATTCTGCCGTCCTCGGTTGTGCATGTGATCTCAGGGGATCCATGCTGTGAGTCGCGATGTCCATTGGTTGTCCGACATTCTTACAACATGGCCTGCCCACTGCTATTTGAGATTTTTAATGGATTTTATGATGTCCCTAACTCTTGTCTTTTCCCGGATGTACTGTGCTGTCTTGTGGTCTCTCAATGTGAGGCCCTGTATAATTCTTTCAGGTGCATGTCTTATGGTTCTTAAATTGCAGTTCTATCTCTTGGTTAGGTTCCATGTTTCAGCTCCATAAGTGACTATTGGGAGGATGCATTGGTTAAACACCCTTCTTTTTTTGATTAATGGAATCTTCTTATTTTTGAAGGTTGAGCTTTCTCTGCTAAAGCCTTGCCATCCTAGTATAATTCTTCACATGATCTCCTCTTTTGAGGGTCTCATGGAGATTCATTGTCCTAGGTAGAGAGTCCCAAAATATCCATGATTGTGTGTCATGCAAGTCACTTTTAATCCAATCTGTGTTGTTCAAAGATGTTGTTTTCTATCTGTTCATCATACAATTTTAGGTTCTTGCTGCATGTAATTAGGATTTATTTGTATTTGTAATCTTATTCTTTATGATGAAGTTCACCAAGTGTTTTATCAAAGCCCTGTATATCTATACATAGGTTTTCAAATTTTGCACGTTTCTGCTAGAAAAGAATTTTTATTTTAGAGATTCCATGGATTTCATATAGTCCCAAATCATCCCGCTATGGTATGTCATGTCATACAAATTAATTATTTTCTGATCATTGTTGATATACCATGTTCAGGATACTCTGTGCTTCCAACAGAATTTAATTTTGATACTCTTATTTTAATTTGGATCCTAATGTTAGACATTTAATTTTATTGTGGGGATCATCAGCCGTTTTATCAGAAACCTGTTGTGGGGATATATATTCTTTGTACTGTACAAAGCCACACTGATCAAGGTCTTATCATAATTGGATATATTTTTCAGCTTAGTTACATTAATTTGTACAGCAATACCCAAAGTGTGTTAATTAGAATTTTTCCCGCCAAAATATTAAGCTGGTTTAAATCATCTTTTCAGTTAAAAAAAAACAATTGACAAGAAACAAAGTTTTTTTTGTCAATAACTTCTTGATTAAAGATATATATATATATATATATATATATATACATAATACAAATATATATATATATATATATATATATATATATATATATATATATATATACATAATACAAATATATATATACATATATATATATATATATATATATATATATATATGTATATACATACAAATATATATATATATATATATGTATATACATACAAATATATATATATATATATATGTATATACATACAAATATATATATATATATATATATACATACAAATATATATCTATCTATATATATATATATATATATACATACAAATATATATATATATATATATACATACAAATATATATCTATGTATATATATATATATATATACATACAAATATATATATATATATATATATATATATATATATATATATATATATATATATATATATATATACAAATATATATATGTGCGTGTGTGTTTTATAAGTGTTTAAGAGATAGGTGAAAAGAAACGGAAAGCCACACTTGTGGGATTTGATATTTAATAACTCTCTCTTTCAATAATTGCTGAAACCAGTCAAAAGAATTTTTTCTGTGAGCTTATGCGAGTAATATACTATCAACAGAAACCCTTTTTCAAAAAAATCCAAAGTTATTAGATATCAAATAACCTCTAACAAGTTGGCCTTTCCTTACTTCTCACATCACTTGCATTTATTTGACTCTTCTTCTAGAGTATCAGTACCTTAATATATATGTAAATATATATATATTCATATGTATATATTATTGAACAAAAAAAGAGGAAAAGAAAAAATTGATACAAGAAGCAACGATTATGGGTATAATCATTTCCCCCCACCCAACCCCACCATAGTTACACTGCAACTTCATGGGATGGATTTTTAATAAAAAAAATTGTTGTGTTCTTTTGTTTTCAAAAAGTCACGTTGCTAAGGGTTACAGAAACACCGTAGATAAATTTGAAAGAGGAAAACAGAGAAAAAGTATATATATATATATATATATATATATATATATATATATTAAAATGACATTATGCCTGGAATTGATTATCTTCCTCTTATCTATACCTTTCTGTACTTTTAAATGCTTTATTTTATTTGAAACCCTCTTGGTTATTTGGGTCTTTGCCATTCTGTCGGGCTGTGTCAGCTTGATGGTTAAGAGCAACACTACGTTTGAGTGGTAACCTCATTGATCAGTGGTTTGATTCCTGTCGCAGTCTCATTTTTCTCTAATTGTTTATGCTGTCAAGGCCATGTGACTCATTCTCCATGTAACAGTTGCAAGAGGTCATTTCAAAAAGAGTTCCTTATAATATAACGCCTTCATGAATATTCTGTCGGATTGTTTATCCATTTCTTAATAATATAATTGTCCGCATAAAAAACAAAAGTGCAAACATGGACAGTGAACGAAAAAACTGTGAAGAGTAGAGATAAAGTACTTATTTGGGTTTTCGTCTTTTTGTAAGGCTGTGTTAGCTCAATGGTTAAGAGCAACCCTACGTTGGAGCAGCTACCTGATTAGTTGCTGGTTTGATTCCTTCAGCAGTCCCATTTTTCTTAAATTGTTTATTTTATCTATGCTGTCTAGGCTGAGTGACACATCCTCTGTGCAACAAGAGATCATTTCAAATAATATAATGCATTTCTGTCAAATTTTTATCCTCTCTCACCAAAATTTTCAGTTTTTGTTATCTTCTTTCCTTTTGCAGATTGCTCCCTTAAAACATTCCAGTATTTCACAACCAAGTCATGTATGATGGCATCAGTGTGTCAACGGCCCTCACTGGCAACACTCCAGCCCTGAATGGCTATTCCGGTAAAAATCTGTCAGTAATGAAAAAGTATCAAGAAACGACAATGGCAGCGAAATCCAAAGACGAGGCAAAGGCTGTAGACATGATGGCTGTCAAGGCCCCCGGTTACGAGAAACTGGATCATGAACGCAAGAGGAAAGTCGAACTGAAGTGTATGGAGATGCAGGAACTGTTTGAAGAGAAAGGGTAAGTTAGTACTTTCTCTTTTAGTAGAAGGGAATGAGTGTAAAAAAAACTGAGTCGGTCAATTTGCATGATCAGATAATCTTTGTATAAATTTAGGTGCAGATCCTGGTAAATAATATTTAAAAAATTTTTAGCTATAGAAAGAAATCTTATAAATAAAAATCCCAAGGAACCACTTGAAATCGTAGATAAACCTTAAAAAAACAAAATCTACCATTTTGTTTTTTATCTACTATAAGTAAAATGTCTCCCATTTTATTTTTCATAGATTTTTCATTCATTGGTTCTGCGGAAAATTTCTTTGATTCACTTTTTCATACTTTACTTTATCTCAAATCTCATATATTTTCTTAATTAAGATGTTTGATGTTCATTTTATTTTGCTTTATCAAAATCCAATCCAAGTCTGGAGTTGACTTTGTTTTTCTTCAGTAACAATGACATGAACAATCCTCACCTAATTTAGTGGAGTAAACTCTTCACTCTTTATCTAACTTATCACATTAAACCAAACTGATATATAGAATTTGATATTTCTCTGCCGTGATTTGAAATCACAACTAAGTGATTACTAGGTGGCTCTCTCACCAACTGAGCCAAACTTACAAGTCTAGAAAGCTTCACAGCTTTTAACACCAAATATAAAAAACCTTTTTTCCAAAAATTTACGTCTTTTCAGTTACTTATTTCCAATTATCTATTAATGTAAGATATGTAATATCTTCAGTTTTTTTATGTTTTACCAAGAATCAGATATTATGGCACTAGTATGAATTTTTCATTGTTCGGATCATCAGTTGTTTAATATGTAACTGTTTTGGGGATTTAAAAACAAAACAGTTATACTGACATGGCTCCCTAGTGGTGTTGATCAAACACCACGTCCCCTTAAGCTATGATTTTGATATATAACTTTATTTATCTACTTCTGGGGCTGTGTCATACTACGTACAGTTTATCATTTTATAAATGGCATTATCATAATTCATTGTATATGAATGTTATCCTATGTTACTTATTTAATATTTTGAAACAAAATGCTTACATACATAGATAATCCCCAAATATGATGAAGTGTCTACTATAGGTGGTACCCAGTTATTGACTGTGTTAGTTGACTTTTTTTTGACCTAGTACCTAGTTTTTGTAAACCTGAGTGACTACTAACTTGATTTGAAGAAAAAAAAATTAAACTTGATAAAAAAGTCGGGAATTGAAAAATAAATTATCAAGAATCTCATTCTCATAAATTTTGTGATTTCTACTTCCGGATTTTATGTAAGACTTCAATTTTAGCTTTCAGTAAGATTTTTTTTTTCCTAACATGAAGCTAAATAGTTAAGACAACTATTTTTTTTTTGGTTTCATACCAAAATTTGAACGAGTACTCACCTAGTTTGAAAAAAATAGGTACCAGCTATGTCATCTACTTAATTCTATGAGGTGTCTACTCTATATATTACTATACTTAATTGTTTTTCGTTTCTACTTTATGCTATTCAGTTCTACGTGTCTACTTATGTGAGCCTTTGATTCAATATCATTTTTAATGTCAGAACGTATCAGACTAGGTTTAGAAGATATATCGTTCTGGGACCCAGGAATTTGAAGAGGGCCCAGTATTCCCCTGGAATCTCATAAAATATTTGCATATATTGAAAAAGATAAAAAATGGGATGAGTAATAGGGAGAGAAGAAGGATGACGACTTGAAAGAAACTTTGGACCCCTTGATAAAATTCCTCTCAAAGGCCCTGTTTAATGTTTAAACTCTTAGTTCGGTATTTTAGAATAATTTTTTCCCAGTACATCAGAAAACTTTCTTAGAGACAATATTTGCCATCACTTGTTTGGGTGTAGTGAAACAACAGAATTCGAGTTTTTTTAACTATTCAGCCACAACCTTTTGATAACCAAACGGTTCTTTATCGAAAAAAAAACAATGATAATTCAATACTTCATTCAAAGAGTTTTTTGGATGATTAAATTCCTTCTTGTTTGAGTTGTTAAAGCAGTGTTTCATACAATCCATTCTACAGTCCTTCGTCTGAAAAACTCTTTGAATGTTTATGACCCTTCTTGAAACTATTGGCAATTCAATACTTGTTTCATGTTTCCATCTCCACCATATGTAAAAAAAGGAGAGAAACTTGTATTCTTATTTTCATACATACATATCAAAGATTCACAGCATATTCTTTTCCTTCGTGCCCATGAGGAGAGGCACAGAGAATATCATAACTAGTGCTGAGTTTATTAAAACTAAACGCTTTTTTTTCCAACACCCAGGATCAAAATTTTGTACAGGTTGTGCTCAGTGGCAGATTAATGATTAGGCTGAGTAGGCAAGAGTTTGATTGTAAAAAAAAACAAAAAAAGCAATATATTGTGGGGCATTTTCCGGTTCATGTTCGACTAGAATGAGACTGGATTTTTAATTCATTCGTAAATAAAAAGAAATAAGGGAGATAACTCTTTATGTAGCATTTACCAATCATTTAATAAACAAAAAATGGTTTATTTGAACATAAACACAAATATTTTGTCTGATATGTCAACACTTTTGTAGATATCAAATCACCATAGCCCCACAAATTGCCCGACCAACCAACCAACCTAATCAACTACCAATTCTTCTTCTCTCTTTGCTCACCTGTGTGTGTATTTCATGGCATTTCTGATCACATTTAGGGAGCTACAACCTTTGAAGTTTGCATCACTCTAACCCTAAGCACCATCTAAAAATGCTCTCCTTAGTTTTTTGGGAGAAGCCATGCTAAAGCTCAGCACAGGCACCCTGGGGGTCAGATAAGGAATGGGGTGAAAACATCTCCAGTCGTACCTCTCGAATTCAGCCACATTTTGAATCTGCCAACATTGGCTGATAAATCTGGTGATTGTTCTTCGACAAATTTCTGTTCATTTTAGCATAAAATCAGAATTTTTTTACCAATTTTTTTCTGAATCTTATTCCTCATGTCTGAGACATCAAAGAATCCATTGGAAAACTCAAATTGCAATGGGCTGGTCATATTGCAAGAATGGCAGACTCCCGATGAACATCAGGACATGGATCCCCAAAGATCACATTTGTAACTGAGGCTGGCAGAATTCAAGATGTAGAGACAAAATAGACAAGTTCAGAAAGTATTGGCTCCACGACGCCTATGATAGAGAAATCTGGTGAATCCTGAGGAAGGTCTTTGTCCAATGACGGACAATAAAGGACTGATGATGATGATGGTGATGATGATTAAAAGCACAAAGGAACATAAATGATTTCCTATCATTTTTATATAATTTGTACTAGTTAAACCCAGTGACAAAATTCACGGATGTATTTGAATTTCTATGAGATGTTTTTTAAAAAAAAAAATAACGAACTACTGAAATCGTTTGAGTAGAAGACTTCATTGTTCCAAACGGTGGTTCCGAGATACTTTTATTAGCAAAATTGTCATCTTGAAATGGACATTTTGGACGAACATTGTGGTAACAATAAAATCCATTAGAACAATAAGATTAATAGTCCGAACAACTCTTCGAATGATGATTTTCCACAAAATTATACAAAGTAACATTCAGAACAGACAACGTGGATCATCAATATCACATGTGAAACAGCGGCTGGTCCAAAATAAGATGATGCGACTAACAAGACAAGTTCAGAAAGTATTGGCTCCCAACACCTATGATAGATAGGTCTGATGAATCTTGGGGAAAGGTCTATGTCCAACGATGGATGCTCAAAGGCTGCTGCTGCTGTTGAAGACGATGAACATTGAGATCTTGCTTTTGAAAAAAAAACCAAAAACATTGTGTTGCTGTTCATTTTCTTGTTTGTGTTCAACCAGAATGAGACTCGATTTTTTGTGCAATGGTAGAAAGAAAAAAAAAGTAAGAAACTATTCTATAATTAGCATTTACTAGTTATTTCCCTTGACTAATGTTCCTGGAAAACATATACAGCTATACATGTGGCCTATTGTATACGTAGATTGCTTTTGAGGGCAAAAATAAAAGATTTATTAGCATAAATGCAAGTGAAATCGAAATTGCATCGTTGACTTCTCCACTTAATCTCTCCAAAATATAATCTATGATATTGAAAATATTTCTGTTTTATTTCCTTTCTACGAAAAATGACAAAACTTTGCTTAAAGCCTTACCTTTCCTTACATGTGTTTTCCTAGAAAAAAACAAACTTGTTCATATCTTCAGATATATCTAATACTTGAAAAGACGTTAGTTTAGGAGTGGATCTACATAAATGACAAAGCAAGTGTTCGGATGTGCGCATTCAGTTTTTCCTTCAAACAGCTGTAAGTGTGATGTTCAGTTATATGAATCAAAGGCTATGCTGAGTCAGAAATAGATAGGGATTTGAAAAAATGAAAATGTTTAATGATATACGGAATAATATATTGTATAGTAGACATGTTTTTTGTATTTGTCTGACTGTTCCTCATTCCAACACCTGTTGAGGATTACTTCCGAAACACACATTATTGTATGTTTTACTCCTACCACTAAGAAAATCATCGGCCATTCCATAACCTGCTTATTATGCTCTTCCAATATAGGAATAAAGCACTCTGGTGGATGGGGAATATATGTGTAAATAAATATATATCGTTTAAATTCAACCTTACTGACCATCCAGTTCTGTGGAGCAGAGGTAGGATACTAGCCTCTGGGTCTGAATTGATTTCAATCCTACCTTGTGGTACTGGGTGGGACAATGGGTAGTGTATAGCCACACTGAAGAGTTGTAATACTACAAAACAGCTGTCTGTGGATGACAATAATATATATATATATATATATATATATATATATATATATACATATATATATAGTCTAGAAGGCTTTACAGCTTTAAACAATGAACATAAAAAAAACGTTTTTGAGTCCCTTCAGTCGCCCATTTCCCAATTTCTTTAGTGTTTTTTTCCCGGTTTAACATATACTTCCTTATTATAGTACAACATGTAAAGTTTCTCTTGTTGGGATCATCCTCCAAACAGCTGTAGTATATATATAAGTAAAAATTATAACATTAACACTTGAAAATAAGTAATCAATATTGTAATGATTCTAATTATGAACAATTTCATGAAAAGATGAAGAAATACAAAAAACAACTTAAAATACGTTGATAGCTAAATTTCAAATTCATATATAAAATACAAAATGTATAAAAATATTTTTTAAAAATCAAATAACAGTACAAGGGAAATAACTTGAATTCAAATTGAATAAATAAAACAAAATGAAATTAAATAAAATGAAAAAACGTCAATTGATTTTCAAATTCATTTGAAGATTGAAAGATTGCAAAACAGATCTGTCATTACTATCTATCAGTATAAAAGCTTACATATATATATATATATATATATATATATAAATTTGAAATGGTCTACTGTCATCATATGGTTAAAATATCACTCAATTTAGATAAAATAAATAGAATGAACAATTAAAGAAAATGGGGTACTGTAGGAATCAAACCTGCCATCAATAGGGTAGCTGCTTCATACTATTGAGCCAAACAGCTGCAGAAAATAAATTTCTATATAGTATTACGCAATTTATAATTTATTCTGTCGGACCAAACATGTCTATTTCTCAAATACATTTTTGGCGGTTGTTTGGCTCAGTAGTAAGAGCGACGCCACATTGAAGCTGCTACCCTATTAGCGGCAGTTTTGATTCCTGCAGTAGCTCCATATTCTTCAATTGCTTATTCTATTTAAAAATTGAGCAATATATTAACCATGTAATGACCGGACATCATTTAAAAAGACTGTCTATATGATATAACGCATCTTATAATTTATATATATATATATATGAATATATATGTATATATATATGAATATATATATATATATATATATATATATATATGTATATATATATATATATATATATATAATTATTGTGTCATCCACGGACAGCTGTTTCGATGTATTACATCTCTTCAGTGTGGCTATAGACTTTATCCCATCCAGCACCGTGAGGCAGAATTGAAACCTTCACATTGGACCCGGAGGCCGATACCTCTGGACTACGAAACTGGGTGGTCAGTAAGGCTGAATTTAAGCGATATATTCATTTTTGCACAGAAACTCCTCATCCACCAGAGTGCTCTATTCCTATGGAAGAGCATTGCATAAGCTTACAATGGATGAGTTACCTCACTTAAAGAGTGCTCAACCCTGAATAGAGGAGCATTAATATATATATATATATATATATATAAGCATTTTGAAAGATACAAATGGTACCTGATATATAGAGGTTATAGGACACAGAATAAGAACCTTGTTGAAAGATGGTAAAAATTTATAGAAACTTATTTACCAAAAAGAAATTGAAATAGACTGTAGATTCAGAATATATGGACAAACACAAAAATCAAAGTCAAGATGAAATCAAAGGTCATAACTCAGCCAACCAAGGTAGTGCAGGTTGGCCTAGTGGTTACCAGAAAGGAATTGGCAAGTCAAGTTTAAGTTTTAGCCAACACAGCTTATGCTCATTTCACTCAATGCCCTGGGGGAAATCCACTTCTCCCCTAGCAACTGGTCAATACCAATGCATTTGGAGCCTATTAATCCTGAAGGAAGTACTTTCTTGCCAAAAAACAATACCCTTTAAAAACCAACTTGCTACTGATATCACAGTATAGCCCTATGCTTGAACGGATGATTTGAGAACTGCCATTTTCATTTGTAGGGCCATATAATGGATATAAAAAAAATTTAGAGTTGTTAATATTTCAAACCCTTCCTATAACGAACTAATTTGAGGGGGAGCAGGTTGTTATTAAGGCTGAAAGTTTGGCCTTTGTTAGATAAATAATAAGTGATTTCGATAGTTTACAGTCATTAACGAACATTGTTTGAGAATTCCAATGGCAGTCTTTAAACGCCTTGTTCACCTTACATTCGGTAAATAATAATGAGAAAGCTTGTGGCACTATCTCAGTTTCATCATCCAGCATTTTGTGGCATTTTCAAGACAGAACACTCAATAATTTAATTGTGAAAATATAAAACAAACAATAACTTATTGTAATACAAAATTTGAAAATAATTAATGAGTCCAATATGAGTCAAAAAAGCGTAATGAAAAGTTGAAATGAGTTTGTGAAATCAAATAACTTGACTTTTTCACAGCGTGAAATATGAGTGGGATAAACTTTAAAACTTTAAATGAGAATTCTAAATCACATGGTTTTCAGGGACGAAAATAAATGAGATTCACAGCAAATTTTGTTTTTGCTGATTGAAAAAATATTCAAATTAAATTAAAATTCATGAAGGAAACAATTAAAATACAACCATAATAACGTTTAAAATTGAAAACGGGAAGTTGATTTTTATGACATGAGAAGAACTGATATTACACTTTGATCTTGATCTAAAGGCCACGAAAGGCTGGACCTTGAAACCAGCATAATGCCAAGTTCATTATGGTGTACATGTTTGCTTCATACATCTAACTCCGTTCTGTAAATAAGAAGAAAGTTTGTTTCACTACACGTATTTGTTAAAGCCGAGATTTGTTATATTGAGGTTTGTGGTAGCGAGGGTTTCTTGGGTATTGAAAAATTATCACATTATGGCGGAAATAAAAAGAGTATTAGTCCCTTTGTTACCCGGGGCGCATAAAAACCCTATGTTAATAGATTGTTTAACTTCTGAACTTTGTTTAAAATGGACCAGACTTTATTTTATTGTATGGAAGATAATCTATAATTATGTCTTGGCACTCTTTCAAGATTGCCATGTCCATCAATTCAGAGATTATTGCTTTGATCAGAAAGATGTCTTTTTGGTCATCCATAATGACACTCTTTTGACTAATATCAATTTATCATCAGACATAATCTTATCAGTGCTTACTCACTTACTTAAATTTTATCTATGTTTTCCATTGACTGTTTTCATGTTGAAGGAATGGATGATGTCCGCGATGGCTGCTTTACTTTGCTTCGTCAAGAATGCCAAGCTGATCTGTTGGAAACCTTCAATCAAAACTGCCAACATAGGTTTTCTTCAGTTTTTAGGCTGGTCTAGCTGGTTAGCTGCCTATGCATGTATGTATCATGCACACAGCCACACCAATGGAACTAGAGGGCTTTTGTTTTTTAAAAATTCTCCCCCTAAATAGATTTTCAATCATTTGGTTCATTTTAGAATGTAAGTTTATGCTAAATTAATCCTTTTTTGTTTGGGCCCACTTGGCTTTTGGAAATTCAGATTTTTTTAGTGATCACTTCACTTACACATAACGAAAGAAGTAACTTACATATTGATCCCCTATTTTTAAAATGTTTTGATTGATCACCCCCAACCAAGCCTACTACCAAAAGAAGTTGGTCTTCTGAAGATTTCCATTGAGACCTGTGATTTTTTTTACATTGCCTCTCAAGATCTGTCGTTGGACATAGGCCTCCCTTATAAAATGTTGGCAAGGAGAAAGAGTGGATGCATGCCTTTCCCAAGGGCTTCAGTATGAAGTGAGCACAAACTGTCTCTGCAGGGGCTTGAACTCTGCTAATCGATTCCATTTTTGGGGTCATTAACCACTCAGCCATTTACACCTCCAATAAAAGAGTAAACACTTACAGTACCTAGTATCTCCAAGCAGTCTCCCATCTTTGTACTGATCAGGTTCAATGTTGAGTAACTTTGGTGATCAGACAAGAATTGGTGTATTCAACATGATATGGCTGTAAACAATCTATTGTTCAGTGGAGATTTTCTGTTCATCTTCTTCCTGAATGAATCAAATTTGATATGTAACCTTTCATTCCCTATAGGAAAATCAAATAAAGAATGAGTCTTTACTCTGTCAAGTCCACACTGGGGAGAGATTGTATTTTTTATTCATCTTAAAACCCGTTTTTAATGGCCACTTGATAACCAAAAGATGGGCTTTCAAGACTTGAAATGGTTGAACCAGGGAATAATGTCAATGACCTGATCTCAAAATTACTAAATTTCCCGGCGGCAAGGATGCTCCTGCCTCAAGGACACTCCAGCCTCAAGAACACCTCCCAATTCTGACTCACAAAATTAGAAAAAAAAAATAAATAAATGAAAATGGTTAGGACCTATTGAGAAAGTAATCTTCTGCCTGTAGGATGCACAATCAATTTTTGCGACTTATCTCAGGAAAAAAATTGACATCAATAAATACATGCTTTTGAAAATGTAATAAGATCAAAATCCAACTTGTACCTGAGAAGATTTTTTTGAGCCATAATATAGATTTTTATTCTAATGCTGACTATGATTGAAATTGAAACATCCCTTTCACTTTTGTATGATAGGAGATTGGCTCAAATGAGATGTAGTTAACATGCTTTCATTTTGGTAACAAATCATGTGATTCAGGGGTTGAAAACGAAGACCTTGAAAAAAACTTCCTTAAAAATCTAAAGGCTTCCTTGAAAATCTGAAAAAATCCCAAACCTATTTTTCTCATTGTGAAACAGTACAGCGTTAATAAAAATGAGCATAAAATCGACAATGAAAATAATATCTGTATCTTGCATAAATGAATCGATATAGCCTGCGTATCTTCGGGTACTAAAAAATTATCTAAAATCATCGATCTTTTATCTGGAATCACTTTGGAAAAAAATGGATCTATTATCTAGAATTATCTAAAAAAACAGATCTTTTATTTAAAATTATCTAAAAAATACCAGGACAAGATTCAGACGTAGTTGGTTCAAAATGACTATAGAGATCCCAGAAAGCACTTTTTTGAAAGAAACGAAAACAGTTTTTATATGGTGCATAGTGGTATATTCATGCAAATTTTTAAGGTTGTAGTCCGATAAATGAGACCAGGAGCAGATAGACGCAGACACTTTTGGAAGGAAGAATATGTAGCCCACCTGGTTGGATGATCCGGGCATTTGCGGAATTACGGTGATTTGATTTGAAAAAAGAACAAAAACCTATTCAACATCTAAAATTGTTGCTATTAGGTCAAAGTGACCATAAACCTTGGAAAAACGTTTCAGAATTCCTAATTTTTGAAGGGTTGATAATCATCTCTGGAGCTTGATTAATATACAATTAAAAAAATAAAGAAGATTTATTTGTAATAATATTTAACACGATTTTTATTTTGCCCTTATTATCACTGATAGACGAATTGAGAACTGGCTGGTCAAATTGTTTTCAACCTTGAAAGAATCCCCCAACCTCATACCACAAAGGGGAGTATTAAGGTTTCAGGAGGAAATAAGGACCACAGATTCGCAGATTCAAACTGTTGGAATATTTCAATGTTATACACATATTATTTGGACAATTTTGAAAGGTGAGAATGATATTCTGAAATCTGGTGAAAAGGGTGAATTAGCAAAAAAAAGGTTGAGATCTGCTGGATTAACAAAATCAAACTGTTATTGATGGTTTGAAGAAATCTTATTGGTCAGGGCAGGATTGATGTTTCTAGTTGGGCCATTCTCTGCAACCAATGGTTTCTGTTTTATAGCGATTAAACCAAAGAAATTTTGGCATTAATGGGAAAGCATCAGAAACAGCTGTCTTGGAGATTGTTCCTTCTCTGAATTCCAATTCCAATGTTCTTCATCTTATACTTATTTTGATTGCTTTTCTATGAGATCTACCCTCTTGAGTTTCAGCTCCTATGTTATCATCACAGTGTACGGACCGATGCATCAGGGTAAGAAGATATGAGAAGGCATGCAGTCCTACTTAAAATCCCTTTCCTTTTCTCTTCTCTGTTATAGCTTTCTACTTTGGCTTACACTGACAAAGAATTATAGGACAGTAAATGACAGCTGCTTGAATTATTGTTCTTTTCTCCAGGCCGAGGTTCAAGATATCTTTGTCGGTCCAAAGGCAAAGTTTTTGTATCGCATGCCACAAAAATGCAAAAAGCAAAGCTTGTTATATGGCCTATCACTTTCCGGCAAGTTCTTAATACGACAATGCTGGCTTTTCCGTCTTGGAATTTTGGAAAATATATCCTTGTACAGCTGGTTGTTTGCCAGGTGAAGGTGTGGTAATTTACAAAGATCATGTGCGTTCGTGAACTTTTGCTTGAGGGGACTAAGAAATGACAAATGATTCACTCGTGACATAGCTAGGCTTAATACTTTGCTGTGGTTTCAGTTTTGAATTAGATTGCAATACCTCTTGTAGCAAAGCTGCAGCACACAAAAGATCGTGTTATAAAGTATGCTTGCACTTTCTCTCTGATCTGCCTGGGAAGATTCAAATCAAACACTCTGTAATTTTTGTCTATTTCTCAACGTCTGTCCCAAAAAGAATGTTCGAAAAGGTAGCATTGCTCCAGGGAGTATAAACTAATCCTTTCACGAGGATAGGATGTTGCACTAGGCTTTTTTTAGTGAGGGAATGTGACACCCTTTGGGGATTAACCCTGACCTCATCCCTCGGTGCAATGGGGAGATACTTCCTGTGAGAATTGGAACCTATGGATGACCTCTATGCTTAGTCTAGTTCGGGGAACGCGAAAGATTTGCCAAAACTGAAATCATGAGTTTGACGAAAGCAAGTACAAATTTCAAGGAAAGACTGCAATACTTATCTCTTCATTGTACAATGAAAGAGGGTTCTATAAAGTCGGGTTTCTCTGCTCCAGGCTAGTTTTTATCAGGATGAGTGAATCCCCGGCTCTAAAGGAAGGATGTCCATGCGGGACATGAACATATCTGTAGGATAGTTAAGAAGATAAATATTTCTCTTCAGGGTATTGACACCTTTGTAAAAATGGTCTGTCTATAAAACAGACATTTTGACTTGCGTCTCTGATGGAAGCTGCCGGCAACATATTGGAGATAAACCTGTTGCTGATCTCCTGCATTGTTTCCTTGTAGCCGTATGTACATTGGATTCTGGTTGAATGGAACATTAGTTACAAGGCAGAGTCGCTTAGGAGGACTGTTCATTGACGAACACAATCAAATGTATGTAATAATCACAAACTTTCTCACAAATCCATTTGAGAAGAACATCCGCTGATAGGGACTAGAAATTCAAAGTCCATAACTTTAATAAAATCCATTGTATACAAACATACACACATACATATATGTAACAAGAAATAGATGTATATGATCTAACAGAATGATTATTAATTGCATTATATTGCATAAAAACTCTTATCTGAAATGACCTCCCGTTATTACATGATTAATGTATCACTTGGCCTTGATAATGTAAATAGAATAAAGAATTAAAGAAAATGGGCTGCTACAGGAATTGAACCTGCAACTGATAGGGTAGCTGCTTCAACATAGTGCTGAAAGAAACGGATAGAGCAGATATAGACCAAAAATAAGTGAGATAAGAATTTTGAGTGAAAACAGTTGTGCCTCTGCATTACTGGCCTTTGTTTAGCTCAATGGTAAGAGCAACGCTACATTGAAGCAGCAATCCTACTGGTTGCAGGTTTTAATTCCTGCCGCAGCCCCATTTTCTTAAATCATTTATTCTATTGTTGTTGTCTAGGCTAAATGATACATCAACCGTGTAATGATGGAAGATCATTTCAAATAAGAGTTTCTCAATAATACAACACAATTTATAATCATACATATTTGTACATATAAGGGGAATTTAATAGACGATATGGAAAACTCGAGAAAAAAATTGTTATCTGCTTAACTTTGACACTGATATAACAATCCTTTTATTTTTCCCTGTGACTGATGAGATATAAGAAAAATAATAGTAACAATTAGAAGAACCACCTATCATTCCCCCCAGTCCCCCTTGAACTCCAGATGTTTCTGGTTTCTTCTATTTTATCCTTCCTCCGATTTGACATGTGAGAACCGGATGGACAACTTCCCGAAACATGTAACGGAAATAAACACAGTCTGTTTTCCTAATTTCGAGGTTTCCACGTTGTCTTTTAAATTCGGTATAATGTTGAATAAACCTTGTTCATTTTTTCACCGTCGGTCATTATCAAAGTTTCCAAATTTAAATAAGATAAAGACTGTAGCTGTAGAAATTAGTCAGAATAAATTATTTGAAAAACATTTCCCAGATTTAATTCAATTAATATATTTTTTGGATATCATATTGATATATTAATAATCTATATATATATATATATATATGTGTGTGTGTGTGTGTATGTATATATACTTATATCTATATATATGTTTTTTAAGAAATGGATATATAATTTTATATGTGTATATATATTGTACTATTTCATAGTGTACATATAATACTCATTAATTGGATTATATCTTGAGTTGGAGCCAAGTCTGCAATTTTACTTCTAAGACAAAGCTAATAGTTCCGTTCTACTCATCTAAGAAGACTTTTGCCATCTGCCTTTCATTCAAGCTGTTTCATTTCTTCCTGATTCTTTTCATGTGGACTACTGCTCAGACTCTGACTGATGACAGCTTCTTACCACTAATAATTATTAGATTACTAATGGTCATACAAAGGAAAATAGTCTCACATCTGCATTCATTTTCTGCAACTTTTGCTTTTACTAAGAAAGACATTGCTTTAACTACTGCTACAGCACTGGTGGGCTCAGTTAACAGAAATGCTTAACTGATAAACCATTAAAAACTTAGTGGATGAGAAGATGACTTCTAACTGCTAATTTTTTACTATTCGAATTTAGTTTCCTGTTGGTTTAGCTTTGGTTCGTTTTTGTTTTTTTAGCGCCTAAAACTTTGAAAAAAGACCGAGAGAGCTGAAATTCTAATGTGTTGTAGCTTAGACATAAAGCTTTAAATAAACTGTTTCATATTTATGCTCTAAAACCTTAAAAAACATACCAAGAGAGATGGAAATTTAATATGTTGTAGCTTAGTCATAGAACTAACTTTTACTATATGAATTTAGCTTTGGTTCGGTCTTTTTGTTCAACCCCTTCAAAATAGACCCAAAGAGCTTTAATTCTAAAACGTTATAGCTTAGACATATACTTCTAAATGAATTGTATATTAAATGTAAACTAATGTTTAATTTCATTTGTTTATTTAATTATTTATGCACTCATTAATCATCATCTGATTGGCATGCTATAGTTTTTTGGAAAGCTCTATGTCTAAACTACAACATATTAAAATTTCAGTTCTCTAGATCTATCTTTAAGGGTTTTAGAGCCAAAAAACAACCTGGAGCTAAACATATGATAACAGTTAGTGTTAAGTGGTTATCTTCACATCCACTTACAATCATAATCAATATATCATTTCATTAGCTGTGCCCACCATTGTTACTTGAGTGAAGCAAAAGTCACTTTCCATTTCAAAACTTGAATAATCTTCTTGATAAAAACGTGAAGAAGTTTTCTTTTCAGATGCATTTATTTGGGGCCTTGGAAACTATTTGTAGAATATAACATCCTGCAAATGCCTGCTATTTTCAGCTATGTGGAGTTGAAATGTAATGTTGCATGATAGTTTGCTATGCATCTGTGTCCAATGCTCTATTTGCTGTTCAATATTGATCCCCAGTGCCTCGAGCAATTTGAGCTTGCTCATGTAAACCCTTTCTTCAAGATAAGCCCAAAAGAAAAAAATCAAGAGCGGTCAAATCTGGTGGACATAGTGACCAATTGATTTCTGATTCATGTGAATTCAATTTGCAAAGTTGAAAATGGCAGACATTTGTGGGATATTCCACAATTAGCTTCAAAGACTTTTGTGCCACTCTATAAAATGATTTATGATAATTATGATGATAACAATATTGCTAGTACTAACACTAATTGATTATGCACTGTTATTTTGATATTATCATTACTAATAATGATTCTCCTTTCTTTTTTAACTAATCACTAATGTTTTAGTTGGAGGACGGTCCTCTTGTTGAAGTTACCAATATTCATGGTGATGGTACAAATAACTAAAGTAGAATTTAAAACTGGTTTCAGAAAAAGGCTTCAGATAAGTTTTACCTTGATCATATCTTTAGCAGGGTTATGGAGTTGGTTTACAAAATCTTCCAATTCTGAATCCGACTCCACGGCCTTGATTTTACGAAAGGATGACTTTGAAAACAAATGAATGGGAAATAACAACAAACCAAAAATCACAAGATATCAATAACAATGCTAATGATTTTATTTCCATTCTCTTCTTATGAATACAAATGATAATGAAGACATTTATAAGTAGTAATTCTTTTTCTTTCTGACAGAAACATTATTGCTTCTAATTAAGGTGACACTTTTAATATCACTAACAGCAACAATATTACTGTATGATGATTTGCTTACGATGCACTCTTGTGTATTATGTTATCTCCTATTTATTTCTATAGGCTGAGAACATCACTATATATTTGTGTAATTTGCCGCACTCTTAACAAAATCTTACTCTTCTCACAGCCTCTAGTATGCTGATCTTGAAAATCAGCATTTGAAATCCAGGATTTAATTCTTTCATCTCTCAGATTCATGAACCTCTTATAACTGATTGTATTAAATGTGGAACACTTCAATGAGTAGAATAAAAAATGATAGAACTCTTCCAGGAATTGAATAGAAAAAAATTCACCTAATGGTGAAAGGGGAATCATTTCAATCAGGTGTTAAATCCCTTCATAGATTTTATGAATTTAAGAGTATTGGCACCACAGGCAAGATCTCTACCATCTCTGCCACTGAGGAGGCTTTTTTGAAAAGTGCTACAAATTTGATGTATGATTTATAAAGGCCCAGAGGCAAGTCCAACACCAGAAAGTCAGCTATATTTTCTGCATTTATCAATAATGAATGAAACTTACATGGCATAAAAATAAATGATACTCCGTACACTGATATTCATGTAACCGTTGCTATGCCCCTGAATATTTTTCTAAGTTTATACATATTTAATTAGGATGTCCTCTGACGCATTTCTTCATTGGAATGCGGAGACATTTTTTTGCCCAGTTCTGATAAATCACTTGAATTTGGATTTTTTTTTCTCATGGATGAAAAAAGTTGTTGCATAAAAGGTGATTGCAGTTCACAGGAAGAAAGATTGACTGCAACTTCCTTTTTCTTTCTCCTGCATCCTTTGCTACTAAATAAAAAGTCAAGATGAATTCAAAATAGTCTTACCAACAGTTATATACATCAGAGGATCTTAGGAAGATAAAGATTGTACTGAGTGAACTCAAGACTGCAAGAAAGAGAGAAATTGCCCAAAACCAAAAGAATTAAAATATTTAGTCCTAAAAATAATATTAGTTCTTAATGGATATTATTTTATATATAAACATACATATAAATATATATATATATATATATATATATATATATATATATATATATATGGATATGACATATGTGAAAACAGATCCGGTTAGTGACTTAATAGAAACCATGCAACCAGTATGTTTTGGCTGCATGCTATGTTGGGGTTGATCAATTAAAAATTTGGATGAATAATGAATAAGTTACTTCTCTACCCTTTTTGATTGTGGGCTGTGATCACTAGAAAAGTTTCAATTTTCAAAAAAATCTGATAAAGATAAATAAAGGGATTTATTTGGCATAGACTTACATTGCAAATTGAACCCCCTCCCACTAGATACCCGCTTGCGGGGAGGGGTTAAAAAACAAAGGAAAATGTTTTTCTTGATGTAATAAGGAGTTATTGTTTGAATTTTCAGCCCTCTAGCTTGAATGCTTGATAACCAGCCATATGACTAGTAAATATTTTTTCTATGGTTCATTACAGATTGTACATTCTGTTTTGCTTGAAAAAGATTTTCAAATGAACCCTTTTCTAAGTGAAACAGAATTTACGATCTATAATGAGCCATCAAAAAAATCTTTAGTCAAATTATAACCACCCGATGGTATTGAGCCCCATTTTGAATAAAGATCTATTTAATACACGTACACATACTTGTATTTTTGTTACTGTTCACCTATATATATATATATATATATATATATATATATATATATATATATATATATATATATATGTATGTATATATACACCTACCTTTATTCCTATCTTGTAGCGGAATATGTGTGATATAGGCAGATATGATTATATATATATGTATATATATATATATATATATATATATATATATATATATATATATATATATATATGTGAAAATATCAGTTAATGGGCGACCCATATCTTATAGAATGTGATAATTATAATTTTTTCAGACAAAAATATCTCTATAATCATTAATTATACTATATACATAAATAAAATTATTTACAAGTATTAAAGACTAAATTTAATCTTCCTTGCTTTTCAGATAATGGCAAAATACTTATAAATCAAGGGGAGAGAAACACACATGAGCTTGTTACTGTGTGTATGTATGTGTATATGATTGTAGAGGGAAAAGTTTCTTTGCACATGTGTAGATATAAATTTAAGAGTCACTGTTTGAGTATATATATATATATATATATATATATATATATATATATATATATATATATATATATATATAGTCTAGAAAGCTTTACAGCTTTAAACACTAAACATTAAAAAACTTTTTCAAGAAATTTTTTTTATCACTTCAGTCAACCATTTCCCTAATATCTGCTAATTCAATTTATGTAATTTTCTTCAGTGTCTTTTTCCCCTGTTTCATACATATGTTATTATGGTACAATATGTAAATTGTCTCTTGTTGATATCATCAGTTGTTTACCATGCAACTGTTTCAGGGATTTTAAAAACAAGACAGTTATATCAACATGACACCCCAACAGTGTTGATCAAATACCACCTCCCTTTATTTTATAATTTTTTTCATACATGTAGTTTGTCATTTTATATAAAGTTTTATGTGTATTGTATATTGATATTATTTTATACTGCATATCTATTTTTTTAAAACTAGGCTAACTTACATAGCTCACCCAAAAACAGACATGACTCACTGTTCGTGTCATTCCTATCGAATGTTCACCCATGTGAATATTAGATCCATTACATCTATACATAATGATAATAATACTAGATTATGAATTACATCAATTTAAGTTATTCCATGACTAGAAATTTTTTGTGAATGGTCGAAAAGAGAAAAATAAAATAATTTCATCTACATATGTATGAATGTTGATATATATTTCAATTTTATAAGGTATCATTAGTGTGTATACATGTATGTGTGTATATATGTTTGTATGTATATATATATATATATATAAAGAGAGAGAGAGAGAGTACATACAACCTGTGTAAATACAACCATGGAAATTTTAATGTAATTAGGTAGATGCTAAATATTATTCACCACTCTTGAAAAATGGATCTACTATGAAACATGTGTAGAATGTTTTCTCACTCTAATCTTCGGTATGTATATATATATATATACATATATATGTATATATATATATATTCGTATGAATGTTGGTATCCAATATTTTGGAATGGTTGATTAGTTAACAGCATGGAAAGTCTTGTTGACTCTAATTTTATATCACATATTGCAAACCTCAAAGAAATAACCACCCAAGATAGAGAAACATGTAATATGAGAAGCTCAGATAAGGATAGCTTCTCCCATAGCCAATGCATGGGTCATTTTCTATTTTTACTTTTGGCTAGCTTGTTGACTGGCTATGTATGTATTATGTATACAGACTCCACCAATGGAGCTAGAAGGATGAAAATTTCAAAATTTACTCATTATTACGTTCACAAAAAAACTTTCCTTTGTTTTTTTGAATTCTCCATAATAGGTTTTTAGTGGGGGTTCAATTTGTAATATGGTTCTATGCTAATTTGGTGCCTAGTTTCTGCCCGCTTTTTTTTTTTTGAAAATTAATACTCTTTAGTGATCACTGCCCAAACAAAATGCAAGAGAAATAACTCATTCATTGATCATCCCTTTTTCTAATTTTTAAAATTCATCATGCCCAACACAGCATGTTGGTTACATGATGGTTTCTATTGTGTGACTAACCAGACCAGTGAGTGATTTTGTTTCTTTTTTTGATTCTGTACTACAACTGTCCTACTGATGTAATAAGTATGATATTATATAAGTATGATAATCATTATTTATACTAATGTTACATAGTTTAAATCTTTGATTCTTACCAATCTCAGAGTCTTTATTCAGAGCATTTCCAGTCTAAATAACTAGGTACCTAATTCAGTTGGATTCATTTTAATGATCACCCGCTTCGACTCGACCTTTTTTTCTCTCTCTTCTCTCTTTGCCTTGAGCACTTGTTAAGCATCTTCTCTTGTGCATGCTAAAATAATTTCTTCAAGAATTTCTGACACTTTCTAACCTCGCTGATAATTCCAGAACTCACTGAAAATTTGATTTACACATCGGCTTTTCCTGTGAACTGTACCCTAAATCAGTATTGGATAATTGAGTTGTTGCGAACAGAAGAAAAATTTGCTAGCATAAAAATTGAGGTTGTGGCAAAGTACAGGAAGCAACAAAAAGCAAAGAGAGTCGAAGCAGAGTTATCGTTTATTACCGGTAAAAATTGCTTTGATCAAGGTATAACCCCCACCCTAACCTTAACCCAAGATTATTTAATTAATCACCCCAAACCTCTGTATAAAAGATTTTCAAAATCAAATTCTGTGTACTTTTTGTTGTTTCTTGTATATTACAGGGACCGATAAAACTCTCTGATTTTGATCCAGGTAGTTTCTGTTCAGAGTAATTCACTCATCTTCCTAAGAACACTGGGTTGATCCCTGGATTATCTCCCTTGCGATAATATATTTAGACCTCAAAACATTCATCATATTTGTTTATTGTTGAACTAATTATTTTCATGGTTTTCTTCAATATGTCTTTCTCATGAATTGAGTACTTGAAATTTTCACAGCATTCATTTATGTACTCCAGTGCAACGTGACTCCCTATTTCATGTGTAAAATCATGAATTCAGTTTATTTCCACGTACAAGCAATCTCCACTTTTCTATAAATGGAAGATTTGAGTTATTCAATTTGTGCAATGCATTATCTCATCATTGACAATTTTTAGAATATCTCTGGCCACATTAGAGGGGGCCAAGATGAGGGTGTTTGCGTAAAAAAACACGTATCAGCTGACTGTATATGTTGGATACCCATTCTTCTGAAGTAAATTACAATTGCTAATGATATGTATTAGGTGGCTATTCAAAATTAGTAAATAAACATTTCAAGTTGTTCGAGCCTTTCAGTATCTTCAAGACAACATCAGTAGCCAGTGTAAACCTGGATATCTTTGTCCATTTGAGGGAAGCAAAGATCAGGGTCTCTGCTATGAAAACACACTTGCGGGTCGATAAACAGGAGAGTGTTGTTACTTTTTTGATGCATGGATAAATGAGGAATAAATGGATTCCCTATTTTGGGATGTGAAAACTATGAATTATTTTTATTGATGTTTCTTCTTGATGCATTAAGCAGTTCCTGCTTTACTGTGGATGCAAGGTTTAATATGAAAAGTTTTCAAGCTTTTCGGTTGATTTTAGAAGCCAGTGAAAACCCTGGATATAATGATATTTCTTGCAATCTACAGGAATGAATACAGAATAATGTGATCCCATATTTATTAATGTGGAAATCATGAAACTTCTTGTATAATGCAATCTCAAATTTCATCATCATCAACATCCGTCTTTGGACATAGACCTTCCCATGGGTGTCGCAGAACAAATACTTTCTGAACTCTCCCATTTTGTTATGCTATCTGATATTACGCCAGCCACAGTTTTGCATATGATCTTTGGGGATCTATGTTATGAGTCGGAATGTTCCGCCGTTGTCTGACATGAGAGAATCATGCTCAACATGTCAGCTTTGCTATAGATGAAATGTGTGGAATAAAGAGTCATTTTTTTGTTAAGATGATTTTTGAAGCCAGAGGAAGCCTTGAACATAGGTATCTTTGACCACTTCAATGTTTTTCATAAAGAAATTTCTTCTGACTATACATGTTGTTTGGTCATCAATAATAAATAAATAAAGATTGCAAGACATTTTAATCAAGCAAAGACGGTAATATATGTAGATGGGCTTTTATGAGAGGATCTATTTCAAAGAGGAATCACAGTAAATAGTGGTTACTTTATTGATACAAGTAAACAAAATTGTCAAATTATTACATTTGTGCAGAATGTGACCCACCTTCCTTTTTGTTCTTGATTCCGATATAAAATTTCTTGCATTGTAAATGGATAAGTACAGTATATGAACTTATTCATCACAAACACTACTTGGTGTTTCCAATTTTTAAGTTATTATGGCAGCTGTGTGAAGTGATAAAAACAATCTGGGAAATTTGAATATCTTTTCACTTGGCAACAAAAATATTTGTTTAAACACACCCACGCGCATAAACATTTATATATCGATGGGGAATAAAGTGTTGGTTTTAAAGAAAAGGTGTTCAATATCTAAGATAAACAGAGATAGAATAAACTTTATACTGATGAATTCTCACAATAGATTTGTTTCGCGATCTTATGATCTTCAGGTGAGTTTTGTATTTGTATATAAAATTTGTATATACGAAACTCACCTGAAGAGTGTAAGATTGTAAAGCAAGCCTGTTGTGAGTATCCATTAATATAAAGTTAATATATTTATATATATATATATATATATATATATATATATATATATATATATATATATGTGCACGTGTGTGTGTGTGTGTGCGTCTTTATTTGTTATTCTAACTCAAATACTCAATATGCTCGTAAAGATACACATCTTAATTGATCTTTTTTTACTTTTTTGTTTTAATTCGAGATGTGATAGATAATCAAGCATCTTCATTGGCTTGCATCAAAGGTCTGGATAATTTTTGCTTGCCATATTATTAGAACAAGAAGAAATCACTATGAAGGATCAAATAATCTGTCTCAAATTGAACATTGTGGCTGAAATATAGAAGAGCTTGATTCGATCTTTAAAATTCTGCCTCATTCTGTCTTTGTTTCAATGCATTTTGGTTCAAGAACTGATTCTTTTCTCGATGCAAGCACACAGAATCTTAAAAGGGATGGAGACTAACAGAGCCTTGGAAAATGTTCATTGTATTTAATATTTTCACTGACTGAAAGCATGCATATTGTTTTGTAAAGCCCTTCTAATTAACATCTTCACTCACTTTGTGAGGAGCCTTTGTTTTGAATCAAAGGGAAAGCTCATGTTGAAAATTGTGATTCAATCTAATACAATAGTTGATAAAAACTCTCTCTTTGCTTGATTAACCTTTGAATTATGTTCATGAACTTTGCTTTTTCTTATGCCTCCAACTTGTCTTCATCATATCTGCATCAATTCGTTTCAAGATAATTTTCGAATGTAATTTAACATTTGACCCAAGTTTGGTATTTTAATCTTGATTCATTGTTTGTTACTATTTGTACCTTGAATAATTGTTCATTAATATTTCATTCTTGTGTTAGTTAATATTTAAGATTTGATTGATTGCTGGTAATTATTTGAGCCTTGATTGACTGTGGGCTAATATTTTATCCTTTGTTTTAATCAATATTTAAGCCTTGACTATTGGTCATTATTTGAGACTGGATTGATTGTTGGTTGATGTTTGAGCCTTGATTAACTGTCTGTTTATAAATGAGGTTTGACTTCGGGTTGATATTCAAGTATTTATTGATAGTTTTCTACTTTTTGAGAATGTTGGATACTATTTTAGCTTCCATTAACCGTTGTTTGATATTTGAGGCTTGACCATTGATTTATATTTGGTTGAATGTTGATTAATAATTGTGCCTTGATTTAGTTTGGGTCAGTATTTGAACTTTGATTAATCGCTGGTTGATATTCGATGTTTGGTCATTGGTCAATATCTGAGCATCATTTAGCATTTAGTTACTATTTAGACCTGATTAATTGTTGATTAAGATTTGAGCTTTTATTGAATGCTGGTTAATGTTTGAGACTTGGTTGATATTTGATTAACTGTTGCTTGATATTTGACGTTTGGTCATCGGTAATATTTGAGCTTTGATTGACAGTTTGTTACTATTTGAGCCCTTTTAAGTCTTGGTTGATATTTGAGCTTTGATTTAATGTTGATTAATAATCGTGCCTTGATTTGGTGTTTCTTAATATTTGAACTTTGATTAACTGTGGTTCAATATTTGACGTTTGGTCATTAGTTATTATTTGAGCACTGATTGACAGTTTGTTACTATTTTAGCCCTGACTAATTGATTAACTGTTGGTTGGTATTTGAGCTTTGATTGAATGTTTATCAATAATTGTGCCATGATTTAGCGTTTCTTAATATTTGAACTTTGATTAACTGTTGCCTGATATTTGAGGTTTGACCCTTGGTTAAAATCTGAGTATTGATTGACAGTTTGTTACTATTTGAGCCCTTTTAAGTTTTGGTTGATATTTGAGCTTTGATTTGATGTTGATTAATAATCATGCCTTGATTTAGTGTTCTTAATATTTGAATTTTGATTAACTGTTAGTTGATATTTGACGTTTGGTCATTGGTTACTATTTGAGCACTGATTGACAGTTTGTTACTATTTGAGCCCTAACTAACTTATCAACTGTTGGTTGGTATTTGAGCTTTGATTGAATGTTTATCAATAATTGTGCCATGATTTAGCGTTTCTTAATATTTGAACTTTGATTAACTGTTGCTTGATAATTGAGGTTTGGTCATTGGTTAAAATTTGAGTATTGATTGACAGTTAGTTACTATTTGGCTGAATATCAATTATCAATCAGTTAGTATTTGAGTTTTTATTGAATGCTGCTTTATTTATATTTGAGCTGTGGTTAATTTTTTAACTTTGATTAACTGTTGCTTGATATTTGAGGTTTGACCATTGGTTAAAATTTGAGTATTGATTGACAGTTTGTTACTATTTGAGCCTCTATTGACTGATAACTAATATTTAAGTTTTGCTTGACTGTTGGTTAATATTTGAACCTTTATGAATCTTTGATTGATTGATCTAACATTCTAGTCTTACCGAATCTATGGCTCAAAATTTGCACCTAGCATTGCTGATTTGAGCTAAAATTATTTTTGTCCAGTATTCCATCTTTTCATTATCAATTGTTCATATTTAATATGTAAACTGTTATTAAGCTATATAACTACATCTGCTTTCTCCATCTCAAATAATTCTCCGCTGGTCACTTGCGTTATTTCTGTTTAGGCTGGTTATCTCAGCAGATAGTTTACAGAGATCAAACATGTTGAATAGGATCCAATTACAATTATTATCAATTCCCATGTGATTACTTGATTACAGCAAATAACCCTAGGCACTGCATATTTAGTTATCAATTGCAGACTCTTATTTCTACTCAAATAGGAAATACAGATAACTATCATTTATGGGCAGTCAGATCATGACCCAATGGTTCCACACAAGTCAATTAATTGCTGATGATTCAGCACACGCACACAGGCAAACACAAGTACACACACACACACACACACACACACTGCCCTACTCAGAACTGGACAGTCAGTAAGGTTGAATTTAAGTGATATATTTACTTATGCACAATTCCTCATCCACCAGAGTGCTCTATTCCAAAGTTGGAAGAGCGTTGCATAAGCTTGTTACGTGGATGTGAGGTAATTACTTTTTTGACCCAAGTGCTTCTCACTGACACAGATACAAACACTTCACCTTTCCACTCAACCAGATAGCCCTGTTCCCCCATTTCATTCTTCCGTCTCAAATATGTAAACAGTTTCTTTTCAAATGCTGTGGGGGCTTTTGGAAAAAGTTGGGGTAAACAACTAAATTCCTGAAAGCCTGCCCATGTGATACTAAAAATTTTTGAGATGTAAAACTTGTTTGTCTCTTAAATTTCTTTTCATGTTCCCATTGTCAAATTGCCATACTATATATATATATATATATATATATGTATATATATCATACCACACATCATGATGGCCCTAAAAGATGGGAATCCAATTTTTGCTTACAAAGCAAAGCATCTGATGGTGAATTGATGTTCCACAATAAACTTTTAACTACTAAATGATACATACACACACACATGCTGCACATGATACTGAAGATGGGAATACCTCCCGAAACATTCTTAGCTCGCCAATGAATACATTTATGGATTAATAAACTAAGTTTCTGTATACTTTTACTCCTGAGTCTATTTCACTTCCTGTTGTTCACATTATATATATATATATGATATAATATAAGCTTACGCAATGCTCTTCTATAGGAATAGAGCACTCTGGTGGATGGGGAATTTCTGCGCAAATAAATATATAACTTAAATTCAGCCTTAGTGACCATCCAGTTCTGTAGCCCAGAGGTAGGATATCAGCGTCCGGGTCGAAAGTTAAGGTTTCAATCCTGCCTCACGGTACTGGATGGGATTATGGAAAGTCTATAGCCAGAGATATAATACATTGAAACATTGTCTGTAGATGACACAATAACATATATATATATATATGATATATATATCATTAACTTAACAAATTTTCGTCTCTCAAGGGGTTTTATGGAGTGGATTCCCCTCATCAGGAGAAGTATCTGTGTACTTGAACTTACTAGTCCCATCTAGTGTTACCTGCTGGCAGAGCTGACAGAGTGATGGTAACAGCCAATATCATCGGGAGACTTGAAACATATTGTTTAGTATCTGGCGACTGATTTAGTACCAGATCTGAGGCCCCATCCGAGGAGGACTAGCCACCTTTTCTAATCATCGATGTCCCCCATTTTTGTGGTGCAACTCTGAAAACTAGTGCCTACAGATCCGCCCCATGAAGGTGTCCCCTGTATAATTACTTTTGTGTTGTAACCTCCTGGAGACTAACAGGCACTACACCTTGCCCAAGGGTGACCTGGAACTGTACAAAACTAAGGTATTCATCTCCCTGAAGTATTTCATGTACCTGCATACTTGATATATGATCATACTTTAACCAACCATGAATAAACATAAATACTGTAAAAACTATTGATTTTAGTATAATTGTCATTCATTATTTATATAGACGCTGACAAATAATGTGGCTGATGGAAATCATGTGATACATTTAAGAAACTGCTTACGTATTAATGTCACTTTGCTAATCAAGAGATGATGAAACAATTTATTCTTTTAATATGTAAGCATAAGACT
Source organism: Thysanoteuthis rhombus (assembly GCA_963457665.1). Lineage (NCBI taxonomy): Eukaryota > Metazoa > Mollusca > Cephalopoda > Oegopsida > Thysanoteuthidae > Thysanoteuthis > Thysanoteuthis major. Next base: position 9,694,975 of record OY735242.1, read on the forward strand.
CTGGAAGATTTCAGTGAATGTTTCTTCTTTGTTCTTTCTTAATAGCTATCAACATTATCTTAATTAAAAATCTTGGCTACCAGTTTTTCAAAACTTATTTTTTTAGAATTTCTTTTAAAACTTCCTTCTGGTGTTGCAAATAAAGAATTCTTCAAAAATTTTCAAAAGGGTTGTTTTATCTTTCCATTATGTATGTATTAGGCTGGTGCAAAAATAATTGCAGTTTTTGTTTTTTCAAACTTTGATGTTCATTTTTTGGGAATAAAGTATTATTATCTATGTTAATGGAATAAAAGTGTGAATTTCACTCTGTTTATTTAAGCTGAACATTTTCTCTTCATTATTTATTCCAAAAACCGAGAATTCTGTACTTTCAAAATAAATGGATTCGTTTCTAGTTGGCAAAAATGTGTAGATTCTGAAGGTTCGATTAGTAACTTTTGTACTAAACCAAGATTTAGTACTTTGAAGTTGATGGTGGAAAACTGCACTTATCTTTACACTAAGCTAATTATATACAAATGCATTGTTTTTTTTATTTCATATTCTTACTTATATGACATGATTGTGTGTTTATTTTTCTTCGCTTCTGGAAATTTTTTTCCAGTATCCACAGAACATTTTTCAATTCCAGTGAATCCAAATCTGTTGTAATGAATTATTTTTCCTGTATTTAAAGATTGATTTGCTCGTTACAGACAGTAACACGGGGGCAAATCATCAGCAAAAAATAAATACAGTCTGTAAGCATTGGTGTATGCTTCTAGATTTCCAAGAGGGCGCAGGCCAAAAGCATAAATTTTCTGGGGTTGGGGACAAAAGGGTATCTTCTAAATATACCTTAGTGGCAACCCTGTTACAAGATAGGTATTCCACCTGCCATTTGTAGTGTAAGCAAGTACGACCCATTGTATGATCCAGATTTCAGGTGGTGTACTTGACCATTGATGAAGACACATGACCTGACCCTGGAGTGAACCCCAGCGAATAATCAGTCTTTTTTTTGGTGGGGAGGGGTATTAGATTGGACTTACATAAAACAATTGTATTGCACCACTACTGTTTATTGATTATGAAGTTCCAATTTTCAAACTTCCCACTCTTGGTGATAAGTCTTGATCCATGGCGGGGGAGGATGTCTTGATTGTTCCCCTTCCCAGTGGATACCTAACTCTGTAAGTAACGCCATCAAAAACAGACGCAGTCATTCTTCCAATATGGCTTCCATTCTTCAACCCCATGAATGCTCTGCACAGTTCAAGGAAAGTAACCGATGATCTATGAGTCAAAAAAATATCAAGTCACTTTGCTGCATTTTAGCTGCAACCTTTCAGTTCATGTTGCCGCTTGCCTTCTTTAGGTGCCTTTCCTATTGAATGTTGGCCTAGTGAATATAGGCATTAGTTGAGTGTGGCAGTTGACCCAGTTAGTGTAATGAATTTATGCATCAAACTGCATTTTCAGATACGTTGTGTAACTACAAGCTCATTGTTGAACTGTGTTGTGATTTGGTTCTTCATAGCTTTGGTGACAGCTACTTAACCATAATGAATGACAAGACAAAATTCCCGATAAGCTGAATCAGTGACAATCAAAACTTGATATGTTCAGTGGGTAAAATTGAAGAGGAAGAGAATCAAAGAGAGATAAGAGAAAGAGAAATGAACACTTCAACATACTTGTATTGGAATGGACATCTGCTGTCTAGATAGATGATGCATTTTATTGCACCGGTGTCATGAAACCCATGGCTCTGTGTGAAATACATCTTGGTAAAACCATTTGCCTAGTCACTACCTATTGATAAAATTTATTATTATTATGATTATTTGCAAATGAAAATTATCACTAAGAAGAAGAAGAAGAAGAAGAAGATGAAGGAGAATCATCATCCTCATCATCACTGGTAGGCCACCATGGCTGACGGAAAAAAGTACAGACAGTTCAATAATTCTTCCCTGCTTATTCTCCTCATTTTCTTATTGAGAAAACTCATGGAAATAATTCTGTACTTAGCAGTTAATAGACCTGGAGTTATCACCCTTAGACTGACATTTTTTGTTAATTCAAACTTAATCAAAAATCAATTAAAAAATCTGGTGACCCTGTTGGCCCAGAAATTACTACATTCTTAAAGCATTTTAACCATACTGCACTAACAAAAATTGCACTATGATGTGCCGTTCTTACTGTGTTACGGTAACAAACACATAGTCATACAGAAATCAGATCTTTGTAATATAAATTCTTCAAGTACTTTTTATTCTTTATCAGCTTCAAAAATATTTCTTTGTTCCCAATTTGTGAAAAGTTGAGAATTTGTCGTCATCAAATTTATGTAAAGTTTTTTGCTTAAGATTAATGAAAAATTACCAGTTGAAGTAGACCTTACAGCAATTTCTGTCAATTAGTAATAAATAAAATGATATTAAGTCTTGGAGCTTTGCGAAACTTTTCATGATTTATAATAACAGTAATGAATGCCTGTCAGACTATTAGAATGTGATAAAAATATATGACATAATAAACTCCTGACGTTTTTTTAAACACTAATGTATTTTTCAATTAGATTAATCATTACTATTTTGTTCATGTCTTCAATATAGATGTTGCAAATCCTATTTTGGCTATGGCTTCATTGTATGAAGGAAAATATTCTTGCCTCTTAATGCTTCTTGATCATGGGTGTAAGCTGCCACTTTTCTCGGTGTGGGGAAAGGAGGGGGGCATATTTTTTTTAAAGGAGGTTGGCAATAGGGTATATTCGGAATATATCTTAGTGGAAACACTGTTTCACAATAGACATTCCACAAGCCATTTGTAGTATAAGCGAGTACAATCCCACTGTATGATCTAGATGTCTTTCCGTTTAAGTACAATCCACAAGTGCTCATCATCATCAGTCTTTCAACGTCTGTCGTTGGGCATAACCCTTCCCCAGGATTCGCCACGCTTCTCTATCATGGGCGGTGCAGAGCCAGTACTTTCTGAATTTGTCTATTTCATCTCTCCATCTAATATTCTGCCATCATCAGTTTCGCATGTGATCCTGGGGGGATCCATGTCTTGAGTGGCAATGTCCATCAGTTGTCTGCGATTTGTGCAACATGGCCAGCCCACTGCCATTTGAGATTTTTAATGGATTCTATGATGTCTCTGACTTGTCTTTTCCTGGATGTACTGTGTTGTCTTGTGGTCTCTCCATGTGAGGCCCAGTATAATTCTTTCACGTGCACATTGCATGGGTCTCAATTTGCAAATCTGTCTCTTGGTTAGGTTCCATGTTTCAGCTCTATAAGTGACTATAGGGAGGATGCATTGGTTATACACCCTTCTTTTTAGGATCAATGGGATCTTCTTATTTTTGAAGGTTGAGCTTACTCTGCCAAAGGCTTGCCATCCTAGTGTGATTCTTTGCTTGATTTCTTCTTAATTCTGATGAGGTGTTCAGCCAATCAAGCACTTTCACCTTTTGCTCCTTAATAAACTCTGTTGACTTCTTTGTGGCTGAATGTTTTGGATCATTGACGTGCAGAAACATAGCTCTTCTTCCCAAGAATTTGAGTGTAGGCTACATGTTTTCTTTCAATATTCTGACCTCACCTCAAGCATTCATTATTCCATTGATTAAATGCAGCTTACCTGTATCATTGGAGTTCTTACAATATTTCCACCACCATGCTTAACTGTTAAGACAACACATTTTTTCTTGAACACCTTGCCATGATACCGCCAAATTTGTTAAATACCATCTGACCCAAGCAGGTTGATTTTTGTTCCATTTAACCATATTTTTATTTTGTTCCAAAACTTAATTTTTATCTTTATTCTCTTGTGAAAACCTGAAACAAGCCTGTTTTTTTTCTCAATGTCGGTAACAGTTCCCTATATGGTTGTCGGCCATGTCAGCCTATCTTGTTCAGAGCACGTTCAATCGTTTTATCCAAAACATTCACTGCAAACACTTTTTCTACTTCATAGGCAACATCCACTGCTGATTTTTTTTGGTCTTCATCAACCAATCACCTGATATAACGAATGAACCTGGGGGTCAGCTTGCCTGGTTAACCTGATCACTTCCTTACACCTCCGACATTCCCACTTGTAATTATCCACAATTTTGGCAACTATTTTTGCTTAACAACAGTCTATTTTCGGGGTAACCATCATTGCCCTGTGCAAATTATTAATACCTTCCTTCAAATCAGGAGAGGGTTCTTTTACACTTGGAACCATTTCTGAAATAAACGTCGATGAAAACTATATCTTTATAAGAACTATTCAAACATTACTAGCTCAATCTATATTCAAATTCATATTAATCCCCAACAAGAAATGAAAAATCAAATTTAGTTTGTGCTTACTATACATAGAATGGAATAAACTTTTTTTGTAAGTGTGTTCTTATTTTTGGACTGATGTATATATTTTTGGCAACGGATTTTCAGTGTCGTAGAGTTTAGTAATAAATAATACCAAATGATATCTGTTTTGATTGTATAATAGTAAAATCTTGATGTGTTTCATTTAGAAGAAAATTAACTTTTTGCAAAAAATTTGATAAGGTAGTACTTGTTTATGTGTATTGTAGGTTTCACTAACTAACCAAGAGAAGAGTATTCCTATAAAAACCTTTCATAAGCCAAAATTATATGGAAGGACAAAGCAATTACCATTATTCTATATGAAAAAAATTGAGCGCTCCCAGCCCCAAAATATAGTTATGATTGTATGTTAGGCCGAGTTCTTGGAGGTTGGGGTTGTGAGAGGTACAAGAGACAGAGAATAGACTGGAAAAGGATTGTGAATGACTTTTGTCTCTATATGTTTTTGTTTTTTCTTAGCAATACTGTTGAATATGAATGCAATTAATCAATGTTCCTGAATTCTTGCTTGGTTTTCAGCATTCTCATTTTCTGTTGTAAATTATGAGGGTAGAGGGGTATCCTTGCTCTGTCCATTCTTCAGCCAAACCATTGCTGCCACCTGTGCTCCCCGTAAGTGCCCTTATGCTGGCCATGGCAACAGCCCTCTCTGCCCACGCTTCACGTGTCACGAGTTCCTCTTCATCTCTGAGTGCTTTGAGATTTTTCGTCATATGAAGTGGTATCACCTCAAGTGGTATCACTCACTTCCCACATTTTACTATCCCCTATTTTACTCATACGTTTCCCAAGGACATTGGTACCAGTCTTGGTCAGAGTTTGAACCTTGCTCGCCTAGTCTATTTTCCTCATTGTTAACAGATCGACTACCAACACTTCTTATTCTATGTACCAGGGCAATTCTGATTTATGCATTGGAGAGATCTTCTATTGAAGAGTCTGCATTCATACATTGGCTGGCTAGGCGTATAAGTCAGGCTCGTATATTCTATCACAATAGGGCTTTCTTTCCTCGGCAAAGAAGATAATGGTGAGTGTATTTAGGCTTGCTGAAATCAACTGATCCGGGAGATACACTAATAGACATTTTTTTGTCGGAATTTTGTAAATTAGAATTTTCTTCCTTTTCTTATGGATTAATCCTCTGAAGGAGGGCTTCAATTAGAAACTGTCAACCAAAACTGTCATCCAAATTGTCAACATGGGTTTCTTCAGTTTTAAGTTGGTCCGGCTGGCTGGGCATGTATGTATGTATGCATCATGTTTACTGGCTGCACAGATAGAGCTAGAAGACTGAAAATTTAAATTCAATCATTAGGTCTTAAAAAAAACAAACTGTTCTTTTGTCTTTTGTCAAAATTTTCCTCCCCGAATACTTTTTTTTTTGGAAGGGTGTCCAGTTTGTAATGTCTGTTTATGCTAAATTGATCCCTTAGTTTACGTCAGCTTTTTTTTTTCTGGAACTTCAGACGGTTTTAGTGATCACTGCCCAACAAAAGGCGAGAGAAGAAACATATTCTTTAATCATCCCTTTTTCCAAATTTTCAACTGATCACCCCACCCCCGACACGGCATGCTACCAGAATACATTGGTTGCATGACTGTTTCTATTGAGTGACTAACCAGACCTGTTTTTTTTTTGTGACAGCCGTTGGTCATCTTGTTCTAACGGTGAATGTCAGTGGTTTTGCAAAGACAACAGCTGCGGAAACCATTAGTATTGGTCATAATTTCTTGGTTCATCCCGCACTGTATTCACAGTCATACAATAGCATTGATTTGACTGCGTTCTCGTACTGAACTAAACTTTGGTCTTTTGTGAGTGTCGACAAAAACTCTCTATTGAATAAAGACTACTGAAGATGTCTACATTTTCTTTTGATAAGCTTAGGTGTCTTTTTTCTTTCTGAATTCGCTGGCACGCACCTGACGACAAAAGTATGTGAAATTTTTATACCTATTCAAGTTTCAAACTTTACAGAGCCTTTTGTTCACGTACACCCACATTGACTTCAGATCTAGGGGTCATGCTGAGATCTGCCCATACGTATGATATGAAACAGGTCTGGTTAGTTACTCAATAGAAATTGTCCCGTAACCATGGTCTTTTGGTAGCATGCTTTGTTTGGGGTGATCAATCGAAAAAATTCTAAAAAAAATGGGTGATCACTGATTAGGCTATTTCTGAATTTTGTCGGGCTGTGATCATGAAATGTTTGAATTTTCAGAAGACATATGTGAATTCTGCTGGACACTTACTCAAGGATTAGTTTAGCATGCAAAATGAACCCCTCAACATAACCCGATTTAGGGGTGGTGGATTTGAAAAAAAACAAAAAACAAAAACTGAAAAAGCTAATCCTGGCGAGAATTTTGAAATTTTTTTTAGACATAATAAAGAGTAACTATTTGAATTTTCAGTCTTCTAGCTCCATCGGTACAGCCTGTTCTCATAATGTATATATACATACATATTCAACCAGCTAGAACAACTTAAATGCTGAAGAAACTTATATTGACAGTTCTGGTTGATGGTTTCTAATATGAAATAGTCTTATTTAGTATTGATTGAAAATAAAATGATTCATTCTGACTTGTTACCTTTCTCCTTGTAGTCTTTATCACAACGTTTCAGCTGTTATACTCTCCACTTCGCGTTATCTTAATTTCTGAATTTACTATTATACATTGATGAGCCAAAGTATTAGGACATATGTCAAACAAGAATACCAAACTGATAAAACCCAAATATTTTTTTGCTCTAAGCCCCTGAAAAACAGATCTAGAGAGCCAAAATCATTATAGTTTGAATATAGAACTTTGAGTAAATCATGCTTAATTTTTTTTGCTCTAAAATCCTTTAAAACAGATCTTGAGAACTGAAATTTTGATATGCTGGAGCTCAGACATAGAGCTTTAAATAAACAGTATGTTTCATTTTTTTGCTCTGAAACCCTTGAAAACAGACCTAGAGGGCTGAAATTCTGATATGTTGTAGCTCAGACATAGAGCTTTGAATAAACTATACCCTGAATGTAAGCAAATGTTTAATTTCATTTGTTCATTTAATTATCTATGTGCACCTTCATCGTCATCTGATATTGGCGTGCTATACCTTTTTGGAAAGCTTTATGTCTAAGCTACTATATATCAAAATTTTAGCTCGAGTTGGACATAAATGATTAAAAGAACAAATGAAATTAAATATTTGTTTACATTCAACGTACAGTTTATCTAAAACTCTGTCTCAGCTACAAAATAATGAAATTTCAGCTGTCTAGGTCTTTTTTAAAGGATTTTAAAACAAAAGAACCAAACCAAAGCTAAATTTATATAAGATACTATCCAAGTTAGCATCTAGAAGATATCTTTGCTTCCACTAAATTTTTTGTGCTTATCAGTTTAGTGTTTCTGTTATGTACCACAGCCAGAATGACAGCTACCTAACAACTGAATGTTAGGATCAGGGGTACATAAGCCAGTAAGCTTATATGGTAGGTATGAGCAACAAGAAAGTTTGAGTTATTTTCATGAAGTTTTTAATCATTATGGGAACAAGACAAGGTCAGAGCATCTTCAAAAGAGCGTGACTTGTCAGGTGTTCACATCCAGTTATAGTGAGTATCTATTGGCAGAGATATAAGGAGGAAAGAACAACCAATCAAAAACAAGGAATTTGGCACCAAAAACTTATTGATGCAAAAAGTGAATAGAGGCTTTCATGCCAAGAAGGGATTCTGTGTGTGAAGAAACATTTCTTGCAAGGACCCTGATTAACAGTCAAGGTCAGTAGAATCATAGAAATATAAATAAACTTTGTATCTCTACTATACAATGGAAAGCAATAAAAATGTATGCCTGAAAATTTAACAGAAATAGTTTTTCGTGCTCTTCTGTAACTGATTAACATAATTAAATTCAAGCACAATAAAAAAAATTAAAAATATAGACAGTGTAAACAAACAATATTGGATCTTTAGGAATTCAGAAGAAAAGTGATTTTATTGCTGTTCTCCGTGAATCATCTTGTTCATCAGCTATGCAGTGTTGTATGTATTTGACAAGACTAGAATATACGTAAGTTCAGGGTTCCCTTAGGTACAGGGCCCGATTGGGAGCAATTGGTCCAATTGGCTTAAATCTGGCCCTGTCTGTGTGCATCAGAGTGAAGGAAGGAAAGCGTCATAACACACGGAAGTTTAGTAAATGCTGCAAACACGTGGACCATGACAAACTTTTGTTTATACATTCAAACGAACAAATTACATATTTTGTGAATGACTTTTGTCTCTATATGTTTTTGTTTTTTCTTAGCAATACTGTTGAATATGAATGCAATTAATCAATGTTCCTGAATTCTTGCTTGGTTTTCAGCATTCTCATTTTCTGTTGTAAATTATGAGGGTAGAGGGGTATCCTTGCTGTGTTTGGAGCTGCAGGGTTCCAACTCAGTCAACCAGTCCTATTTTTTGTGAAACTCTGTTGGGACACTCATACCTATATCATCTTTGATTTAATGCAAAGTCATACATCGATCATACGAAATGAAACACCACAATTAAAGTTAATAACGGAATCCGGTTTTTTTCCCAGACTTTGCTGTGTTACCTTGTGGAATGAGGCAATAAATCGACCCGCTTCATTGGAAACTATCAATCAAAAAGGTCAACAAAGGTTTCTTCAGTTTTTAAGTTGGTCTGGCTGGCTAGGTATGTAATATGTGGATAGGCCATACCAATAAAGATAGAGGGATGAAAATTTCAACATTTACTCCTCAATACGTCTGGAAAAAATAGATTTTTTTTTTTGAAAATCCCCACTCCAAGGTTTTTTTTAGAGTGGGGGAGGGTGCTTTATTTACAATCTAAGTTTATGCCTAATTGATCCCTCATTTTGTGACAACGTTCATGCCCATTTTTTTAAAAAGTTCATACTTTTTTTAGTGAACGGTGAAACAAACGGTGGAAGAAGTAATTTATTCATTGATTACCCCTTTTTCTGATGTTTTTTCTCCCCTGCATTTCATGCCATCAAAATATGCTGGTAACATGATGGTTTCTATTGAGTGACTAACCTGACCTGTCCTCGATTCAATATCTAGACTAAATTTTGGGGCACGGAGTCTCTGAATTGAAGAAAATATCCCGATTCAAACATAAAGTGAATGTAAATGTTGAATTGAGAGATTTTATCTGTTGTTTTTTCCTCTTATAGTTTTCTCTGAGATGGAGATGTCATTACCAAAATAGATAGATATGAGACCTGCCTACCTGAGTTAGAAGTTTAGGGATGGACACTTGAAGAGGTTTTGATACACAGTAAACACTTGCTAAAACGAACCTTGATACAACTAATATCAGCTTTAACCAACATGTGGATCCATCCAAGCTGACTTGGAATTAATCGAGTGAAATTCAATGAATGCTGCAAACACAAAGACAAGAATGAACTTTCATTCATTCAAATGAACAAAGGAAAATATGTGTTTTTGTGCATGATTTTTGTATGCAAATGTTTTTATATAGTTTTAGAGATATTGCTGAGTGCAAGTGCAAATAACTAAATGTTCCAAAATTCTGTTGTGGTTTTAAATGTCCTCTTGTGTCATTGTTAAATGTAAAAGGCTATGCAAGAAAAATTCAGACAATGTGTAGGCATTCAAAAATTGACAAAGGTCTGATATATTTTCTGGCATAGGTTTGGAGAGCCAGGTGGTGGATGTCTTGTCTGTAGATATCCGCAATCAAAGAGACTAGATCCAAAGCTTGTACACGTCATGTGACAAGCATTAGGGTTTCTCATTGAATGGTCAAACCATGTGACAATGTAGGGGGCTCTGATTGGATGAGAACTTCCTTACAGTAGATAAGGGCTGTTTGTAATCAATTTGTAATTGATTTCTTGTTTATTTTTTAATATAATTTATATCATTGTTTGTTTATTTCATATAATTTGAATCATCATGGACTTTCTTTTTATCTACCGAATGAAGTTTAATAAATCCACTGCACATGTTTGGTAAGATTGAAAATAGAACAAGGGGTAATGGGAATGTTTTGGGATTCAACAAATGATGTTCGTTGAATGCAGCGAACTACTGAACTTATTTCTAATTTACAAGGGACAACCATCGGGTATATCAAACTTTTGGTCCTAACCTCAACCCCCTCTTCCCAATTAATTCATTATAGCAAGGATTTTCAGTATTTTACTTTAGATTGTGACTGTATATATTTTTTTTCCTACGTGAATATATATTAAAAAAATCTATTGACAAAAATAAAACAAAGAAGAACAATTGTTTAAATATAAGGTTTATATACTCCTCTGCGACCCCCCCAACCAAAGCAAGAAAATGGGATGCTTTCTCTTTTAAAGTCAAAATTGATGCAGATTTGTACTTGTCAGGTGAATCAATTGATTTTTTTTTTTCTTTTTCCATCCGTTTTCTAGAAATCAAATTTCAAACTTGAACCCAAGTTGAAATAGTATTTGCAAAATCTGTTTTTTTTTTTTGTTCGTTATTCCTGAAAACAGTTACTGGTTCTCCATTTGTATTTCTTTTTGTTTTTTGTTTTTCATTTATCAATTCCCCTCCATCCCCCCTTTTCCACTTTCTCTCAATCAAATTTTTATCAAAGATATTGCTGTATTTTTTACCACAGGCTTTGGCTTAATCAGCGAATCACTTGGTTATATTTCATTAACTTTTTCTCTTGTGAATTGAATCCATAAATACATTTACTTGCATTCATTCTGATACATAAGTATATACACACAGACACATACAAACACACACACACACACACACACACACACACACATATATATATATATATATATATACATATATATATATATATATGTATATATATATATATATATATATACATGTATATATACACTCGTGTATATATATGTATACATACATACATATATATATATATATATATATATATATATATATATATATATATATATATATATATATCGACAGAGAGAGATATATAGATGTATATAGATATATATATACATGAATATAAAGTTGAGTTTTTTTCACTCTATTTTAGATGTTTTCCAGTGGGAAAACGCCAGTGATGTCCTAAATAGAACTTGTATATATATATATATATATATATATATATATATATATATATGTATATATGTGTGTCTGTATCTGGTTATATATGTGTGTGTGTATCTGAATATATACATATATATATATGTGTATATTCATATATATATATATTTATATATATATATATATATATATATATGTGTGTGTGTGTGTGTGTGTGTGTGTGTGTGTGTGCAAGTTTCCGGATATATATATATATATATATATATATATATATATATATATATATATATATATATATGTATATATATATGTATATATATATATATATATATATATGTATATATATATGTATATATATATATATGTATATATATATATATATATATATATATATATATATATATAAGCTCTCTCTATCTATCTCTCTCTCTCTCTCTCTCTATATATATATATATATATATATATATATGAGCAATATATATATAAATACATATATATGTATATATGAGACATATCTAAAGCTGTACTCGAACTTGATTTAATGTTTGATTTTTTAACCTATCTGGTGCTTTATGAAATAAACCCGTCACACATTGGATATTACATCACATTGGAGATCTGATTTGTATTCTTTGTATATATATATATATATATATATATATATATTCGTTTGTGTATGTGTGCGTGTGTATATGAATGTGAAGAAATATATTTATAAGTTCAATTCAGTGTATATACTGTTATGTACTTGCAAACCAGGGCTCTTCATTATATTCATATCTACATCCGTACAGAATGAAAATGAATCAGTATACAAAAGCTGACATATACATACAAATATTCATAAAATTGAATGTGTATAAGTTTTATATAAAAGTGTGTATATATGCTGTATATATACTGTAAATACTGAAGCAGAATATCGTTGATATTTACCAAGTTTAACATAGTTTGACTCAAGGCCACAGTAGTCGGGCACCCAATGTGGATCAAACTTATTGCAGTAGTAATGTTCAGCATTTCAAGCTTGTTAATCATTTCAACATTGATGGTAAAACCTGGTCAGGATTTTCACAAAATCAACAGTTTCACTATCTTACTCAAACATATATAAATATGGATACCCTCAACACACACACACACTCTGTCTCTCTTGCTCTTTATATATATGTGTGTGTGTGTGTGTGTGTGTGTGTATTTACTTTATTGAATCTTTCTCTTTCAATATGGTTTGATCAAAACTGAGAAGTCAGGGATTCCTGATGATAGCAAGTCTCTTTTTTCCTATCTTAGTTGACAAACAAGTTTGAAAAATGTTATCGAAGTCAACCATTCCACTCATTGGTAACAAGTGAGTTAAATGAACAAATATCTTAGAAAAGCAAAAATAACTTGTCACTCAAAATCTCATTGACTATTTTAAAATCATACCAAAATGTGACAAAATATGTAAGTTTTTTTCTTTACTCTAAATAATTCTAAAAAAAATCTTCAACAACTTCATTAATACTGATTTTTTGACAGGGGCTGACCTGTCATCTCATGAATTTTCATGAAATACACACACATTCAAAAGAAAAACTTCACTGACTGTAGAGTATTTACCTCTGCCAATGAAGTTGGAAAAAGTATATGTATTCACTTGTATCTATCCATCTGTTTGTCTACACAATATCTCCATAAGTTATCAATCAATTTAGGCAATATGCTTTGGGGAAATTGATTACATTTTAGTGCGGGTCAAGGAATTTTTAGTTAACTCCCCTGTATCGTAACTATTTGGGTATTCGTTCTGGGGAATCTAGATGTCATTCATAAGCTCATCAGAATAAGGTCTAAAAAAGATTAAAAAAAACTTTTTTTCACACATACATCCCCGCCCAAAAAAAGAAACAATAATTTTAAGAAGGGGGTCTAGTGGAATACTGATGCCAATTTTCAAATCTGTAAACAAAACAGTATGGCCAGGAGCACTGGAACACAGTAACAAACACACGTATAAATATGAATTCTTCATCATGGTGGCTAAAGTTGTTGATTAGCTCAAAACACTCAAACATGACATGTTTAAGTTGAAAACTAAAAAGACTGAGGCATTTTTCCCTCTCCCACTCTCTCTCTCTCTCTCCATGGTTTCAGGCTCTACTCATTACAAGTTTCTCTGTCTTGGCTCCAGTCTGCAATAGAGGCAATACACGCGTGTATTCACTCACTTTACCCAACACTGTTTTACCCATAACTGAGGGAAGAGATGGCTTCATGCCTTTCCCAAGGGTATTAGTGCAAAGTGAGCTCAACCTGTTTTGGCCAGAGCTCAACTTGGCTCACTGAATCCATTCTCCATACTGTCAACCATTTGACCAGCCCATATGTACTGTATATATTTACAAAACTTAAATCACTGGAGTCTGACAATTTAAGGAATGCATGCTATTTCCAATACTCATAGAAAACAACAGTTTTCAATATACGTAAACCGTCAAAATCGAAGATGCAAAACTGGGTAAAGTAGACCACTATATCTACTTAAGACAGCGAATCTCTTTGAAATCCACAAAAGAGGAAGAAATCAAGTGGAGAATCACCCTAGGTTGACAAGTTTTCGGCAAAGCAAGCCCAACCTTCAAAAACAAGTTGATCCCAATAATCCTAAAAAGAAGAGTATAAAACCAATGTATCCCCCTGACAGTCACTTATGGAGCTGAAACATGGAACCTAACCAAGAGATAAACCTGCAAACCGAGAAGTGTCCAATGTGCGCATGAGAGAATCATGCTCAACCTCACATGGAGAGATCACAAGACAGCGCAATATATCAGAAAGAAAACGGGGGTTAGAGACATCAAAGAATCTATCAGAAAAATCAAATGGCAATGGGCTGGTCATGTTGTGAGAATGAAAGACAACCGATAGACATCATGACTCACAACATGGATTCCCAGAGACCACATGCAAAACCGTGGCTAACAAAAAACAAGATGGAGAGATGAACTAGACAAATTCAGAAAATACTGGCTCTGGGATGCCCACGATAGAGATTTGTAGCGAATCCTGAGGAAAGTCTTTGTCCAATGACAGACGTTAAAAGACCGATGATAATGATGATGTATCTGACACTAGTGTTTTAGTGATTGGGTTGGTGATGATTTTTTTGAAAAGTTTGTTGATGCAGCCGAGTAGGCTTATAGATCTGTTGTTGTTGAAGTCTTTTGGGTTTTGTTTTTTGTGTAAAAACATTATGATTGCAGTGCTCTAGTCTTGCGGGACTTAACTTTTTTTTAGGTATAATTTGAATAGAATAGCATTTTTTTTATTGACAATCTTACCAGTTTTTTTTAAGTAGATCGATGGTGATATTATCTGGTCGAGGGGCTTTTCCTTTTTCTTGTTTGTTTGATGGCTTGTTAACCAGATCACAAAAACACTAGATGAAAACCAACGATGCGAACAAGCTGGATTTTGAAGAAGTTACTCAACCATGGACCATCTCTGTTCAATAAATCAGCTGAAAGAAAAAGCAGCAGAATACAAAATGCCACTTGCTGTAGCATTTATAGACTTCAAGAAGGCATTTGACTCTGTGGAAATTCCCGTGGTCATGAGGGTCAAAACTGCACAAAGTGTAGACCCAGGATACGTCAGAGCACTGCAACATATATACAATCACAGTAACTCCTTTATCAGGCTACATAAAGACTCTGAACCCTTCCAGCTCCAAAGAGATAAAACAAGGTCATACCAGCTAACCCAAACTCTTCACAGCTGGCCTTGAGATGATCTTCTAAAACCTGGACAGGGAGAATAGAGGAATCAAAATAGACGGCAAATATCAGAGCAACCTCAGATTTGCAGACAATCTCATCCTTTTTGCAGAGAACATACATGACCTCCAACTAATGCTAGATGAACTAAAAAAAAGAAAGCAAGACAGTTGGCCTACACATGAACTTCAATAAAATGAAAGTCATGTGCAACAACCATGCTGAGAATAAGAACACAATAGTCAAAATCAAAGATGCAGAACTGGGGAAAATAGACCACTACATCTACCTAGGACCACAAATCTCTATGAAATCCACAAAAGAAGAAATCAAACAAAGAATCACTCTAGGATGGCAAGCCTTTGGCAGAGCAAGCTCAACCTTCAAAAACAAGTCGATCCTAATAATCCTAAAAAGAAGAGTATACAACCAATGCCTCCTCCTGATAGTCATTTATGTGGCTGAAACATGGAATCGAACCAAGACCTACAAACTGAGAAGCATGCAATGCACACATAAGAGAATCATGCTCAACTCCACATCGAGAGATCACAAGACAGAACAGCATATCAGGGAGAAAACAGGAGTCCAAGACATTGAAGAATCTGCTAGAAAACTCAAATGGCAATGGGCTGGTCATGTTGCAAGAATGGCAGATGACTGATGGACATCACAACTCACAATATGGATCCCCAGAGATCAAATGCAAAACTGAGGGTGGTGGAATACAAGATGGAGAGACAAACTAGACAAATCCAGAAAGTACTGTCTCTGCGATGCCCATGAGAGAGAGATATGGCGAACTTGGGAGAAAGGTCTGCGTCCAACGATGGATGATTAAAGATTGATAATGATGCTGTATCTTATTCTTACAAAAATAATTGTTGTTATTTTCAAAGCTTTACGAAAACAATGTTTTTTTTTTCCTCAACACATATAGACAAAAACATTCACTGACAATGTCTTCGACTGTACAGAGTATGTTCTATGTTTTTAAGGAGGCCAACACTGAGCTGCTGGTCTCAGATCACTCCACCCCTGCCAACATGTCATTAACCAGTGTGCCAGGGTAAGACCTCTCACTCTCAATGTCTTACACTTATAACAATAGACCTTGGGAAAGGCGTATGTCTAACAACAGACTTGAAGGGCTGATTATGATGATGATAATGATATCATAGGCACAAGTTGCAAATGGTAGAAAGGAAGAATTTGTAGTACTAATTTTTCAAATGAGAGAGGTTGTGCCCGTTTTCCTGCCTTGAAAATCAGGATTCAAAATGTCAACTTTTCTCAGGGCTTGAACATTGACTCTCAGCTACAAGTAGGGTGGTAAGATGCAAAAATGAAAAAAGATAATTTATTCTGAAATCAATTGAAATGGAGGTCATTCCAAAACGGAACAAAACTTGCCATCACAGTTAATAATTGAACAACCTTAGCGTGATAAAAAAATTTCATCGAAGAATGAATAAGGTCAGAATAAATCTATATATAACATCAATGGCATTTTCCACCAAAAAACAATCCAAATAGAGTTAAAAAAACAAAAACATCTAGAAACATCTAGATTCTGGAGAATGTAGTCGGTTATTTCCTGTGAAAATCATCTGAAAAGGACTGAAAATGCATCTAAAAACATCTGGATTCCAGAGAATCTAGATATCATTAATAAAAGCGTAACAATAATGCCCCCCCCCCAACATTTCTAGAAAGAGTCTTGTGGAGTCCTGCAGCCAATTTCCAAGTCTTCAGACAAAACAGTATGGCCAAAAGTGCTTGAACACACTAACACATAAACTCACACACGTTTATAGAATCCTTGGCCATCTTTGATGCTTACGGTTATTCAAGTCACTGACTTTTATTACGAAAGAAAACATTAGAATAAACTTATAGCATAGTGCTGATACTACCGATTTAGGTATAAGTTTCGAAGCTGGGTTTTTTTTAACTAAAGCTTTTTGTTTTTTAACAGAAAACTGTAAAAATCCATTAATGTCATAGCATTACAATCGTATTATTCAAGTATTGCGGACTTCACTGACTCCATATCAAGTCTATTCAGCTTATTGGTCCACAGAACATTAATCGGTGAAAAACCCTCTCAACATTTGAATTACGAGCACAAGTGCAAAAATTAAATCCACATATTTTAAGATGTTCTGAAAAGCTATTGATCAGTGATGTATGGTGCTTTGAATCTTGGGTGTGCTTTGTGCTATGGATGGTCTAAAATGCAAAAATATTGTAGTGTCTGTAAAAAGCCTTTCTGTTACAATGTAGAGAGGGTGGTCCCAAATGTAAATTGCAAAGTTTCACGTTGTTTACCATTTTAAGCAACATTTTTTGATATTGGACAAAACAGTGTAAAAACCAACATTTTTTGATGTTGGACAAGACACTGTAAACCAAACAATATTTTCGATGTTGGACAAAACTATAAAAAAAATACCTGACATTTTTCGATGTTGGGCAAAAGAATGTAAACAAAGCAACATTTTTTGATGTTGGACAAAACAGTGTAAATAAACTGTATTTTTTGATGTTGGACAAGACAGTGTATACCAAAGTACATTTTTTGATATTGGACAAGACTGTATAAACCAAACAACCTTTTACAATATTTCAATTTGAAAAGGAGGATGTGTTGTTCTTTTGGATACCTTATTCCAACTCTAGCTACAAGGCAGGCCCATTTTGTTAGTGTATCATAGGAAATTACCCTTGCACAACCTACACAATTACAGATTCAATGCTGAGGTTGACTTCTGCTCTTTCGGGATCAGAGACAATTTCTATGAAATTGGTGCAATTAGAACTGATAATAACTGAGAGGTACAAACAACAGTCATCAACTAAACATATTAAATTCTGCACCAAACTACTGAAACCAGTACATTACTGCTGATGACAACATTGCCCATATGATAGCAAAATTCTTGTAGGATTACTTGCACTAATTCCCAAACGGTGACCCTCTATTTCTTTCTGATTTTAAGTGCATTTCTCTTGTAAAATTGTTCACAATGCTTTTACCTAGTATAATTATTTTAATTGCTTTTCTGCAGTAAAATCATGAAAATAGTTCTCTCATGTTTGTAATGTTCACATTGATTTCCGACCTATGACAATCTACTTTCCCCTTATTCTAAATGCATTTCTACAGGAAAATTATTCTTAAAGAATTTCTCTAGTAAAATTATTGATAATGTTTCTCAATAGGAAAATTTTCATAGATGTATTGACATTAATCTGTTATTTTCAATGCTCAAAATGGGAAGAGCAATGCTATATTGAAGCAGCTACCATATCGCTCACTGGTCGGAAACCTGCAGCAGCCTCATTTTTCTTTGATTGTTTATCTTTTTACACTGTCTAGACCGGGTGACTCATTCCCTATATAATAGCAGGAAGTAATCTCAAATTCAGTTTCAAATGATATAATGCTTTCATAAATATTCTCTTGGATCATACATCCCTTTTCTAAATGATACAAAAATATTACTCATATGAAAAACTTTTCATCATAGTTTTCTGATCAAACCTTACCTGCGCTTGTACAAAATACTGGCACCACAACAAACCAAGAGTGAGCCATTAAAAATTCTTCTGTGAGGGGTGCCAACATATACCTTTTCAACTCTCTAGGCACACATCTGAAGCTAATATCCTTCATAAGTTTCTGAGCTGAAGAAAAGTATTAAATGACCAACTTTTTGAATAATTCATACTGAATACTGCATATCTAACCCCATGCCCCATAATATATGGAAATTTTGGTATCTTCTTACTTACTATAAATGCTTTTAGTATTTGCTGTCTGACTATACGAACGGAATATACAGAATATGCAAAATGAAATATTCAGTATATCAACTTTAAAAAGCCATTAGATTTCTTACAGCCTCGAAAATGATGTTATTAAAATAAGTACAGGGTAATATATACACAATAAAATACAAAATCTATAAATGTTTAAATAAATGATGAAAATAAAATGTATGGATAAATTTGGCCTGATTAAATTTATATGATATATATATATATATATATATATACATATATATATATATATATATATATAAAATAAATAATTCATTCAACTGATATATATATATATATATATATATAAGTAAAACAGAAAAAGGATGAACATGTCTGGTTAGTTACTCAATAGAAACCATTACATGACCAACGTCTTTTTGCAGCATTCTATGTTGAGGGTGATCAATTAAAAAATCAGAAAAAGTGGTGATCAATGGATAAGTTACTCCTCTAGCATTTTTTTTGGGGCAGTGGTCACCGAAAATTTTTGAATTTTTTCAAGAAAACACTGCCAGATACAAACCAAGAGACCTATTTCAGCATGAACTTACATCACAAATCAAATCCTCCTCAAAAAACCTATTAGGTGGGGGGAAGATTTTCAAAAAACAAAAAATTTTTTTTTTGTAATAAGAAGCAGTAAATGTCAAAATTTTCAGCTCTCTAGCTCTATCTGTGTAGCCTGCATACTTGATACATATATTTGTAGCTAGCCAGCCAACAAGAGCTGGGAAACTGAAAAGACCTATGTTGACAGTTTTGCTTGACAGTTTCTAATGAATAAATAATCACTTTTTGATTAAATTGATTAAAAACTCTTGTTTTTCTCAGAGCTTTAAAAATATTTCTTTGATTGTTATACAAGTAACTATGTATGTAAATAAAGATTTATTCATATACTGAAGAACCATTATAGCCAGAAAGTTGGGATCCATAATTTTCTACCGCATTTTAGTTGAGTTCGCATAGTAACCAATTTACCATTTTCACAAATCTTAAACCAACCAGATTTACTCCCCATCATTATTCAGGACCGATCCTTGAAATATGTACAGGGATGTGTGTAGGGAGAGACTAGTTTGGCAGGAAGACAGAAATGTATATGAAAATTTTTTTAAATCATGACACCTCACCAGAAGGTTACATTTTGATAAAACTAAGATACATATGTAGTGAGTGTCTAAAGTAGGAGATCGACAATACGTTAGTGATCTTTTTAGTGACTGATGAAAGGGAAAGGGGCAATGAGTTTTGTTTATTGACCAATGAAATGTTTTTGTCTAATTCTTTTTTACAGTTGGTGTAACCTGATTAAGTAAGGGTCTTTCTATGTTTGTACTCAGCTGTTATTCTGAGCACCAAATTCAATGTTTTGAAAATGGGGTCCATGCTCAAACTGAGTTATAAACAATTCTGCATTACTTTGAGCTGTGTTATAATGAGTCGACAGCATATTTGTTTAGTAATGACTGTCTGCATTATCACAGGTTGTGTAAACCGTTTGTGAAAGATTGAAGGAAAAATCTGATAAATCAATAACAAACACGAACGCATCTTCAGATTCTCATAGATAACACGGAGAACAGTTTGTAAGAAGCAGGGTCTCCGAGAGGAATTTCATAAAGCAGTGCAATGCTGGTTTCAGACCACCAACATACACACAAATGCCCTTGTACTTTAGATATCCAGTTTTTATTTGGTGTAACTCTTTTTTTGGCATCTCACACTATATTCACTCAGTGGTAGACAATTGAGTCCATTAATAGATATATCTTATCAACTTGGAAGTTTAAATCTCGGGCATCCCTACTTGGGGGTTCTGGTCAGAATAAATCACTAGGAAAAAAACAGGTATGTCCTATTTATTGGACCTGTCACCCCAATGACATCCAAAAATAAATCTACTATTTAACAAGACTCCAAAGGCCCTGCGTCATATGAGGATACATGTCTGCGAAATTGATTAATGGAATAATGACGATGATACATCTCAGTTTTAGATAACATTTATCAAAAAGTTTAGTATTTATCTTCCTGCAGAGAAGCCAACATGGAAAAAGCTTTGAGCAGTATATTATTATTATTATTATTATTATTATAATTTGAAATTTCACACGAGTTGCCGGGTGGTTACCGCTGGAGGTTGAGTGACAGTAAGTCTCCTCGGGTCTTCAACCCACTTCTCCACACTCTCGTAGTCCACAGCCATGAATTTCACACCAGTTGCCTGGTGGTCATTGCTGAAGGCTGAGTGACAGTGAGTCTCCTCAGGTCTTCAGCCCACATCTCATCTCTCCCTCGCCTATTATATTAGTGCTGTGGTTCACAACTTTGCTACCACGTGGGTGTATTTTTTTTTTTTTTCCTTCTCTTTTAGGCCAGTGCTAATGTTTAATGTAGTGGACCTTATATTTCCGGCACTTTCCTCAATTTACGTGCGGTTCCTGGCAGTGCTGTGGTCTGCACAGTCTCAATCCCCCCCTATATCCCAAGCTCCTCCAATCTCTCCCTCAGTGTCTTTGGGACAGTTCCGAGTGTGCCTATTATTACTGGTGCTACCCTGACTTTCATGTTCCACATCTTTTTCAGTTCTCTTCTTCTTCTTCTTCTTCTTTTTCTTTTTCTTCTTCTTATTATTATGATGATCATGATCATGATCAACAACAACATCATCAACAAACCAAAAAACAAAAACAAAAACAAAAAACACCACAAATAGTAGTAGCAGTGCAAATCACAGCACTGCTGTGATAGGTGAGGGAGACATGAGAGTACGGCTGAAGACCTGGGGAGACTTAGTGTCACTCAGCCTTCAGCGATAACCACCGGGCCATTGGTGTGAAAATGCAAGATGATAATGATGATAATGAGTAACCCACTGCACTGCTGTGATAGGTAAGGAGGATATGAGACGAGGGCTGGAGACCTTACTGTCACATGGCCCTTCAGTGATAACCATCATGCATTTGGTGAGAAACTGTAATCCACCAAACTGTTGTGGACTGAGTATATAAAGAGGAGGGCTTGAGACTTGAGGAGACTTGTTGTCACTCAGTCTCCAGCTATGACCACCTGGCAACTAATTTGAAAATACAAATGATAATAATGATAATAATAATTATGATGGTTAGTCATTCGATAAAAACTGTCATGTAATCGAGATCTTTTGGCAGTATGCTATGTTGGGGTGGATTATTGACAAATTGGAAAAAGGAGGGATCAATTTCTCATGCCTTTTGTTGGATCAGTAAAAGTACAAATTTTAAGAAAAAAAACAAGCATGAACACAGAAGGACTCAAACTAGAGGTCCAATTTAGCATAAACTTACTTTGTAATTTGACCCCTCACTAAAAACCTTTATGCACATTTTTCCAGACATAATAAAGAGTAAATATTGAACTCTAGTTCTACTAGTTTCTTATAAAGATTAATACACTAACACAAAAATGATTAGGTTTCTCTCAGTTTTTAAGCTTGTCTGGCTGGCTTGCTATGTATGCATCATGTGCACAGACCATACCAATGTAGCTAGGGGGCTGAAAATTCGAACACCCACTCCTTAATATGACAAGAGAAAACATTGTTTTTTCTTTTGAAAATTCCCTCCCAGAGTAGGTTTCCAGTTTGCAATGTAGACCCATGCAAAACTGATGCCTCATTTTGTGTCCACCTGTTTTTTTGTCTAAAATTTATACTTCTTTTCCAAAATTTTAATTGATCATCCCTAATGCTGCATGCTGCCAAAAGACATAGGTCACATGCTGGTTTCTATGGAGTGACAAACCAAACCTGTTTCTGTTATTGATAATGTCAATCAATAAACAATGCAAATCATCAGATTATGAAACCAACAGAGCAGAGGAAATTTTGGATTTAAACGACTTGTGTTATTTTATGCTGATGCTTTTGTGGAAGGCATGAACCATATGATTTCACTGGACCTTTTCTAATCCCTAGCCCTGTTAACAAAACACTGCAACTTGGGATACCTAGAAACTTAGTCTGATAGAACAGTGGTTCGCGAACCTTTTTGATGAAACACACACATATATATATTTATATATGTATATATATATATATATATATATATATATATATATATATATATATATATGTGTATATATACGTGTATATATATATATATATATATATATATATATATGTGTATATATACGTGTATATATATATATATATATATATATATATATATGTATATATATGTGTATATATATATATGTGTATATATATATATATATATATATATATATATATGATAGAAAGTAGATTTGCGACACCAACACATTTATGTTTCTGCCCTGTTTCAGCCTCTTTGCCTGGGGAGGCCCAAAGAGGGCAGAAACATAAACATGTTTTGGGTTGAGAATCTACTTTCTACTATATTTCCAACTCTACTCCAAACAATCTTAACTCTTCAAGTTGAATGTATGGAGCACTCTATAAAATAAATCCATCACAAATCAGACTTTGCTTTGTATTATATTTATTAGGTTATATTGCAAACCTGATTTGTACTATATGTACTTTATGTATATATATATATATATATATATATATATATATATATATATATATATATATATAAAAATTTGTTATATATGCATATTTATGTAATGTATATATAAATATGTATGTATGTATCTATATATATATATATATATATATATATATATATATATATATATACACATATATATATACTGCAGGCAAATTCAAACACTATATGGTTCAAAGTAAAGCTAGTTTGACTACAGTCGACCAATAAATAATATGATAAAATTACCAATTTTCTATAGGGAATTTTTTCTCATTCACCATTTGTATAAAGAGGTACAATACAGTACAGTGCCATCAGTGTTACACGTCCGTTCCCAGGGTACAATGAGTAAGTGGGGGACATGTAAAGATACACAGTGTTGCTAAAAAGTGTTAAATAAGAGCCAAAAAAAGCCAAATAAAGCTGAAAAAAGCC
This sequence comes from Thysanoteuthis rhombus, assembly GCA_963457665.1. Lineage (NCBI taxonomy): Eukaryota > Metazoa > Mollusca > Cephalopoda > Oegopsida > Thysanoteuthidae > Thysanoteuthis > Thysanoteuthis major. The sequence continues at coordinate 9,719,021 of OY735242.1, forward strand.
AAAACATACCAGGAAGATACTGGAAATGACTAAAAACATGCCAAAAGATGTTCAAAATGTTTCAGCATGTCTCTGCTTACTGTTCATAGCTACGCCTATGAGGAAACATGAAGCAATTTCAAGCGTTTGAGATGTGTCATAAAAATGGTTTATGTTGTAAAAATTGGCACACTAAAATTAATTCACAACACATTCACCAGAGGGAAGAGGTAGGGGTAAGTGATTTCCTGGAGAGGCCTGCCACCTTTGGTAACAGGCCTGCATTGTTTGATTTATCAAACAACAACCATGTACCTTCAAAACACTTAAATGTTACATTTCAAATGTTTTGAATCCATAACTATATTCGGGGCAAACCACAAATCAATTTCCTTGACTTTTGTCCATCTTTCACTAATAAAACCGGCTTTGGATTCCAAGTGAACGTGATTGCATTTCTTGCTTTCACTATTTACAGTAGCTAACGATTGGATCGAAAATAGAAATATTGAATATGAAATGTGGTTTATTGAACTTACATTTGCATAATTTCGACGTACTTATTATAGTAGGATTATTTTAGGAATTGTGTATGATTGATATTTTTTAAATTACCATTTTTTTCAAAATTTCTGGTACCTCCTGCACTACGACAAAGTACCTTCATTTGAGAAACTGATAGACCATTTGCTAATTCAGTGGATTCAAATTCACAAGTACCTCAAGATGTGCCAGTATATGCTAAGCTTGGTAAATATCTGTAACATCATTTGTCATAGTAAATGATGAAGTATAAGAAAATTTAAAAAAAACTCAAAAAAACTGACCACTGGGCAGAAATGAGTCTAACTGATAGAGAAATAAGTTATAGAGTTATTTTTGTGATAAGATATACATCTGCATCTTCACATCTTTCTCTAAGATTGGTAATGAGTGAAAAACTAAGAATATAAGTGTATTTTTAAAAAAAGTACTTTGAATCTAAAGAAATAAAGTCACACCCTGGACTATTTGTCTAAAAGCATTCCTTGACAATGATAGAAATGGGTTTTGAGAAAATAATGGAAATCGGATTTAAGGATATGATTGGAATGAATTTTAGGAAAACAATAGAAATTGGTTTTTGGAAAATGATGGAAATCAGTTTCCAGGAAAATGATGGAAATAGGTTTTTGGAATATGGTAGAAATGGGTTTTATAAAAATATTGGAAATGGGTTTTATGAAAACTGATTTAAATAGGTTTAAGGAAAGTCATGGAAATGTGTTTTGGGAAAATGATGGAAATGGGTTTAAGAAAAAAAATTGAAAGGGGTTCATGGAAAATGATGGAAATGGGATTTTTTGATAATGATGGGAATGGTTTGTTTGGAAAATGATTGAAAGTATTTTTAGGAAAATGATAGGAATGGGTTCTAACAAAAGGATTGAAAAAGGTTTTTTTTGTAAATGATGGGAATGGGTTTTGCGGAAATGATGGCAATTAGTTTTATGAAAATGATGTAAATAAGATTTTATTATAATGATGGGAATGGGTTTTAGGAAAATGATTGTAAGGGTGTTTTTGGAGAATGATGGAAATGTTTTTTCTAGAAAATGATTGAAAAGGGTTTCGTGAAAATGATGTAAAAAGGTTTTAGGAAAATGAATGAAATGGGATTTTTTTATGATGATGGGAATGGAATTTATGAAAATGATGGAAATGAGTTTTTTTCGATTATGATTGGAATGAATTTTAGGGAAAAGATCAAAAATCGTCTTTGGATAATGATGGAAATGGGATCCAGGAAAACAATAGAAATCCGTTTCTGGAAAAGGATAGAAATGGGTTCTAAGAAGATGATGGAACTGGGTTTCTGGAAAATGATTGGAAGGGGTTTTTGGATAATGATGGCAAAGGGTTTTAGGAAAATGGTTGGAAGGGGTTCTAAGATAATGATGGAAATGGATTTTAGGAAAATGACTGAATGGGATTTTTTGTTAATGATGTGAAAAGGTGTCAAGGAAATGATTGAAAGGGGTTTTAGGATAATGGTAGAAGTATGTTTTAAGAAAATGATAGAAATTGTTTTTTTTAAAAATAACTGAGAGGGTTTTTTTGTTAATGATGGGAAAAGGTTTTTGGAAAATGATGAAAATGGGTTTTTTGATAATAATGAGAATGGGTCTTTTGGAAAATGATTGAAAAGGGTATGATGAAAATGATGGGAATGGGTTTTAGTGAAGGAATTGAAAGAGGTTTAAAGAAAATCAGTTTTAGGAAAATGATTGTAAGGGGTTTTTGGATAATGATGAAAGGGGTTTTTTGAAAATGATTGAGAGGGGTTTTAGGAAAATGATGGGAATAGATTTTACAAAAATGATTGAGAGGTGTCTTTAGACAATGATGGGAATGGGTTCTTTGAAAATGATGGGAATGGTTTTAGGGGAATGATTGAAAGGGTCATTTTGGATATTGATGAAAATGGTTTTATGGAAATTGATGGAAATTTATTTTAAGAAAATGATTGAAATGAGTTTTTTGATGATGATGGTAATGGTTTCAAGGAAATTGATAGAAATTTGTTTAATGAAAATGGTAGAAATGGGTTTTTAGATAATGATGGGAATTTGTTTTAGGGAAATAATGGAGAGGGGTTTTAAGAAATTGAAGGAAATTTGTTTTATGAAAATAATTAAAATCGGTTTTTGGATAATGATGGGAATAACTTATTGGAAAATGATGCAAATGGGTTTTAGGAAAATGATTGAAATAGTCTTGGGGTAACGATTGAAAGGGGTTTTTGGATAATGATTGAAATATGATTTATGAAAATTATTGAAATTTGTTTCATGAAAATGATTTAAAATAGGTTTTTGGATAATGGCGGAAATGGGTTTTAGGAAAATGATTGAAAGTGGTTTTCGAATGATGATGGAAATGTTTTTTTTTATAAAGATGCAAACCGCTTTCAGTAACATAATAGAAATGGTTTGTAGGAACATAGTTTGGTTCAACTGTTCCCAGTCGCATTGTCTGAACAACTTCGGGATCATTGATTCCTATCTTGGGGTCTGCAACCCCACTGGAGGACTTCAAAGGTTTTTCTTGAGGTCTGTGAAATTGTAGAGTGGGTAGAGCCTTGAAAAGCCTAGAGTTGATTGGGAAATTCCTCCAAATAAAAGGGGCCCTCGGTAATGAAAAGTATCAGGACCCACTGGTATACATTAAGGCTGTAGGTGCGAAGGGACAGGTAAACAACCCCTACCTCCCTTGAAAATGTATTGAGTGTACCCTCTCATTTCAATCCCTACCTTTTCAACAGATTTCACCTCTGAAAGTAATCGTGAACTTGCCATCACAGTCAATTATAGAACAATCGTAGCGTCAAAATTTTAAGTCATGCAAAAATCTTCCATCAAAGATTAAATATGGTTAGAATAAATTCTATACATGACATCAATAGCATATTTGACTGGAAAATATCTAAAATAGTGTTAGAAAACTTTTGCAGAATCTAGATGTCATTAATAATAATATACCCCTCCAAAATAAGGTTCCAAACAGGTCATAGAAGCAATTTTGCGAAAATTAATTCTGTTTTTCTTATAGAAAGAATCTAGTTGCTAATTATCAAGTCTGCATATAAAATGGTATGGCCAGGAGTGCTGGAATATACAGACACACACATAAGATGAGATGGAACACTTTGCCACCCTCAAACTCCCTAAAACCTTTTTATAAACTCACTTGCTTGGCTAATTATTGGCACAAACTTTGTGTACTCATTGATTAACTTAGTATAGGATTTTCAAAAGTTTAATATCCAGTTCCAGGCACCTACTCCTTTGGACTACATGCCCCTACTGCACTAAGATGGGTATGGTCCTGGCATTTCCTGATGCCTGTGACATGCCAAAATACAAGGCCAAAATAAACTAGACAATTTTTGTCCCTATCCACAGTTAAGTGTGAAGAGCTTCATATTAAACTGAACATTGTGTCACATTCTACCCTCATGGGGAGGCGAATAAATTGACTTGACATGTCATCATTCCTAACTCCACCCACTCATCTGCTTGACATATTATTACTGACTCCACCCACATGTCTGCTTGACATCTCTTCATTACAAACCCTACCCGCTTATATACTTGAGATATCATATTTGAAAACTCTGCCCATTCATCTGATTGGCATATTGTCACAAGACCTCATCAGCTCATATACTTGATGTATCACATTTATAAAATCTGCCCTCTCATATAATTGACATAGCTTCATTACAGACTCCACCCACATATGCTTGAGGGATTGGTTACAAACTCCGCCCTTATCACTACTTGGAGTATCATTATTGCTGGAAACTCCCTCCCATTTTCATCATCATCATCCTAAGTCTTTTATCGTCCGTTGTTTGACAGAGACCTTCCCAAGGATTTCATCTCTCCATTTTATATTCTGCCGGTTTTGGTTACGCATCTGATCTCTTGGAATCTATGTTGCGAGTTGTGATGTCCATTGATTGTCAACAATTTTTGCAACATGACCAGCCCATAGCCATTTGAGTTTTCTAATGGATTGTATATGGTATCAGAGTCCTGTTTTCTCCCTTATATACCGTGCTGTCTTGTGATCTCTCTATGTGAAGTTGAGCATGATTCTCTCATGTGCACGTTTCATGGTTCTCAGTTTGACATGTCTGTCTCTTGATGTTCCATGTTTCATATCTGTGGGTGACTATCGGGAGGATGCATTGGTTATATACACTTCTTGAAATTTTCCTAAAATTAAGATATATTTTTTGTCTTTCTCCTCTCCAGAATTATCAAACAATTCCTATTACTTTACAGAAACATCTTTTTGAATTATAACAAGAAACAGATATTTTGAAGTTGTACTTGGTTAAGGCTTCAAATAGAAAAATCAATGTTTTCATCCTCAAGCACTTTGTCAGTGACATTCATCTCCATATATTAACTTAATGACAAGGCATATATAAGGATGGGGGTCTATCTCCTTGATAACATCAGACACTCAAAAGCAGAGATCTGAATTTTTCTCTTAGGATTAGTGCTTTGGTAAGCTCTCATTTTATGATTTTATCTATAAGGTCTGTCAAAAAATTATGCAGCCATTTGGAAAATCTCGAGAACCAGGCACATGGCCTTGCTGTATCTGGGCATCAAACAGACTGCGCATGCTCGAAGAGACACTCTCCTGTGGGCTTACTCAGTTGATAGTGAGTTGCGATCGAGTGACCTTGTTTACAGTGTAAACATTGCATTCACAATGAGCGAGCCTACCAATAATTTGTGTCTTGCTTGAGTTGGGGGGGGCGCAAAACATTGCATAACCTGGGTCTCTCAGTCCCCAAACAGTCCAGATTTGGATTCCTTTGACCTTTGGCAACCCGCAGTTGAAAGGGGGAGGAGATTTCAGACTATGGATGAGATTAAAGAAAATACAAAGAGACAGCTGATGGCAATTCTGAAATTTAAAAAATCATTTTGAAAAGTAGGATGGATGCTTGGATAGGTTTGTAAGGTCTTGATTGTATTACTTCAAAGGGGATAGTAGTACCATTATCCTAGGTCGGCTATTTTTCCTCCTTTATATTAAATAGTTGGTTACTTTCCCGACAGATATCATACGAAAATTGATTCAATGTTTTTTTTCTTTCTTTTAAAAAAAAATTATGACAATTGGTGATTAATGTTCAAGGAGACAGGCCCCCTGTAGGAAACAGGAAGCAAAGGAAAACTCTTTATAGTAAACAAGACAAGTCTTTTAGAATCTTTGTCGGCCATTTTTTTTTCTTGATTTTTTTTCTGATGTCTGATAAAATAGTTCAAAGCACTTTATACATTTTAAGTACCTTTTAAGTGTATTGTGCAAAGACTTAAAGAAATCACTTTATAAATAAAAGCTAGTTTTATCTTGAACTTTTTTTTCTTTCTTATTTGAATTTTACTTATTCAATTTAAATTGAACTTGACCTAAGATTAAAAACAACACACTCGTTGATTTTAGCTGTGGACCAGATTATACATGAAAAAAATGTTACTGATCATAAAATGTGCACATTTGAATTCA
>OY735242.1:9730074-9787574 GCA_963457665.1 Thysanoteuthis rhombus
AAACTGAAGAAACTTATGTTGACAGTTTGGGTGACAGTTTTGGTTGATGGTTTCTAATTTGCAAGCTGTCAGTCTCTCTGTGACATAACAAACAAAAAGAGAGGATGGGGGTAAAACTGCTGTTCCGCTGTATGTGTGGCTGCTGATATCATACCAAACACACCAACTCAAAATGGCTGTTCTACTGTATGTGCATGACTACTGGTGATACAACTACAATCACTACTACTGTTGCTGATATCAATTTCTTTTTTTTAACCCAAAAGGAATGCAGCAATTTTATCTAACAATACATTGTATTAACCTTTCAAATTATTATATGAACATATACTGACACAGAAAACAGCTTCAGGTATACTGTACGCAAAGCTATGGGTGATTACTAGAAATGAAAACAATAAATCTAGCATAACAGAATAGTAGTCGAGATAATATAACCTATATAAGAATCAATGTGTGTGCCTATATGACAAAATGTGTCAAGTAATGTCTTCCAGTCTCGGCCTTTGACTCAATGTATATTCTTGAACGGACTTTTTTTTTTTTTACTGAAGAATGGCCTGAAATTGACAGTTTGACATACTCGGGTCAATAAAGAAATTTTTGAATGCAGATCTACAGACACGATGCTTGTTCATTAACATCATCACCTTCATCAGACTGTTAGCGTCCATCATTCGCCAAGATTTGTCATTATTTTCTGAATTTTTTTAGCTTGTCATACCATCTCACTTTCCATCGGCCATGATTTTGCATATGATCTCTTGGGATCCACGTTGTAAGTCATAATGTCTAGTGGTCATTTGACATTCTTGCAACATGTCCAGCTCATTGCCATTTGAGTTTTCTAATGGTTTTTATGATATTTCGGACTCTTGTCAGTCCTCTAATAATCTATGCTGTCTTCTGATCTCTCCATGTGAGGTTGAGCATGATTCTCTCATGTGCACGTTGTATGCTTCTCAATTTGAGGGTCAATCTTTTGGTCAGTTTCCATGTTTAACTCCATAGGTGACTATTGGGAGGATGCATTGATTGTATACCCTTCTCTTTAGGACTTGTAAATGTCATCATCATCATCATCATCAGCTTTTTAGTGTTTGCTGTTGGACATAGACCTTCCCCAAGATTTGTCAGATCCCTCTATCATGGGCATAATGTAGCCAGTACTTTCAAAGTTTATTTAGCTTGTCACACCATCTTACTTTCTGTTGTTCACAGCCTCGCATCTGATCTCTGGGGATCCACGTTGTGAGCTGCAATGTCTAGGGTTGTCTGCCATTCTTGCAACATGTCCAGCCCGTTACCATTTGAGTTTTCTAACAGTTTCTATGATGTCCTTGACTCTTGTCTTTTCTCTGATATATTGTGCTGTCTTGTGATCTCTCCATGTGAGATTGAGCATGATTCTATCATGTGCACGTTGCATGGTTCTCAGTTTGAGAGTCAGTCTCTTGGTTAGGTTCCATGTTTCAGCTCCATAGGTGACTATCAGTTTGATACATTAATTTTATACCCATTTTTTATGACTAGTTGGATTTTTTTATTCTTGAAACTCAAATGAATATTAGCAAGCAATGCCCATTGTTTTGAACTCAATTCATTACTATGATTTTGTATGAAAAGCTATGTTGGTAGTATATGGTGCGTATTGCGTGAAATCCATTTGAAATCAATTTTTCAAATAGGTTTGTCATCATTCATTTTCAATTTCACAACCTGGAAACAATGATTGATATGTTGAAGATGAAAGAAATTCATGTTTCAGTGACAGCTTATCAATTGCCTTATGGCATAAACGGTGTATTCATCGGAAGGGGATATCTCTCATGACGACGTTGTGGCAAATAACAGGGTTGGCTTATATTCGAGTCAAATAATTTTCCTGAAATTCTGAAGTCATCTTATACTTACAGTTGACTTATATTAAAATTTTTAGCTAAAATATCTTATATGAAATATTTTGGGATACACCAATTGAATTATGATCTCTCGGAAGCTGTTGGTAAAACAAAACTCAACACTCAAACCACTAAACTTTGGAAAATTAATCTATTTGTTCATAGAACTGTTACTTGTATAGAAAAGCCTGTGCTGGAATTATTTTTCTTCAAAATTTGTAGTTTTTTCCCCTTCAATTTCTTGACTTAAACAAAAAGTTAGAAATCTTTTAAATTAATTTAAATTCAGTCGATAGGTAAATGACAGTACCATGTAAGTGTCTGCAAGTTATCTGTGATCAACACTTTGAATCTAGAAGTCCCATGATCCTTCACTCTTTTCCACCATTATATTCTTTCATAAAAAGACCAAAAAGCTGAAGACACCATGGGAGGTCAAACTGATTAAGATAATCCAATAATCACATTTGGGGAAGGATAAATGAATTAAATAATTACTGATCACAGAAGGAGGAAATGTACCAAGATGCGTTAGTTGCCTTAGCGAGGCTCTAAGAGGGGAAGAAAGATGAAGATAAGGCTTGTGTATTTTGTTAGGTCTGATATCAAGGGAGTTGACGTACTTCTGAGATTGTCTGTGATTAAAGCAAGAAATGGCTGAGCAAACTGGTGTCTGTCCGTATGTTGGTATACAGGGGGATGTAGAGGAGCGTTTTATTGGTTGTGTATAATTAGCCCACAGGCAATGGCTTCTAAAACGAGAAACCACTTTGAGACCAATACAATAGGCACTAAAAACTGTAAAATCAGGTTACATAGCCCAGATTATAAAAAAAAGCTTGTAATAATTATTCATTGATGACATATTATCAATAGTTTGAAAAATAACTCACCATCACAGTCAATATTTGAACAAGCGTAGCGTCAAAATTCCAAGTCATGTAAAAAGATTCCATAGAAGAATAAATACGGTCGGAGTAAATTCTATTGATGACATCACTGGCGTTTTCCATTGGAAAACATCTAGATTCTGGCGTATCTAGATGTTATCAATCAACCCAGCAAGATAAGGCCCCCGAAAGGTTAAAAAAGCTTTTATTTCAAAAATCAGAAAGATACTTTTTAGAATTGGTCTATAGAGTAATAAAGCCAATTTTCAAGTCTACTGACAAAATGGTATGGCCAGGAGCACTGGAACACATAAACCCATGCACATATAAAAAAGGTTGAACCTTTTGCCAACCTTGGTGGCTATGGCTGTTGAACTATATCGTGATTCTTGAATTTTGATAGGTGGGATAGATCAATCATTGTGTATGATGTGGTAAAACTATTTTACTCATCTATGGGTTGAGTTATCCACACAAAGAACATCTGATGAAAACTGGAGGATACAAAGCAGTATCATTTTAAATAAAAGAGCTATAAGGCAGTTTATCACCTTCATGATGATGTCACTATTGTGTTATCCTATTTGAAGAGCTGAAAAATTGTATTCACAATTGGCCCATATCCATATCTATAGAATGCAGTGAGAACTTGTGGAGATATTGTGTCTGCCTATCTATAATATCTCTACTACCTCACTCAATATCTGAATATGCCTAGCTATGACCTCTCCATACCTACCTAATGAAAAATATCTCTATATCTACCTTACTATCTAGATGTGGCTAACCATGACCTCTCTATATCTGCCTACCCATAATCTTTCAATGTTTATCTCAATATCTGAATTTGCTTAGCCATGACCTCTCCATATCTGCCTACCCATAATATTTACATTCTTACCGTACAATATCAGAATCTGGCAAACCATGATCTCTCCATCTGCCTGTCCACGGCCTCTCTATCATCTCTCCATATCTAGTTCACTCAGTATCAGTCTGAACCCATCATAGTGCTATTGGGTGACATTCTTTATAAAAAATCTAGCAAATTATTACCATGCTTACATAATATGAAAAAAAAGCTGAATGTATATTGAATATTATCCCGATTTATTTGCCATCCTACAATCGTATAACACATAGACATTTTTTTAATGTGGGAGATAGTATAGCCATCCGATAAGACACCTAACCCAAGGTCATATATTATAGCGGGTTATCCAGAGATGTCAAGTTTCCTTATCTCTCTTAAAGTAATGTGAAGGTGCTGTCTAAGCAACAGATCCCTTGGCTTAAGTTAGTGGTTGTTTTGGGGCCCCTAGAGGACTGGAAGTTCGTAACCTATTAAAGATGGGTGCTTGAATCTTTTGTTCTTTAAAATTTTTTTCTCATTTGTTCCTATCCATCTAGAAAGATCACGGAATTAATGATATTACCCAAAGAGAATGTAACTCTTGATTGTTCTCACTTGAATAAGATCAGGTATTTTCAATGTCTCCACGGTGTCTTTTGATGTCCGTCAAATTTCTAATGTCTCAGAGTTGATCATGTACTGCTGTTATGAGTCCCCGGGGTGGGAAGTTGTTAGACTACAAACAAGGCTCCCCAACTCTTCTGGAGAGCAGAGCTCCTGATCTGCATAAATATCAATCTTTCTTTCATGAGTGTTGAGTCAAGTGGCAGTTTTCAATTTAGCGAAAGCGATATTAAAAGGCTAGATATTACATACACCTGGGATTGGAGTAATCTTTCCTCTAATTCTTAGTAGTCAGAGTGCGTAAAAATCTCATGTTGTACAGTTTGTTTTCCTATGACAAAAGTATATGAACACTGAAGGCTTGTGCAAATGTAAACTTGAACTTGTTTCAAGATAATTTTGGCACAGTCAATATTTCATGGATAATAAAACTGTATTGGCAGGTTTTATTATTATACAAGTATGACTGCATTCCACGATGTAAGATAATCAATTAGAATTTTATTCTATACTTTGAAATTATTTGTTCATTTTATTTAGCTATATAATTTCTATATAATTTTTGGTAAGTAACCTTTTGTGAACGCATTAATTTGAAGTGATTGCAAAATGTGAGTGTGTGTGCACACATGCTCAGCTGAGAGAGAACTATGGAACAGAGCCATGTGTCTTCTGCAGATTCTGCTCTCTAAAAGGATTGAGGAATGCTGACTGGCATGGAATCAGTGTGGTTGAGATTTAGGCCCTCAGGAATGTCACTGATATCTCTGGCTGCGATATGACCCGCGGAGTAAAGTTTGTCAAAAGTATGATACTGCAGGGAAGTCAGTTTGATTTTTCCTCCTCAGGACGAATTCTCGATCTTTATTGAGTTTCACGGAAGTTTTGGTTGCTACAGCCTTGTTGAAACACAATCTTTTATCCAAAAAAATATTTGATTTTTGTTTTTAAAAGAAAATCTTCCTAAATAGGTTTTTAGTTGGGCATTCAGTTTGCAATGTTGACCTTTGCTAAATTTGTCCCTCAGTTTGTGTCCAGCTGCATTCATACTTGTTTTTTCTTTTATTTTTAAAGTTGAACCTCTTTAGTGATCACTGCCCCACAAAAAATGAGATAAATAAATTTTTCTTCGATGTTTCTACTCATCAATTACAGTTACCATCAGGATCATTACAAATGTATTTTTTTTTTGTTATGAAATAATCAAGTGAAGAATCTTTCTAGGTTGGCCAATTTTTGGTAGAGCAAGTTTGACATTCAATGACAAGAAATCCCATTAGTTATGAAAAGAAAGGTACACAACCAATGCATCCTCCTGATAGTCACCTATGGAGCTGAAACATGGAACATAACCAGAAGGTGGACAACTGAGAACCATGCAACATGCACAAGAGAGAATCATGCTCAACCTCCTATGGAGGGATCACAAAACAGCACAGTATATTAGAAGAAGAACAGGAGTCTAAAATATCATAGAATCCACAAAGAAATTTAAATGGCAATGGGCTGGTCATGTAGCAAAAATACTAAACAACTGTTTGATACCACAACTCACAACGAGGATCCCCAGAGATCATATGTAAAATTGTGGCCAGAAGAAAATAAGATAGCATGACAAACTAGACAAGTTCAGAATGTATTGACTCCACAATGCCCATGATAGAGAAGTCTGGCGAATCTTGGGGAAGTTCAATGTCCAATAATGGACGTTAAAAGGCTGATGATAATGAAACGGGTTCCACAAAAAAATATTGTTCTGTGTTTGTCATTAGATCACGTCAGAAATATCTAAATAGAATAAAAAATGCAAAAAAAAGAAAATGGTATATTCATTTTTTGTTTTTGATTTAGCTTATAGCATCATTATTATTTGAAAGAGATAAAGAAATATCCGTGCCTTGTAGAAAAGAATCAACATAGCCGGCGTGTGTATCAGAACTAATTATCCAAAAAATTATCAGAAGTTATCTCGGAAGAAAAAAATCTTTTTACCTAAAATTACCTAATAAAATAGAATTTTTATCTAAAATCATCTGAAAAAATAGATCTTCTATCTAAAATTATCTAAAAAAATATCAGCAGAAGATCTGGTCATTATTGATAAAAAATGACTATTCCCAAAGACTAAAAAAAAATGATTATACTTTTGGTGCTGAGTGGTGTACTTATGCAAATATCCAAGGTTATAACCCCCCAAAATATGAACACAAATGCACTGTGACACACACATGTATATACACAAAGATGAGTTAAAAAGGAAGACTATGTAGCCCACTTGGTTGGTTGGTCGGTTGGGCCATTTAAGGGGTACAGTGAATCAATATTATTGATTTCAAATGACATTTAAAAAACCTAAGCAATCTTAGTATTTGGAAGTTAATTCAGTCCTACATATACACTGTAGGATAGTGGTGTAGTGGATATGTATCATGCCTGCCTATCTCCAGATCAGACATTGAAATCATGGGAGGGTTTGTGTAAATCTATCAGTATATAAACCATACATGCAAGTTAATATGTTTAATTGTATAATTGGTTGTCCTGTCCGAGTCCTGTTTTAACCTATAAGTTATTATGGATTAGACCATGTGAAATAGAATAACATAGCTAATAGTAGAATTAAAAGGTCGTAAAAATATAAGATTGTCTATTGTTACATAACAATGAAGATTACACTCAAAGGTATAAGAATCTCGAGCTTATGTGACTGATTGGTCAGGCCATTTATGAGGCCACAGTTATTTGATACATCTCTGACTGACTAATCATCCACATCTCATGTCTTAAATTGAACAAATATTAAAAATGAATGATTAATTGCACTGCACTAATATTGATGGTACAATTCATTAGTATTAATGAAATAGATATTAGTGTATTAATTCAGAAAATGCTTGTAATTATCAAATAAAGTACTGTAATTATAAAGAGTTTTAGAGTACTACTCCCAACATGAAAACTGTTTAATTTTCTTTGCTCTACATAAATAATTCGAAAATTCTGGGGTTAGAGTTAGGGAGCCTGGGCTCCTAACCTGTGTTGATAACTGTTGCAACAGCATATAATATGAAACAATGAAAGATTAAAAACTGAACTATTTCTGATTGATGCACTTCAAGTTGGAGCATTTGTATAAAATTCACTATCAGGATATTATTAATGAGTTTGCACACCAAAAATGTTGCGATTTAAAAATTGATTTTTCTGTCATTAATATAGATTGGATTTCCAGAGCATGCATTTGTGGTAGAAGTGTCTTCATGTTGTTCTTATCTAGTTTTAGTTTTAATGTGATAAAAAGCAAAATTCTCTCATTGTCATTTTTTAATTTGATTTTACTTACAGATTAATATACTTTGATTTTTATGGATCTAGTTTTCAGAAATAAATACTTTTGTTTGATTGTTTTTTTAAAATGATTTTTATGGTTTTTCTATATATTTTTAGTAGGCCCCTAAGATTGGGCCTAAGGCCTATCAAGCCTATAGGGCTATCACCAACTAGTTGCCAGAAAATCCTTGGCGTACCTGTTTAAGGATTAACCAGAGTCACACAATTGTTTTGTACATTGATTTTCTTGTCTTGATTCAGTCAACTGTTTCATGTAGCAGTCCGGAGGCCCTACAAGAGACAAAAACGGAAGGTGCTTTGGAAGGAAACAGGATATCGTTTCTCCGTTGCTTACTAAAAGATCATTGAATGACAATCTGAAAGAAATCATCATCAATCTTTTATCATCCATCCTGGACATTGACCTTCTCCAGGATTTGCCACATCTCTCTATCGTGGGCATCATGAAGCAAATATTTTCTGAACCTGTCCATTTTGTTGCACCATTTCATATTGTCTGCTTTGGTTGCGCATTTGATCCCTTGGGGTCCATGTAGTGAGTCTTGATGATCATTGGTTGTAACATGACCAGCCCATTGCCATTTTAGTTTTCTTATGGATTTTATGATGTCTTGGACTCCTGTTTTCACCCTAATATATAGTACTGTCTTGTGATCTCTCCATGTGAGATTGAGCATGATTCTCTCATATGCAACCTACATGGTTCTCAGTTTGCAGGTCTTTTGGTTAGGTTCTATGTTTCAGCTTCATAGATGACCTTCGGCAGGATGCACTGGTTGTAAACTCGTCAAAATTTATTGATAATAACCCGGCTTCATCTAAGATAACGGTGTCTAATCCAAATTCCGTTTTTTTCTATCAATTTTCTGACTTCTACAATCGCAACCCGACTCTTTGCCAAAATGGCTTCAACTCTTGTTGGTTTTTACAGACACTGAAATATTTGATACTTTTTTTGCATCGGCAGCATACATCACACCCACGATAGGAAGCACCATATACCTCTGATCATTACTACTAGTTGTAAACATGTGTAAACAAGAATGAGAAATAACGTAAAAGATAGAAAGAGAGAGGAAGTATGGCTCCCAATGTACGAATTGAAATTAATGCATAAAATCAGAGCATAAGAATCAATGGCACTCCAAGGTGTTCATGACGACTCAGTCTGTTTTTGTTGCTTGATTCTTTTCACTCTTTTCAGCTCTTGATGAGAGCTTGTTATGTAAGAATGATTAATAGTATACCTATTCCTTGGGCGAGACTTCTCACAGTTCGGCATTTCTTTCACAACTTTTCATCAACTATTTGTTCACCTTTAAACAACAAAAGTGTGAATCTGAACTCTCGGAGCAGTTTTTCGTTTTTGAAAACGTGTATAGGTTTTGATAGTTTTTCTCATTTTTTTTTTATTCGAGAACCTTATTTTTTAAATGTCAGTTTCTTTGGAAAGTTTTGACGAGTACATTCACTGATACTCATCAGGTGACTCAGGTTGATATCATATAAATCACAGTTTGACATTATATATAGTATAAGTCAAAATTAGTGTGAGTACGTATATCTTTGAATATAGGATGACAGATAAGGGTTGAAAATCCAAGTTAATCATACAACTCGAATATAAGTTGTGCCCAAAACCATAATCAAGACACAAAACAAAAAATCTTTCAAGTTGGCTTCATATTTTTTTTCACTGAACATTCATTTGACTCAATATAAATAAATTATAGCTTAAAATGTCAACATCATCATCAGCCTTTGAGTTTTTGTCATTGGACAAAGACCTTCCCCGAGAATCACCAGACCTTTCTATCAAAGGCATCACGGAGCCAGTACTTCCTGAACTTATCTAGTTCACCATGCCATCTTCTCTTCTGTTGGCCCTGGTTTTGCTTGTGATCTCTGGGGAACCCTCATTGTCAGTCATCATGTCCTGTGGTTGTCTGCCATTCTTGCAATGTGACCAGCCCATTGCCATTTGAGTTTTTTAATGGATTCTATGATATCCAGGACTCTTGTTTTTCCTTTAATATATTGTGCTACCTTGTGATCTCTTTATATGAGGCTGAGCATGATTCTTTCATATGCAGGTTGCATGGGTCAGTCTCTTAGTCAAGTTCTATGTTTCAACTCCATAGATGACTATGGGGAGTCACCAATAACTACCCTTTATACCGAGATGAAATTGTGATATTCACAGGGTTATTACACACAGGTAATCTGTGAGTTATGACTTAAGTGAATTACAATAAATCGCACTCACAACTGCTAAAAGAGGACCATGTATATATGGACCAAGGAAGTTATATTGACGGGGAGTCTGCATGATAATGGCAAGGCTGGCCTCAAGCGTAAGAGAACTAAGCGGCTGCTTATGGGGCCCCTTGTCCACCTGAAAACTTGGAATGTTCTACGGGAGAGCTTGAATGGTGATGGGGAGGCCCCTAAATCAAATTCTGCCAAGGGCATAAGGATAATAGATGAGTCGTCACTGTATGCATGCTGGGAGATTTTTTTAAGCCTTATCTCGACTTGCTTTGTGCAAAATTCGGTTTAATTTTATTTCCTAGATGCCCAGTATTAGTGCATTTTATTGCTTATTCCCTGGGGTGACATAAACCCAGCCTCCTGAATGTCTGGGAGCAGACGTTAGCTCTGTTGCCCAAACTTGGAAGAGATGAATCGGGTTTTGATTATTCAAACGAGTTATTCTCAAAC
Organism: Thysanoteuthis rhombus; assembly: GCA_963457665.1. Taxonomy (NCBI): domain Eukaryota; kingdom Metazoa; phylum Mollusca; class Cephalopoda; order Oegopsida; family Thysanoteuthidae; genus Thysanoteuthis; species Thysanoteuthis major. The sequence continues at coordinate 9,740,415 of OY735242.1, forward strand.
TTTACTGTATGACAGCACTAAATATATTTTACTTACACAACACTCCGACTGTTTAAGTCGATAAAGGATAGAATGAATAAAACGAAAGATTTCTGTTGCTGATGCATTAAACTTTTATATATGTATATTGATATGCATAGTCATCACCTTTTTTTTTCCTTTTCATCTTTTGCCGAAAATGTTGGGAACTCGCAAAGTCTAGTGTTGAGACCACATGATTGGAAACTCTGTGGTGGAAGTGGGACAGACATGATACCCACACTGGACATGTTCAAGGCTCAAAATATGTGACGCACTTGAGAGATAGTTGTGGTGCACTTGAGAGATAGTTGTGGCGCACTACTGTACTGTGGCACGCAGTTTGAGAACCACTGATTAAGACAATGCAGTTATTAGGTGAAATCTTGAATTTCACAGTGACGAAGAGTTCTTCAATGTAAATGAAGAACAGACATTAAAAAAAAAAAAAGGTCTGGTTTGTCATTCAGCAAAAACCGTCAAATGACCAACTCTTTTGCCAGCATGCCATGTTGGGGGGTGATCAATTAAAAAATCGGGAAAAATGGTGATTGTTGATTAAATTACTTCTGTCATCTTTTGTTCGTCTGTAATCAGTCCAAACAAAAAAAAAGTCTGAACTTTCAAAAAACAAGTGTAAATGCTGCTGGGCACAAACTAAGGGATCAATTTAGCATTAACTTACACTGTAAATTGACTCCCCCCACTAAAAATCCATTTCGTAGATGAATTAAAACTGAACAAAAACCAGCCTTTTTTTAGACATAATAAGGAATAAATGTTCAAATTTTCAACCCTCTTGCTCTGTACGTGCAATACATAGAGAGACAGCCAAACCAACTAGAAAACTGAAAAAAACAAATGTTGATTATGTTGATGTTGACAGTTCTGACTGTGAAGAGAATAGCACTGCATCATTGAAGGATCTTGCACGAGAAGAAATGGATCAACAGTCAGATTGTTTCCATATTTTTTGTGACAAATGTATCCTTACTCTAAAAGACACAAACTTCTTACAGAATAGAAAGGAAGGAATAAAAATTCCTATTTGTAAAATATTCATTCAGAGTGGAAAAGTATCCTTAGTTCAAAAAACGCTGTTATAATATTTTTACAAACTTTCATTGTAAAATAAAACCATCCCTAAAATTCTAGCTTGGGAGGAGCTTTTTAATGGATTCTATAATGTCCCAGACTCATGTCTTTTCCCCAGATGTACTGTGCTGTCTTGTGGTCTCTCCATGTGAGGCCCAGCATAATTCTTTCATGCACACGTTGGATAGTTCTCAATTTGCGGATCTGTCTCTTGGTAAGGTTCTATGGTTCAGCTCCATAAGTGACTATTGGGAGGATGCATTGGTTATACACCCTTCTTTTTATGGTTAAAAGGATCTTCTTATTTTTGGAGAAATGTTTGAATTTTTATCCCTCAAGCACCATTGTGATGCATACCTAGCAAGACTGACTTGAAAACTGAAGAAAAAAAATTGTCTAAAATTATCAAATAAAATACATCTTTTTGTCTAAAATTATCTAAAAATAATGGATCTTTTCTCTAAATTTATCAAAAATACATCTTTTTGTCCAAAATTATCTGAAAAAAATGGATCTTTTATCTAGAATTATCAAAAAATACATTTTTTTGTCTAAAATTATCTGAAAAAACGGATCTTCTATCTAAAATTATCTAAAAGAAATTAGATTTTTATCTAAAATTATCAAAAAAAAAAAAATACCAGCACAAAATTTGGCCATTGTTGGTCCAAAATGTCTGGAGAGACCCCCAAAAGCACTTTCTTGAAAAAAAAAGAAGCATTTTAGATGGTTCCTAGTGGTATACCCATAGACATTTTTCAAGGTTGTTGTCCCCCAAAAGTGACCAGGAAAACCTAGAGACACACACTGGTAATCAGAGGGAGCAGAATCTGTAGCCAACTAGGCTGGTTGGTCTTTTGGGGCCATAACTATTCGACAAGGACACTTGCATCTAAAAAATTCAAACAACTCAATATCATTATGTTTTTTACTACTTCAAGGTGTAATCAAGAAACAGAAATAAAATGAAAGAAATATGAGTCTAAAATGTATAATAGAAAATAAACTGACAATATTTCGTCCTCGAAATTCAAATGATACTACGATCAATACTACTAGTATAAAAATATGAACAAACCATATGATGCTGTATTGTGTAGAAGTAAATAATATAGCTATATGGTTAAATTTGAATGACTACTAATTGTTGGATATTAAAACTTAATCATTAAGGTGATTTCATCAAAAGGTAGCCTCCAAAAAGGAAGGGATGCAGATTCAATAAATGAGAATGACTACTAATTGTTGGATATTAAAACTTAATCAGTAAGGTGATTTCATCAAAAGGTAGCTTTCAAAAGAAAAGGGATGCGGGTTCAATCTCATCAAGGGCTTATTCTTTATTTATGATCCGTGCTGCTGCTATAAACGAGATATATTTATACATACATAGCCAGGTAGCCAGATTGACTTGAGAACTGAAAAAAAAGTTATCTAAAATTATCTAAAAACATAAATCTTTTATCTAGAATTATCTGAAAAATGCCAGCATAAGATTAGGGCATTGTTGGTCCAAAATGATCTTAAAGATACAAAAAACTGTTTTTACATGGTGCCTAGGGGTGCACTCATGTGAATTATCAAAGTCGTAGCCTCAAAAATGTGACAATGAGCACCCTGATACACATACACTGATATACAAACATCATCATCATCATCATTCTTTTAACGTCCATCGTTGGACATAGACCTTCCGGAAGATCCACCACAATTTTCTATCATCGGCGTCGCGGAGCCAGTATTTCCTGAATCTGTCTAGTTCATCTCTCCATCTTGTGTTTTCTTGGCCTCAGTTTCTCATATGATCTCTGGGGATCCATGTTGTGAGTCGTGATGTCCATCGGTATAAACAAACACATAGACATACCAAGGGGAAAGAATCTGTAGCCCACTTGGCTGGTTGGTCAAATGGGCTATTTGTGGAGCTACGGTGATTTGATATGTCAAAAATTGTTATTCAGGGTGACAGACATTGTAAGTACAGCCATGTGTTGACTTATATCTTGGTGATGTTCTGGTGGTACGGGCATAAATTGGACGATTTTAGGGTGAAGTGAAGTATATGCTCTGCACAACATAAATACCCTGATACACATATATCTATCTATCTATCTATCTATATATATATATATATATATATATATATATATATATACAACTTCACTTTCTGAAGAGAAAGGAACAAGTGTCATCCATTACCTTTATCTCGCTCAGCCATTAGCTCAACCCAGCAAGGTATCACATCTTTAACCTTCTCACTGCCACCTTCCCTATCTGGTGAATTTGGGGAACGAATATAATAGTCTAGACTGCCTGGTTTAAATCTTTGATTTGGTTTGATAGAAAAACTAGCTACAATTTTTTTCTCAATCAGGATTGTTTTTAGATATGATTTTACTTTGCGCCAAGATTTCGGCACCCCCTCCATTTTCCAATAGACTATTAGGCCCCGATTTGGGCTAGTTTGTCTTTAACAGTGTATTCTGGGATACCTACATTCACATTTTTGACTATACCTTCTTTTGCACAACAGATACAGACTGATAGTATACATCTTTGGAATGCTGACAAAATTTTCTTTCCATTGATATGTCATGGTTAGTGTTTATAAAGATGTATCAGTACGAGAATTTTGTCTGCATACTGAGGTACCTACTTTCATGTTTTTGTCCGTCTCTTTCTTTGCACAACAGATGAAAATTAAAAAATGTGCACCATTGAAAAGTTGACAAAATTCTCTTCCTAATGATACATCATTTAATCTGAACAAACATTCAGGAGATCACATTGGCTGCTATCTTGAAATATTGCACCCATCTTGGATTTTTCTATAAGGATCTCTTGGGTCTTTCAGGAGGATGTTCTGGAGATTTCATCATAGTAATGCATTATGGTGGAAAAAATTATATTTTAATTTTTTCCAATTTGGGCCCCGAATTAAGCCACTTTGCATGGACATTGTGCTCTCATTAACAAATTAACAATAACGTGTAAAAAATTTTCATCATACATAGTTGAGCTATAGAACTGCAATGACTGAAATCCCCGTCATCTGCTGTTGATAAGTTTTAAGCTCTTATGGGGACATATCTGTGATCAGATATAAGTCAGTCAGACGTAACTCGATTCATGACTGTACTTATTTTTCTTGGAAGAAGAGAAAAAAAAAAAGTCTCATCCAACTGAGCGAGACATACAAACCCGAAAAGGTTGCAAATTTTTTTTCTATTTTATTTTCCAAAATCAAATTTGAAATTAAATACAATAATATATCAACAAATTTTTTTCATATTTTGATTATTAATAAAAGATAGAAATCTGATTGATTTAATCTCGGCGGAAAAAAACGTAAATTAAAAATGGATAGAAATTAAAAACCAAAAATATTGTATCTAAAAGGAAAAGATTCATCAGAGTTATTTGATTGGAAAATGGTAAAAAAAAAAGATTTCTTCCCCTCTCTCTTCCCAACAGAGATCAAAAGGACTGACAATATGAGTAAGTAATATAAGTAACAAAAATGAATAATCAATTCATAAATAAATAATAATGATAGTTTTTACAATTGTGTTTTTGTTTTTGTCTATATATTGTTATTTCAATCTTTTCATATGTATCCATCTCAATCTTTAAGAAAGAAGATATGTATTTATATATGTGAGTATGTATGTGTCAGGAGCATATAGTGCTTGGTATCGTGGGTGAGTACAAAAATGAAAAAAAAATATTTTAGAATCTTTGAAAAGCAACGGAAAGTAAAAGCTTATTCGATACATTTTGGGAAAAGTTATCCCGATTGTAAATTGTATAGTTTCACTCTCTCACTCATTCAATGTTACAAACAGCAAACAAAAAAAAAAATATGAGAATTAATGAAAGAAAGACAAAATTTTGATCAGACACTAACTATATGATAACAGTGTCTAATCAAAACCCTGTTTTCTGTTAATTCTTTAATTTCTATAATTGGGACCATCTTCCCTACATTGTGCCAAAAAGGCTCCAACTGTCCCCTGCTTTTTGCAGAATACTAAAACATTTTCACATTTTTGAACACCTGTAACTCACAGCACAACCCAGATACAAAGCACCATATGCAACTGGTATGTATGTATATATATATCAATCTATCCTGAGTTTTTCATACCTATTAAAAATTATCAACCAAAACTGTCAACATCAGCATAGGTTTCTTCAGTTTTTTAATGGTTCTGGCTGGTTATCTATCTATGTACATATATATCGCATATACAGGCCTCACAGTATTTTGATAGAAAGATCAAGTTTTTTTTTAGATAATTTCAGATAATTTATAAGATAATCTTAAATATTGGATAATTTTTGATTAAAGATCTACTTTTTTAGATAATTTTAGATGATTTATTTGATGATTAGTTCTGGTTCATGTGCGGGCTATAGTGATTCATTTAGGTGTGGTACAGATATATATATATCTTTGTGTAGTTTAGAATCTTAATAAATTGCTTCATTATAAGAAAGAAGAAATTAAATGTAAAATTTAGATGTTCCTCAAAAGAGTTTTCCCCATCAAAAATAATCTTCCAACTAGAATAACAAGTCTCTCTTTAATCAGGTCACTGGAACAATTTCAATCTCATTAGAAACCATCACATGACCAACATCTATGGACAGCATGCCCTGTTGGGGGTTATCAAATAAAAATTTGAAAAAAGGATGATACATGAATAGATTACTTCTCTTGCCTTTTGTTTTGCGATGATCATGGAGAAAAATTTGAACCACTAACTCATTCATGGAGTGATTTCCAAAAAACAAAAAAACTTTTCTTTCTTGATATAAAAAAAGAGTTTCAAGCTCTCTAGCTATATTTGAGTGGCCTTTATGTCCTACAAGTACATGCATAACTAACAAGCCAGACTCCATTAGAAACTGAAGAAACCAATGGTGGTAGTTTTGGTTGGCTGTTTCTTAAGAAGCGATCAATTGGGGATTATTAGATTTTTTTCGCATCCTTGACTTTTGTCAATGCAGATAATGAGGATTTAATTCTTGATAAATTAATTCAATGTTTTGTTCACGTTAAAATAGATTTTTAAGGTTTCCGAAAATACAGCATTACTTTCCGAACAACTTAGAATATAGACACTAATTTGTAAAGATTTATACTTTATTATTTTTTATCATTTATATCCGTTCAAAAGTAAATAATCAGATTTATTTTGATTGGTCACTGATAAAGACTCAAAGTCCCCTCAAATGACTTGGAATCCATTGTCTATGATTTTTACCTTGAAGGTGAATATTCTGATCAGTTTTAGTATGGACTCTTAAATTCATACACAGAAAATTAAATTAGATGCAAGGGAAATAACTTTTTATTAAATCATCTCCTTTGGGCTTTAGGTAAGAATATTTTTTTTACCTTTTTCTATTCAATTACCAGAAGAGCTCCATTATTCCTTTTTCTATTCACTGAATAGTTCTTCTGTCAAAAGGATTGGTTCCCAGCAGGTCATGAATGCTGGATGCATGTATAGGACTTCCCTGTATTAACCCAACTGTAGGGGGCCTAGAAATACATTTTAATGATCAATCTAGCTATTCTGGAGCTAAATCTAGCTATTTCAGAGCTAAATCTAGCTATTCTGGAAATCTAGATCAATATTTTTGGGCCCATCGTTATGACATGAATCACGCTATTACAAACCGTACCATAACAGGGGAGGCCTGCATTGATTTTGCGATGAGACATCATTCCAAGAATCGTTTGGAGTATTGATCTTATTTATTGTTATCACAATGTTTCAGCCAATCCATTCTCTAGGCTTCTTCAGGTATACAATCTTGAGGGATGACACATTCTAGCATTTGGTGCAGGAGTCATCGTGTTATTTAGAGTATTATTCCCTGCTACCCGCAACAGACTGGTTTAAACATTGTTGCTTGGTTTTTGTAATTCATGTGTTCAGACATTGATAGGTGTCTATGTATCTGGACTTTGCTCAGCCTTAACTGTTTATAGTAAAAGCTTGAATGTTTGCACATACATCCACCTTAATGAGTGAGCGAAAAAGCTTCTTTTTTTTTTTTGATTTACTCCCGCTAAATAGGTTTTTAGTGTATGTGTGTGTGTGGGGGGGGGTTCAATTTATAATTTATTTCTTCACTTCCTCCAGCATTCACCCTTTTTTTTCTTTTGAAAATTCAGATTTCTTTTAGTAATCACTGCTCAACAAAATTAGGTTGCTGTAACTTATTCACTGATCACCCATATTTCCAACATGGCATGCTGCTTAAAGATATTGATCAGGTGACGGATTTGATTGAGTGATCAAACAAACTTGTGTTTTTTTTTTAAGGTTACGAAATTATGATTTAAACCATACTGGTAGTATTTTCATCAATGTGGCTTGATTTTACTATCACCACTGCTTAGTTTACATGGTAAAAAGTGACGTATATAGTTGGCTGTGATTCATTACTTCTCTTGGAAAACTATTTGACCTTATTCTTTTGATTGCTATTGCAATGTTTCATCTGATCCATTCTACAGCCTTCCTCAGGTATACAGTCTATACAGAAATAGAGACAATCTTTATTTTTTTCTCCATATCATCATCATCATCATCATCATCATCATCAGCAGCAGCAGCTTTTTAGTGTCTGTTGTTGGACTAAAATCTTGCCCAGGATTTGCTACACTTCTCTATCATTGGCATCACGGAGCTAATACTTTCTTACTTTGTTTAGTTGGTCACACCATCTTATTTTTTTTCTCTGGGGATCCTCATTGTGAGTCATGATATCCAGCAGTTGTCTTAAATTATTTTACATGTCCAGCCCCTTGTCATTTGAGCTTTCTAATGGATTCTTTGATATCTTGGTTTCCCCTTTAATATATTGTGCTGTCTTGTAATCTCTCCGTATGATATTGAGCATGATTCTTTTATATACACATTGCATGATTCTCAGTTTGAGGGCTAATCTTTCAGTTAGGTTCTATGTTTCAGCTCCATAAGTGACTATCAGGAGGATGCATTGGTTGTATACCATTCTTTTTAAAACTAATGGGATTTTCTTGTTCTTGAAGGTTTAGCTTGCTCTGCCAAAGACTTGCCATCATAGAGTGATTCTTCACTTGATTTTTCTTCTTTTGAGGATTTCATGGAGATTCATTGTCCTCTGTATAATGCCTACTAATACTGTAAAACAGAAAATGGAGGCTAATATACTGATTGAACCAACCTATTTTGCAAAACGTCTCAACAACTGTACGGAAATTTTATAGACATCTCGTGTCTACTTATAATAGCTCTGAAGAAGAAGGCAGCTTCCTTTTCTGTCTCAGTGGACAATGGAATGATACTAAAGTGACCTTTCCAGGGCGTAAGCCAGTGCAAAACACATGAAGACACAATCTCCCTTTTGCTGATGCAGTCCAAAAGAAAGCAGAGTGATATGTTTGGCCTCAGCTTGGCTGCAAGAGCTGCCGGAAGGAAGCTGAAGTTGGCCCCAAAGTTTGGAATCAGAGTTGTTCATCTCCTGCACTGGTTGCCAACCCAAAATAGACAGCCAAACTGAAGTTTGAACTGGGTTTGCCAATTCTATTCTTGATGCTCTTAATCACACAGTCATGTTCACCTCTTCAAAGTGGCTTATATGAGTAATAATTAAATGAATCCTCATGGTATAGCATTTTGTTAACTAATGATTGAGGAGGCCCTGACCTTTAGCCAAATATCACTCATCCATCATTGTCTGTGAAGAATATTGCTTAACTTTGGAAATCAAAGAGGATGGTGTTTAAACTTACTTGAACAAAATAAAATTTTTAGTTACAATCCGAAAAGATCCTGAGGGTTTATGATGAGTTTTTAATTATAGAAGGTGTGCAATGCTACTGGAGCTCACCAGACTGCAATTCCAGCACATTTGTATAAGAATAAAGCCAAGATAAATGAATTAAACAAAATGCATTTCCAAATCTCTCGAATAGCCACTGTCATTTCCTTGCTCTGTTCAGTTAAAGTATGTATAGAGAGAGGATGTACGAAATAGCAAGTGTTTTGTCAGCACGGGTGCCAAGAAAGTTAGCAGAGATGGCTCCATATTGCTCTGAATTATTCAAAAAATCACCTTAGCCCTACAAATGGCCTGATCAACAAGCCAAGTGGGTTAAAGATTCCTCTCTCTTTAGATTCTATCTATCTATCTATCTATCTATCTATCTATGTTGAAAATTTGCATGAGTACACCACTAGGCACCGTCAAAAAACGGTTTTTTTGATTTTTCAAAAAAGAGCTTTTTGGGGTCTCTAGAGTCATTTTGGACCAAAATTGTCCAAATCTTGTGTTGGTATTTTTCTTTCTAGATAATTTTTGATAAAAGATCTGTTTTGAAAGCATTATATAATTTTTTAGATAATTAGTTCTGGTGCACCTGTGGGCTATGGTGGTTCGTTTATGCAAGGTACAGATATCTCAGACATTTTCATTCCAGGTTGCATTTTTATGAATAAAATTCTGAAAATTCTAATTTTCTTTCCTTTGGCCATTTTAAACACCAGATCCGGAACTTTGATTTGCTCCATGATTTGGTTTTCTTGAAAGATGTTTTATTTTACTTTTAGTCACCGTTATCTGATCACTTAGCCTAAGGTTACATATTCATTACTGTCTGTGTAGAATGTTGCTTAACTTTGATAATAGAAGAGGGTGGTATTCAAACATAATTGAACCAAAATAAGGTTTTAGTGACTATATGAAAAATGGTTAGTGATGAGTTTTTAGATAGCTCTGAATTATTCAATACATCACAATTTCATTCCAGGCTGCATCTTTATAAATAAATTCCGAGAAAATTATGATTTTTCCCCTTGGGGCTACTTTAAGCTCCCGATTATTTGTCGCTTTCATTTTCTAGGCAAGTTTTATTTTCTCGAACAGATCTAAAAAACTTTTTTGATTTGTACTCATTTCATTACTGAGATTTGATTTTAACCAACAAAAGTTGATTGCATAATGATTAGATTAAATTTTCAATTTAGCTCTAAGTGTTATGGATGCTGGGGCTTCGATAGTTGAGAAAAATAACGTCGTTGTTGAAGAAAATGACTTTGAATTGTGGATCTCGGAAGTTAGATCCTAAGGGCTCATTAATTGGTTGGTTAACATTAAAATGATGTTTGAAATTGTGGCAAATATTTGATATTGAAGCTTTGGGGGAAATGAGGGATTTAAAAATGTTGCAAGTTCAAATGAAATGTTTAAAAAAAAAAACATTATAAGGAAAAAATATCTGTAGTTGAATTTTTCTTTTGAATAAAGATGAGAGATTAAAAAGTTAGAAGAGAGAAAATAAAGTCGGTTTGATAAGAGGGCAGGAAAGAAGAGGGGTGAAAGGAAAATTAGATTAATAAAAGAGTAGGGAAGGGAAAGAGAGAAAAAAGTTAGGTAGTTTAATAAGAAGGTAGGGAGGGAGAGGACCGATCCCGGAGCCCAGTGTAATATTTTGGTTAATATTAAAAAGATGTTTGAAATTGTGGCAAATATTTGAGAGTGGGGCAGATAAAAGATTTGAGAATCTTGCAAGTTTAAAGAAAGTTGTTTACTTTCAAATTTGAAAGAGAAAAACATCTGTGGTTGAATTTTCTTTCAAATCAAGTAATTTAAATGCATTTAGAAAAAAAAAGTTAACAGCATTTTTGATCTGAGAATCTCATTCACAGTCTCAACTTTTATAACTAAAACTCCATTACTTGTCGACTTGCTGAGAGTTATCATAAGTCTTGGCTGATGGCTGCAATGGATACTATAAGTGTTGCAGACATGGTAGGAAGGAAAAAAGAAGTTCGGTAGTTTCATAAGAAGATGGAAAGGAGACTAAGATAAGTTTTGTCGATGTCCTTAAATAATAAATTTTATTGATGTAGAAAAGATTTCATGTCTTATTTGAGCAAAAATTGTACTGAAAATGTTAATCAACCCCGCTGACACGTTTTTCCTCCACCTCATCTTGATAAACTATTTGAACTATTAGATGTGATCAGATGAGTTTTAACAAGCATGAATCATTCCTTTTGTTTTCATTTCAAGCATGTGACCTTTCAGATTTAATGAGTCAAGAAGCATTGATTACCTAGCTTTTAAAATTGAGCCGTGATTCTTAAAGCCTCTAGCCCAGAGCTATAACCATGTAGCCATTTAGCCATATCTCAAAGGGAATTTCACAAGAATAGGTTCTTTGTCTGACAGAAAAAGAAACTCAATCCTTTCTCCAACCAGTCATTCTCTCTCCAGCCAATATTTTTGACAACTTCAACAAACATTTTGAGACAAGAAATCCAAGTTATATTTTGACAGTCCTACCTTCTTGGACAGAATATCACTTGGATATGAAATGAAGAATTTTGTTTGGTTGACTCCAAGAATGCATGTATAAAATGGAGTTAACTCCTTAAAAAGAATTATCTTTCCTTTGAAAGAAAAATGAATATATCGCACTGAATAAATGAAATTATTAAATTATTTTTACCGTGTGCTGTTTTTAACGTAGTGTGGCAAGTGTGTTAAATGGGAAAGGTTTTTTCTTAATTAAGTTGTTTTTATCTTTTTTATATGAGTGCCAATTTTGATATTGAGTGTGTGAGTGTGTGAAATATGAAATTTTTTCTTAAATTAAGAGGTGTTAAAACATTTCCGGTCCTCCAAGCAGCTAGACTTGCTCAGACAGAATGAGGAAGAAACCTAATTCCTTGTTCAACCTTGCATGCTTCCTCTGACGGATATTTTGAATAAAGCAAAAACTTTCAACCTCAACAACCAAAACACAACTTACATTATGACAGTCCTAACACTGAAATTAGAAGACGAAGATCATTGACCTTTGAAGATGAAGTATTTTATCAAATTTGTGCATCAAACTTCTTATATTAAAACTGAGATTGTGCCAGTCAAAAATGATCATTTAAGTTTGGATCAGCACGTCTGTCTGGGATCAAAATATCTGCTCACTCTGGCTGGGATCAGGATAATACTTTTGGCTCTTTGCCTAGGATTAGAATGTAGCATCTTTGTGTTCAGCCAAGGATCAAAGTGTTATTCCCTGGCTCTACTATTCCGGATTAGCATAGTACCTGTGTGCTCATTGAAAAGTATAGTACACAAATACAGATGTGTATATATATATATAGATATATACATATATATATATATAGATATATACATGTATATATATATTATTGTGTCATCCATAGACAGCTGTTTTGTTGTATTACAACTCTTCAGTGTAGCTATAGACTATCCATTATCCCATCCAGTACCACGAGGCAGGATTGAAACCTTCGCTCCAGACCCGGAGACCAGAATCCTACCTCTACTCCGCGGAACTGGACGGTCAGTAAGATTGAATTAAAGCGATATATCTATTTAGCATATATTCCCCATCCACCAGAGAGCTCTATTCCTATGGAAGAGCATTGCATATATTGCTTACATATATATAGAGAGATAGATAGATGGATGTTTATGATTTCTGTTGTTTTTGACCAGTTTTATTCACATAAACATACATTGTCCATTGACCCCCACCCCAACTTAAAATCAATTTGGAGGGAATTTTGAAAAAAAAAAAAGGAAAGTTTTTTTTACTAGATATATAAATAAGGAGCAATTATTTAACTTTTCAGCCCTCTAGTTCCATTGATGCTCCCAGTACACATGAGACATACATAGCCAGCCAGAAAGACTTACTTGAAAACCGAAGAAACCTATGGTGATAGTTACGGTGATAGTTTTTTTTTAACGGTTTCTGATATATATATAGTATTAAGAAATGTATATATAATCTAGCTGAAATAATTCCTATATGCATATTACTTTGAAACTCTATTTGAAATGATCTCCTGTTATTACACTGTAAATATATCATTTGGCCTCGACAGCATCGATAAAATAAACAATTAAAGAAAAATGGGAATCCTGCAGGAATGGAATTACAAATCCATTTCCCTATAATATAATTGTCCATATTGAGAAACAATGGAGCAAATATGGAAGGTGAATGAACAAGATGAGAGTTTGGAGATAAAGCAGTTTTTGGGGCTTTTGAATTACCTACAAATGTTTAGTTCAATGGTAAGAAAAACATTACGTTAAAGCTGCTACGTATTGATCGATTTGATTTGATTCTTGCAGCAGACTCATTTGCTTGAATCATTTATTCTATTTACACTGTTTAGGCCAAATGGTACATTCATCTGTAGAGGAAAGTTTCAAAGTAATATAATGCATTTACTATACATGTGTACACATATAGTGAAATAAGGATTCGCTACACAAAAAAGTTTGTATTTCTGCCCTCTTGGACTTCTTCAGGCGAATGATTAAATTTATTCGAATCCTTATTTAGAACCTTATTAGGAGGTGGATCTTTTTCTCTGGGTGGAAAACTCTGCCTTATTTCATTTATACTTTCTTTTCCTATTTTTCTTGTTCATGATTGTTTCTTTAGTCGTATCTCAAGTTTTTTAATTTGTAGTATCCTGAGTTTTTAGTTCTGTTTGTAGTGTTAGATTTTTTTTATATTGATTTTTTTAATTCTAGATTTTGCAATATTCTCATTGTTATGTTTGTGGGTCTTGAAATTGTTTTAGATATTAGACTGGTTAATCTGTCAGTTGGTAATTTTTGTGGTCTTTTGCTATTAACTTTTTATATTTGTTTGTTTATCTTATCTATCACTCTTAGGAAAAGTGAAGTTATGCCTGATGTATATTTTTTTATATATATACATATATATATATGAATACACATTGCTTCTTTTTAATACATAGATTGATACCTTGACTGATTATTTCAGAACAATCAATCATGATACTGATTTAATTTAGGAATAATTATATAAAAATTGGAAAATGAAAGCTTAAGATGTTCTATCTAACCTTGAGGATACGCTATTGCGAACCTGTCGTCAGTGCAGCTGATGAAAAAAGTTAATTGAATTCAGGACAAAATGAATGAGTATTGATCAATTAAACCTTGGAACAGGTATTTCAATTTGATTCTCTACTCAATGATCCCTGTCACTGATTTTCAAATCTGACTTTAATCCTCTTTGGGGATTAATGCTTGCATGTGGAACTCAGTTGTTTAGGGTGGGACCTATGCAGTGTTGCTTACACTCTTCCGATCTATCCCTTGAATTACACGAATCATCAGATGCCAAAATGACTTGTGGGAAGGACATGGTGCAGGGCATGTCGCTTCAAAATTGTTGGGCTAATGTGATATCACAGGTAGGATTCATAATGACATTGAAAGTACTAAAAAGATGTATATTGAAGTCTGCTGGATTCTGAGTGATAACTCATGTTTACAGTTGATTTTGTGACGGATGAGCTTGAGAAAAACATATTCTATCTATGACACCATTACTACGATTGAAAACTATACACTTTTTAGCTTGAGATCAGTAGCAGCTGGAAATACAAATTTTTGCACAAAACCACATTAGCTTGTGAACTGCAGCATCTGTCATAGCTGACAATTTACATAATAGATATATAAGGATCTGAATTGAAGTAAAAGCCATTTTGCTTCACTCACTCCAGGTCATTATTTCTTTACTGTAGAAATCTATTGGAAATGATTTGATTATCGTAATGAATCGCAAATGACTAAACGAATGCACTGTAAATGATTTTATAGAAGGGAATGCATTAAAAGTAATATTACTTCAGAAATGCATTGAAAAAGAATTTTAACATAGAAATGAATTAGAGAATGATTTTACAGGAGGAATGCATTGGGAAATTGATTTTATTATAGGAATGCATTGGAAAATAATTTTATTATAGGAATGCATTGGAAAATGATTTTATTATAGGAATGTATTTGAAAATAATTTTACAATAGGAATGCATTGGAAAATGATTTTATTATAGGAATGTATTTGAAAATAATTTTACAATAGGAATGCATTGGAAAATGATTTTACTATAGGAATGCATGGGAAAATGATTTTACTATAGGAATGCATTGGAAAATGATTTTATTATTGGAATGCATTGGAAAATGATTTTATCATAGGAATGTATTTGAAAATAATTTTTGTTATCGGGATGCATTGGAAAATGATTTCACCATAGGAATGCATTGGAAAATGATTTTACTATAGGAATGCATTGGAAAATGATTTTACTATAGGAATGCATTGGGAAATGATTTTATTATTGGAATGCATTGGAAAATGATTTTATCATAGGAATGTATTTGAAAATAATTTTTGTTATCGGGATGCATTGGAAAATGATTTTACTATAGGAATGCATTGGAAAATGATTTTACTATAGGAATGCATTGGAAAATGATTTTACTATAGGAATGCATTGGAAAATGATTTTACTATAGGAATGCATTGGAAAATGATTTTATTATAGGAATGCATTGGAAAATGATTTTACTATAGGAATGCATTGGAAAATGATTTTACTATAGGAATGCATTGGGAAATGATTTTATTATTGGAATGCATTGGAAAATGATTTTATCATAGGAATGTATTTGAAAATAATTTTTGTTATCGGGATGCATTGGAAAATGATTTTACTATAGGAATGCATTGGGAAATGATTTTATTATTGGAATGCATTGGAAAATGATTTTATCATAGGAATGTATTTGAAAATAATTTTTGTTATCGGGATGCATTGGAAAATGATTTTACTATAGGAATGCATTGGAAAATGATTTTACTATAGGAATGCATTGGAAAATGATTTTACTATAGGAATGCATTGGAAAATGATTTTACTATAGGAATGCATTGGAAAATGATTTTATTATAGGAATGCATTGGAAAATGATTTTACTATAGGAATGCATTGGAAAATGATTTTACTATAGGAATGCATTGGGAAATGATTTTATTATTGGAATGCATTGGAAAATGATTTTATCATAGGAATGTATTTGAAAATAATTTTTGTTATCGGGATGCATTGGAAAATGATTTTACTATAGGAATGCATTGGAAAATGATTTTACTATAGGAATGCATTGGAAAATGATTTTACTATAGGAATGCATTGGAAAATGATTTTACTATAGGAATGCATTGGAAAATGATTTTATTATAGGAATGCATTGGAAAATGATTTTACTATAGGAATGCATTGGAAAATGATTTTACTATAGGAATGCACTGGAAAATGATTTTATTATAGGAATGCATTGGGAAATGATTTTACTATAGGAATGCATTGGAAAATGATTTTACTATAGGAATGCACTGGAAAATGATTTTATTATAGGAATGCATTGGGAAATGATTTTACTATAGGAATGCATTAGAAAATGATTTTACTATAGGAATACATTGGAAAATGATTTTACTATAGGAATGCATTGGAAAATGATTTTACTATAGGAATGCATTGGAAAATGATTTTACTATAGGAATGCATTGGAAAATGATTTTACTATAGGAATGCATTGGAAAATGATTTTATTATAGGAATGCATTGGAAAATGATTTTACTATAGGAATGCATTGGAAAATGATTTTACTATAGGAATGCACTGGAAAATGATTTTATTATAGGAATGCATTGGGAAATGATTTTACTATAGGAATGCATTGGAAAATGATTTTACTATAGGAATACATTGGAAAATGATTTTACTATAGGAATGCATTGGAAAATGATTTTACTATAGGAATGCATTAGAAAATGATTTTACTATAGGAATACATTGGAAAATGATTTTACTATAGGAATGCATTGGAAAATGATTTTACTATAGGAATGCATTAGAAAATGATTTTACTATAGGAATGCATTAGAAATTTGTGCCACTTTCTTGCATTTCTACCCTTGATCAGAATGTAGTGTCTTTGTGCTCATTGAAAAGTGTTATGCACAAATATAAACATGGTAAGATGTCTGTTCAGCTTTTCATCTTCAAAACAGGCTTTTGGCAAAACAGCTGATGATCCCCTTCTATAATCTTTAACATACATAATTAAAATCCAAATATTAACAACAATAATGAAATTAGATATTCTATACAAAACACAAAATATCTGGAGATTAGGAGGGATTGGAAAGTAACTGACTTGCATGACATGACATCATAAGATGATTCGGAGTACTGTTTGTATAGAAAAATTACAAAATCTCTAAAATATCATTCTTTTTCAGCTAAAGTGTAAAGTTTATGACTATATATATATAAGAGAACAATTATAAAATATATAATAAACATGTGTGTATGTATTAATATATTGAGGAAATCTTAGTTTTAAAAAAAGTGCTCAATACCAATTGTAGAGCAATTATAAAATAAGTGAAGATTTGGGTTCATTTGAAAATCTTGTTCTAGTGAAACAGAATGTACAATCTGTGATGAACCGCTGAAAAAAAATCTTTACTCATTTTATATAAATATATATGATGATAGTACTTTGAATAAAATAACTAACTACATGTATAACATAAGCTATGTATTAAAAACAGAGCTGAAAGGGAGGTGTTGTTTGATCAACACTGCTGGGGTGCCATGTTAACATACCTGTTTTGTTTTTAAAATCCCTGAAACAGTTACATGGTAAACAACTGATGATCCCAATAAGACAAAGAATATTTACTCATAGTACCATAATAACAAAGTATATTTTATCTCGGAATTTTTGAGATGAGGTATTATTATTATTTCCATTAATATTCGGACCATCCTCATCTTTGTTGTTTTTCATACAACGTTTCGGCCGTTGCACTCTACGGCCTTCGTCAGGTAACATCTGGGAGATTGCAGCGTAGAGTGCAACGGCCGAAACGTTGTATGAAAAACAACAAAGATGAGGATGGTCTGAATATTAATGGAAATAACAAAGTATATGTATAAAATCTAAGATAAAACACTGAAGAAAATTACATAAATTACATTAACAGATACTGGGATATAAGTGATTGATGTGACTCACACACAAAAAAAGTTTTTCAATGTTTAGTGTTTAAAGCTGTAAATCTTATATATATATATATATATATATATATATATATATATATATATATATATACTTTTTACTCTTCTGCTGAAAGAAAATATCTATTTTAGAAATTTCACAAATTTTATACACTCCCAAATTATTCTCTGATTTTATATTATGCAAGCCAGTTATTTTACGATAGTTATTAAAGTACTGTGTTTTGGGTATTTGGTTTTTTACACAGAATTGGATTCTTTTACTATCATTTATATTCGGACCCAAATGTTGTACATTTATTTTCATTGTGTGGATTATCTGCTGTTTAGGGACATCGGAAAACACTATAAGCTTTTTATCATGGTTTCCCCAAGCTGTGTCAATTGGACACATCCTACCTATATGCATTCTACTTTTAGATTTATATGGTGATCATAATTTGTGATATGTATATTCAATTTTACTTAATTTTTCTTATCTTTTTTACTTAGATGAGTATATCATTTTATTTTACTATTTAGACCAAGTGTATTATTATATTATATGCTGAACGGATGTTGTTTATTGTGTGAATTAGATATCATGGATTAAATTGTGTGGGTTTATTGTTGAATTCATGGAGGCTGTCTATCGGTGAAAATTTGAGTTCTATGGGAAATAGATAAATAGAAGTAAACAATTATATCAGATTGATAAAAAAATTATTTCCTTACTTTTTGTATATGTTTTTCCTGTATCTTTCTCTGGGATATTTGAGCCTTTGTGGAAAAATCGTAACTTACAGTTCTGTCTGTTCAAAACAGACTAACCAGATTGAGGGATGATTCGCATAGCTCAGACTGAAGAGTAGCTGGTACTGGATAGTTAATAAAGACATATTCTGCATGGTACAAACTTTTGGATTCCGTGATAATAATTATTTTTCATATCAGAAATGAGACTGCTTCCCTTTACATTTATAGCAGTCTGGCGCTTAATGCATTCTTTGAATCGGTATATTTTAGGGGTGGCTGAATTCAATACATCTGGTTACAATGCCCGTTTCTGAAGATAAGATAGATATGCACTTAAACATTCTCAAATGTATATCAGATATGGAGTTGTACCTCTTTGAGAGCAATAGATAGATAAATTGGTAGATAAAATAGGTCTAGTTTGTCACTCAATAGGAATTGATGTATGACCAACGTTTTTTGGCAGCATGGAGTGTTGAGGTGATCAATTAAAACACTGGAAGAAGGGGTGATCACAGAATAATTTTTTTTGGCAATTATCTCTGGAAAAAAGTCTGAATTTTTAAAAAACATGCGCGAATGCTACCAGACACAAACTAAGTGATCAATTTAGCCTATACTTACATTGCAAATTGAAAGTCCAACTAGAAACCTATCTTATCTCACCTTTTGTTGGGCAGTGATCACTAGAATTTCTAAATTTTCCAAAAAAAGCGAGCAAAAACTTGGGACCAATTCAGCATATATTTACATTGCAAACGGCCCCCCCCTCAAAACCTATTCAAGGGAGAGAATATAAAATAAAGAAGCTTTTTTGTTGACATAATAAGAAGCAAATGCTGAAATTTTCAGCCATATAGCTACATTGGTGCGGCCTGCGGGTAAAATATATATATATCCAGCCAGCCCAGCTTAAGAACTGAGAGAAATCTATGTTGACATTTTTGGTTGATATTTTGTAAAATGTATATTGATAGAGAGATAGATAGATAAATAGATAGAATTCAAATAATAATTGGGGAGAGCATAAATGCTGATCCCTTATTATTTTTTTAAAGTTGAACAATATCAGGATTTTTCTGGCTCCCATGCACTTTCCCAAAGGAGAAGAAGTACGTACACACAAACTTTCAGAAGTATATTTTAGATATAGATAAAGACTCACCATTATAGTCAATAATTTTACAACCATAGTGTAAAAAAAAAAAAAGAAACGTAAAAAAATTCCATTGAAGAATGCATATGGTCAGAATAAATTCTATCCATGCCATCACTGGCATTTCCCGCTGGAAAATATCTAGAAACATCTACATTCTGGAGAATGTCTATGTTATTACTGCAGGGAAGATTCTACAGCAGAGTTATTAATAACATTTAGATTCTGGAGAATCTAGATGTGATTTATAAACCTATCAAAAGCCCCCCAAAAGGTCAAAAAAGTCTTTTTTTTTCCCCAAAAAAACAAAGAACATTCTTAGAAGGGATCTTCCAGTTGGTAGACAAAATGGTATGGCCCTAGAACACACCAACACACACACACACACACACACATTTAGAATGAAAAGATATAAACCTCCGCCAGCTTTGGTGTCTGAGGTTGTCCAGTAGATTGGTAAATCATGTGGATCAAACATTATCCTTCAAAAACCTCAGATCAAAATTAAGTTGATAAGGATGTGCCAATCTGTGGACTTGATCCACTGTCGTTTATTAGTAGGACGGAAAAGTTCTTCATCCAGATATCACTATTTGTATCTATTTTGACCTTGATAGGCTGTTTATTGTAGCAGTTACCATATATCTTTAGATATATTGAATTTTTTTCACCTAAAATCAACACCTTGACTTACAGTCAAGTCAGTCATAAAGAAATGACAAAACTATTTAAATGAAGTCAAATTTTATGTAAAAAACGTCTCCAAGAGCTGTAACAACAATTCCCTCCAAAAATAAAAACCATCTCAAGATGGCAGAATTTTAAATAAAGAAATTTTAAAAAAATTGGCTACATTAACGATTTAATGACCATTGAGAGTAGAGAAAAAAACAAAACAGATTAGACCCACTTTTGAACCTACCATGAGAAATGTAATAAAGGTGATTTACTCCGAACAGCAGTAAACTTGCCGAGTGTAATTTATTCCCAAATGTCTATCTAACACAATCTGCTACACATAACCACAATAATGGCTTAAAAAGTAACTGAAAGTTAGGATGAATGTAAAAACTTGTCCAAATTACCAATAGTGTTACAATACTTCATCAAGTAATAAGAATGAATTTGAAAAAGATTACAAAAAAAACCAAAACGTAACTTAATTAAAAAACTACTAAATCTCACACGTTAACTTTAACTAGCGTCAAATACTGGTAGTGCGGAGTTAGATTTAAGGTGTTAAATCAGTTTTTGTTTAACTACGAAGTTCGAGTGGCCGAATGGTCAAAGCAGCCAGTCGTATACTGGGCTCCCTTTATTTCTGATTGCGCTGTTTAATCTTTGCCGTAGAATTTTGACCCAATTCAATGTTGTGATAAAAAGCAGCTGAATATTCAGATGAAGGTAGGAAGAATTCAAAATTGACAATTTGCTCAATATTGATCTCCTATAACTTATCATGGGACTAACTTGTGAGTATTTTTTTGTTTTGTTTTTTCTCATGGTCGACTTATACTAGGGAAAAATACGATGAAATATATCTTGCAGAGTTCTTTATTCCACATGATGTCGAAATCCCTGCAGGGATCAAACCCAGGGAGTCATCTTCGTCAACATTCTCAGCTAATTAACAACAAATGACATAGATATCAGTCATTGTTGTTCTATAGCTGTCTTGTGAAATTTCAAAATGGATCCAACATCTCAAAATTACGGACGACTTTTTCTGTTTGTCTTTATGGTCCTCTGTCAGAAACTTTAAGTTGAAGGGTCCATTGTTTCCGGAGAAAACAAACTGTTCAGCTTTTGCACTACCCAGTATAATCAGAGTTGCAAAAACTGCAGATGACTGAAATATCAGTCATTGTAGTTCTACAGCCGAACTGTGAATGGTGGAAATTTCCATCACCCACTAAATGTACCCTACTACTTGAGATTACGGACTACCATTCCTTTTTTTAGTCTCTATGGTCCTCTGTCAGAAATTTCAAGTGGAAGGGTCAGTTGTTTACAGAGAAAACAAACTGTTCAGCTTTTGCAGCACCCAGTATAATAAGTGTTACTGCCGCATTGAGAACATGGCAACTGCGTTGCTCCTATCGCAGTTGATGAGTTGATAGTCCACTAGCATGCAACTAATTTGAAGTGTTTCGCTCTTTCAATACTCCACCGAATACGCAGCAACGAACAAGTGTTGAATAGATCCCTGCTTTGCTGGTGGTGCAAATTTTAATGAATTACTGATGGCTCCCTTTTGACTCACATGGACATCCTTACAAGGAAAATCTTGATTAATGATCAATGGGTCCTTGTAGCCCCTGAGCGATGTGGTTGTGCAATGTTTACAAGCTTTTCCAGTTACCACTCCACATTACAAGTTTATTTGAAACGGTCAACCGAAACTGTCATTAAAACTGTCAACATAGGTTTCCTCAGTTTTTAAGTTGGTTCAGGTGATTCGACAGATGGCTGGCTGGCTGGCTGTATATCACGTATACAGCCTCCACTAATGGAACTGGAGTGCTGAAAATTTCAATATTTTCTCTTTGTTATGTCTGAAAAAACAATTTTTTTTTCTCTCCCCATACCCCTTAAATATATTTTTTTTCAATTGGGGTTTCAATTTACAATGTAAGTTCAAGTTGAATTGATCACTTAGTTTGTGTCTGGTCGCATTCACTTGTGTTTTTTTTTTGTTGAAAATTCAGACTTTTTTCACTCTTCAGCAAGAGACAAGAGAATTCATTGATCACGCCTTTTTTTTTTTCCAATCTTTTAATTGATCACTCTAAACACAGCATGCTGCCAAGAGACATTTGTTATGTGACAGTTTCTATTGAGTGACTGACCAGACTTGTTTTGTTTGCATTCATTCACATTATCAGAACTATTCCTTAATCAGTTGCAAAAAGATATGGTTTAGAAGATAAAAACAAGAAATAATTGCCGAACACAAACGTGTGTAAATATCATTTGATGCATTTTCCTTCAACTTCATCGAGGGCCTTTTAGCATCCATTGTTGGACCTAGATCTTCTCCATGATTTGCTAGATCTCTCTATCATTGGCATCGCGAAGCCAATACTTTCTGAACTTGTCTAGTTCATGATGCCCTTTTCTTAGCTGACCCCAGTTTACAGGAATCCACATTGAGAGTCGTGCTGTTCAGAAGTTATCTGGCATTCTTGCTATTCATGAAAAATCTTCATGTTTGTGTCTACAAACATGATAAGTAAATAACTGGTCATTGTATAATGCTGATAAATGCTAGTTATGTTGGTCAGTGCACCGGACATTGCAGTGTCAAGTTTGAAGTTGTTTGGATCGGTGGCTCTTGTTATTTGGGGCTGGTGTTGGGTTGCTTAATTTACAATGAAATCCTTTTCCGCAATGAATGCATATTTTTGACAGTAAAAAGTGACGTTTCAAAAACGTCACATTCTACAGTCACAAAATGTGATATGCATATTCTATCATTTCAAAGTGGTTACGGAATAGGATTGAGAGAGAGAGAGTGAGAGAGATGATATTTTCTGTAAGACAAGATCACAAGCAAATCAAATTATAGTTAGATGTTATAACAGTATAATTCTGCTTTGATAATTATGTCTAATGGCAATATGTCTGTTTTGATTGTTCTTACTAATCACATTGTAAATACAGAACAACATCTAATTACTTCAATTTTGAACCTCTGAAAGATTTTCATGAAAACGAATGCATCTTTTGAACGGACATGCCCTAGTCCATACATAAAATAGCCACGTATGCTAATTTCTTCTCTGATTGTTTGTGCTCACATGAAAACTATATCAAAGGAATGCAGAATGATTCATAGTTTATTTAATATTAATATTTATTTAACCTTCAAAGGATTATATAGATATCATTTGCTTTTCAAAAGCTCACTTTTACAAAAAAAAGGGAAAAAAAAGTACTTTTGAATTTATTTACTGCAATTTGGTAGAGACAGTGCATACCCTCTCCCTCTATATCCTTCACCCCAGTCTCATACCAGTCAGGTCTCTATGTTGAGAAGGAGTGAGAATCGTGTGATACCACAAACAAAATAAATAAATGAATAAAAAGATGAAAAAATAAACAAAACACAGGAGGGAAATTCAGAGGGTTGGATTCTCGGGGAATCTGCACCCCCACAAATATTTTTGGCGGCATCATCATCATCATCATCATCATCATCATCATCAGTCTTTTATCGGTCATCATTGGTCATAAACCTTCCCCAGGATTCGCCAGATCACTTTATCATGGGTATTGCAGAGCCAATACTTTCTGAACTTGTTCATCTCGCCATCTTATATTCTGTCGGCCTCGGTTTCACATATGATCTCTGGGGATACACGTTCTGAGATGTGAATTCCAGTGGTTTTCTGCCATTCTGGCAACAAGACCAGCCATTTGAGCATTCTAATGAATTCTGTGATGTCTCAGACTCCTGTTTTTTTCACTAATATATTGAGCTGTCTTGTGATATCTCCATTTGATATTGAGTATGATTCTCTCAGTTTACGGGTCTGTCTCTTGGTTAGGTTCCATGTTTCAGCTCCATAGGTGACTATCGGGTAGATGCCTTTGTTGTATACCCTTCTTTTAAGGGTTAGAGGGATTTTCTTGTTCTTGAAGGTTGAGCTTGCTCTGCTGAAGACTTGCCATCCTAGATTGATTCTTTACTTGAAAAATGTGCCCAATTAAATTAATAGTAACTTCTCCTTTGCTTTATGTCATTTTGTTTTACCGAAAGTTTTTGTAGGAATGCTCTACTTTTGGATAGTAGGTGAAACATGTGTTCCTAAATTTTACGTCTACATCAGTTTAAAACATTCAGCTTTTAATTTTTTAAGTTTACATTGGGCTTTTAGTACTTCGATACCAATTAGATGATTTCTGTGTATTTCAGTTGATTGCTTGTGGTATCTTTTCTTGGACTAATTACCACTAATAACTAGTGTGTAGTCACCTACAGAGCTGAACTGAATCGTGTTAGTCATTCAATAACAACTGTCACGTAACCAACATCTTTTGGCAGCATGCTGTGTTGGGGGTGATCGATAGAAAATTGGAGAAGGGGTGAACAATGAACTAATTACTTTTCTCACATTAAAAAAATAAACTAAGTGACAAATTTAGGGTAAACTTATGTTGTAATTGACCCAACCAACTAAAAACCTATGTGTGGGGGGGGTATTTTGAAAACTTGAGTAAAAGTTTTTTCTTAACATGGTAGATGATCTTGAAAAAAATTGCAGGTTGTCATCACTGACATTGAACATAGCAGTAAACTAATAAAATTCATTTGCATAAAATACAATATTCATTGATCATTTCTCCATTCTCAGCCAATCCACGAGGCAATGATTTTGTCTCCGATCCTCAAACAATCCATGGCAGTCTAAACATTGTTTTTACAGTGCCGGGGTGCTAGCCCAATTCCAAAGATGGACTGCCTTATTTTCATGTGTTGCATCAAATCATAGAAAACACTACACGGAATATCGGATTTAATTTATGTGTCCTCTTCTCATTAATTGTTCTATTTGAGATGGTGTTCTCAGGAATGCCCCCTGTTGAGTGACCAAGGGACATAACTCAAAAACAAAACAAAAACAGCTGAATTTTCACAAAAAATAGGGTATAAACTAGGGACCAATTTAACAGAAACTTACATTGGAAACTGAACCCCCCACTGAGAACCTATTTGTGGGGAAATTTAAGAGAACAGAACCGAGACTTTTTTTTTCATAAAAGGAGTAGATATTTAAATTTTCAGTCTTCTAGCTCCATTGGTACAGTTTATGCATATGATATATGCTCAGCCAGCCAGACTAGCTTAAAAACTGAAAACTCTATGACAATTTTGGTTAATTTTTGATTTGCTCTCAAACTAAGAACCACACAACATGCACAGGAACAAAACTTTCTCAAAATCACAGGGAGGGATCACAAGATAGCACACTATATTAGGAAGTCAACAGGAGTCTGGATATATTGTAGAATCCATTAAAAAGCTCAAATGGCAATGGGCAGGCCATGTTGCAAAAATACCAGGCATCCATTTGAAATCATGACTCGCAAAGCAGATCCAAAGAGATCATCTGCAAAATTATGGCCAGGATAAAACCAAAGATGATGGTTTAGATAAGGTGTTATTGGCACCATGATGTCTGGGAGTGGAAGAACTGGGTGCTCTTGAGGAAGGCCTATGTTCAATGATGGACTTCGAAAGCCTGATGATGATGATGATGTGTATGTGGTTCAACTGTACACACAAATACTCCACATAACATATTAAACTTTTGAAATCAAAGGTATAATTCACTATCCTGACGGGCAATAGTTCTTACTATTCAAGGTTTTAGTTTGTTTTTTCTGTTTTTAGTTGAAGATTCTGTTACTTCAAAAGATTCTTTATTGGATTTATTGTAGAACTCTGTGTAGCATTGCAACTTAGTGTTGACCCTCAAAAGTTTTATTATTTAATTTGGATCTTAGCGCATCATCAATTTAGCCAATTAGAACTTGGCATAGAAAAAAAATCATTTTTTGCTAGACTGAGCCCACTTGAAGATCCTATCTATGGTTATAAAATGATTCCAAACCATGCTTTAACCAGTCTCTTTCTCCCCAGACTCACCAGCTGTCTTAAACAATTATTTTCATCTAGATTTTGTCAGCTCATATATCTAATACCCGTCCTACCATGAACTCCAGTCGAGTTGTTGCCGTAACGGCATGGTGTAAAACAGACCATTCATTAAATACCGACAATAAATTTACTTTTGCTATTGTTATTCTGTCTTCTTTCTTCCTGCTTATTACGCATAACTTTTGATCTTTATTTCAACCTTGGTGAATTTATTACTACCGCATTGGTAACTCTGATTTCATCTCAACATCCATACGAGTGTTTATGGAAATGTAAACTTGAAATTGTTTCAAGATAATTTGGGCACAATCTATCCCTCATGGCCAACAAAACTCTTTTGGCATGTTTTGATATCACGTTGGAAATAAACATCCAATGATCAAATCAAAAACGAAAACTAGAAAAAGTAGATCAATACATCTCCCTCAGACAAGGAATCGCAATGAAATCCTCAAGAGGAGAAGAAATCAAGTGAAGAATCACTTTGGGATGGCAAGCTTTTCATAGAGCTAGCTCAACTTTCAAGAACGAGAAAATCCCATTAGTCTTAAAAAGAAGTATACAACCAATGTATCCTCCTGATAGTCACCTATGGAGCTGAAACATGGAATCTAACCAAGCGACTGACTCGCAAACTGAGAATCATACAATGGGCGCAAGAAAGAATCATGCTCGGTCTCACATGGATAGATCACAAGACAGCACAATATATCAGGGAGAAAACAGGAGTCTGAGACATCATAAAATCCATTAGAAAACTCAAATGGCGATGGGCTGGTTATGTTGCAAGAATGGCAGACAACCGCTGGATATCATGACTCACAGCATTGATCTGAGGGTGGTGTATTTATAAGGGAGTTGGTCATAAAAAATATTGAAATAAGTAAGTTGTAGGGGATTAATAACTTAGGTCGGGGGTTGGAAAATGACCTTTGACCCTGATTGGAGTGGATTTATAGACTTGAGGGGCTTGGAAAATAACTAATGAGACTAATTGGGAGGTTAATGACAGAAAATTCAGGTCGGATTTGAGAAAATCGAGGCTGGAGAAAAAAAAATGTGGTTTTCTTAAATCGTAAAAAACCTGTATTTCAATCATTACATCCAGAAAAATTGACGGAGCAAAATAAGATGAAAAATCTGATAACTGGTAGAGACCTGACATAGTCCAGGGAGGGGGGTAGGGAAAAAGATCGATGGTGTCAGGTGTGGGTGTATTTATTTGGCACCCATGTGTATACAAGTTGTGCCAATGAAGCTAGAAGGCTGGAAATTTAAGCATTTACTCCTGATTATGTTTAATTTTTTTTCCTTGAATTGCCCCTTGAATAAGTTTTTAATGAGGAGGTTCAATTTGCAATGTTAATCTGTACTAAATTGATCCATTAGTTTACACATATCTGTTTTTGGAAAATTTAAAAAAAAAAAATCAGACTTTTATGGTGATCACTGCCCAACAAAAAGTGAGAGAAGTAACTTATTCATTGATCATCCATTCTTCCAATTTTTTAATTGATCATCCCCAACACATTATACTGCCAAAATAATCATGTGACAGTTTTAATTGAGTGACTAACCAGACCTGTACTTATACATATAATAATAAGTGTAATAATCAATTACTGCATCATTTTGGGTGTGTAATCTTTTATGCGCACATTAATTTCCTTTGTGTGCTGGTTACAAAACATTTGTGTACGTGCAAACAGCTTAGAGGGAACTATGCTCATATATCAATGCGGGTGTTGGAGCAATCGAGATGAACAAAACTCCTGCTTTGTTTTAGATGTGGTTTTATTGTGATCTTATTTGTACATCATGCATCGGAGTATTCATTGCTTGTGGTAGCATTTTTAAAATTACCTCAAACAAACCTTATATGTGCTTAAAATTCAAACGAAAAATAAAGCATAATTTCCCGCAGACAATATTTTCTCAATTATGTTATGCACAACAAATTTTCCTTTGATTTTGAAGTTTTGTTGGTGATCTCATAGTATAATTAATGCCATGACACTTTGAATTCAAGTACAAGATGCAATCTGAATTCAAAAGGAACAAATACAAAAGAATGAACATCTAAGTTCAATATTATTCAAAATGAATCACCCATTGTCTTGTCATAAGAATCTCAGACTTCCAATACTGCGTGTTTTTAGTAGCACTTAATCACCAATATACTTGACTTCTTTCTGACTTCTCCTACGCCTCTTCATCAGGAACAGTTATAACCCCCTCCCCCTCCACAAGTTTACACAGTATTGGAGCAACTGATGTTCCTATCTCTTACTCTTTTAGACTTAATTTTCCTATGAGTTTGCAAGAATAGACATAATGTGGTTGTGGGTATCCAGAAATGACTTAGCAAAATAAATTTCAGCAAAAGATTTTTTTTTACTACAGTATGTTTTGGGGGAGGCCCTGCAGGAAACCTTTAAATATCAGTGACATTTTCATCTGCCAAGCATTTTACACTATGTCAGCTACTTGCTCCTTTCAGTCATCTAGATTTGATCTTCACCTATAGGTGCAGGGAGTAGGTTCCATATGATCATGTGTATCCAGAAGTGACTTAGCAAAATAAATTTCAGCAAGAGATTTTTTTTCCCCACAATGTATCTTTGAGCTTGGCTTTACTGGAAATCTATTAATATCCAGGACCTTTTCATACATTATTTACTAGTTCTTTGTTTAAAGTTTTTTATATTTGTCCTACAAACCTCTTCAAGATGCTTTTTAGTCAGTCGTCCGGTTTCGCTTATGTAAACAATGGAAAGAGAAAGGAGGAGAATGTGTTACGTCATTAAACAAACATCTCTTCTGATCAATAGGTGATGTATCACGCATTTGTTTTTTGCAGTGTTACCAAGTATCATTTGTTAGCAATAGCTAAAACTGTTCTAAAAATGGCTAAAATCAGCAAGACTTTTCAATTTCCAGCTAAGTTTATTGCTAAAAAAAATGTGATATATACTCATTTAAAGCCACTTATCAAATTAAAAAAAAAATACAGTAGAAGTTCAAAGATGTGTCCACAAACCTCATGCCAAGAACAAATTATTGATAAAATCCGTACACTAGCTTTGATTTAAATTTTCTAAAAGTTTTTTAATGGCCAGATTTTTAGTAAACCATCCTTGCCTTCTTCCTCCTCCTCCTCCTGTTACTACAACCACAGCTAATAATACTATTGCCACTTCATTTAGAATCTTTTGAAATTAGAAATCACAGATATGGATATAAGGATGGTGGATGCATGTTTGAACTTATGGTTCTTGTTTTTTCTCTAACTAACCCTTTGATACAAGATGGTCTTTGCTTGACAAAAGCCTTTCCGAGCTCCTTTCTTGCTGACTATGCACTGTACGGAACTCTGTAATGTCTCACCAACAAAACCTTTCTAACTCATCCCTCCATTTCATGCCTCGTCTACTCCTACTGTCTCTGCTGTCCTTTGTGCTAGCTAACTTCCCAAAACCAACATAACAATAACGTAGAGATATTTTTCATGAATCACTGTGTTTTTATATCGAATGTATCGATTACAAATGATTTTTTCTTTTAGATTGCAAAACTGTCTTTGAGAAGAAATTATGTTTCAGTTTGTTGAATATTGAATCAACGTATCCCCCAAATGACCCGCCCGACCAACCAGCCAAGTGGGGTACAGTGAGAGTGTGTTTACGGGTGCTCTTGGTCACTTTTGGCGGGGTCTACAACTTTGAAAATTTGCATGAGTACACCACAAGGTACTCTCTAAAAAACTTTTTTTTTTTTTAAATTTCTCCAAAAAAGTGCATTTTGGGGTCTCTGATTATTTTTGACCAACAATACCCAAATCTTGTGCTGGCATTTTTAATTGATAGTTTTAGATGAAAGATCTATTTCTCTCAGATAATTTTAGATAAAAGATTCACTTTTTTTAGATAATTAATTCTTGCACATATATCAGCTGCAGAGATTTTTTTTTATGCGAGGTACTGATATTAAAGATACACATTTGTCATATAACATAGATTTTTCCCAAAAACTTTGCTTAAAACATCACCTTGCACATTATACCATAAAAGTTATACTTTGGGATTGAATAGATGAATTGATTAACACTGAAACTCATATATTCTCTAATTATCATTTCAAAAATTGTTCAATTATTTGTCTAATTCTTTTTGCTGGTTTTGTTGTTACCACATACCTGCCAATCCATTTTATGGCTTTCTTCAGGTGTACAAAGTTACCTTATTCAATTTTCAAATGAGTCGTTTCCAGTATTGTTCAAACAATTGGTCTCATTCTTTCAATTACTTTTGTTGTTAGCACAATTTTCATACAAAACTAGAAACAGAAAATAAAAATACAATATTCTAATTATTGATATGGAAGGCCTTAATTGCCAAATATAATTTTCTCAAGCGCTGACTCATACAGAGTTCAATTTCATACTGTTTACTCATTCGGTTTTGACAAACTCATATGTTGCCATTTTCTCCTCCCTTTCCAGTGTGGTTCCTCGTCTTTTATTTTGACCTCATGACATAGAAGGTGGGAGCAGTAGCGGGTTGAGGGTTGGAGGACATTTTTACAAAAGAAGACTTGATTCTCGGTCCTGTAATTAGCACGACCAACTTTCAGAGATGCTAATTTTTCTCTGTTCCTATTCGTAAAACAAAGTTAAATTGAACAACTCAAAGACAAATGATGAATTGAAGTTGATGAGACATGGTTGGTTATTTAACTTTTATTTCTCTTGGCTGACGTACGCCAAACTGAATACACGAATTCCTCAGGTGCAATTCTTTTTTTTTTTGAGCTTTGTGATGGAAATAAAGTTGAATGAAGCATTTATTCAATGTAATTTCAATTTTGACGTTTTCAATAAAAGGTTGTGCGACTGTCTTCATCAACAGGAAGAAAGGAAGGAAAGAAGACATTGAAAGAAGAGTTTTTGAATGATATCACTACCTTTCTTAACAGAATGGTACTTCAGTCACAGTAGCAATGTTTGTTACTGCATCAAAAGAGCTGTTGAGAATTTGTTGATGCCATTATCAATTTGTTAATAAGAGTGTGTGTTCGTAATGGTTTTCTTCGAAGATAATTTCTCTGAGAAATATTTCTTTTTATGAAAATTGAATAGTTCGGGTTCTTCTTTAAAAAAGTTTGATATCTATACTCTGTAACTTTCTTAGCGTATAACCTATATCTCAACATCGATGCGAGTGGTGTTTATTAGAGGTGGAGAGTATATGTCCGTTCTTGGTTCAAGTCTCTTAACATCAGAGGAAATCCTTCCTTTCATCGACCTGAGCTGACCCAAGGAGAAGAAAAAGCTGGAGAAAACTTAGGAGACCTAATAATTGTCACAGACACTCCTGAGTGATTTTCTACCCTTTTTTAATATGTGCATAATTCAGTATGTTTCAGCACTCATGGCCGTACCATTTTGCCTACAGACTTGAAAATTGGCATCGGTACTCCACTAGCACAATCAGGGAGAAAATAGGAGTCCGAGACATCAAAGAATCTATTTGAATGCTCAAATGGCAATGGACCGGTCATGTTGCAAGAATGGCAGGCAACTGATGGACATCACGACTCACAACATGGATCCTCAGAGCTTGCATATGCAAACGAGGCTGGTAGAATACAAGATGGAGAGACGAGCTAGACAAATTCAGAAAGTACTGGCTCCCTCCATGATGTCCACGATAGAGAAATGTGATGGATCCTGGGAAAGGTCTATGTCCAACGACGGACGTTAAAAGATTCATGATGATGATAATAAGGATGATGACTTCACAAGACTAAAAATGCTTTTTTTCTATTTTTAGGGAAAAGAAGCTGTTTTGGCTTTTTTGTGACCTGATTTTGTAGGGTTAATTACTAACATCTATTTCTACACGTTTTTTTATTTTAGATGTTTTCCAGTGGAAAATGCCATATTTATTCTTTGATAGAATTTTTCTACCAGACTGCAAATTTTGACCCTATGGTTGTTTTATTATGGACTGTTATAGCAACTTTCTTACTCTTTTGATAATGGATAAACAGTGAATCTCCTGATAGAGATATATTTTTTTGATGCTATAACTAAATGCCAAAATAATTCTTGCCTATATCCTCTAGTTTTTAGTAGTCAGAAGTTTCAAAAATTTTGTGTCGTGCAAATTATTTTCCCGTGATAAAATTATGTGCATGCCGAATATTTCTGCAAATGTAAACTTGAAATTGTTTCTGGATAATTTTGGTACAACCTATCCCTCATGGCCAATAAAACTCCATTTGCATGTTTTAATATCATGTTGGAAATAAATATACAAGGATCAAAAACGGAAAATGGAGAAAGAAGAACACTTTGTCTACAGAGGACAACAAATCTCCGTGAAATCTTCAAAAGGAGGAGACATCAAGCTAGTATGATTCTAGGAAGGGAAGCCTTTGGCAGAGCAATCTTAACCTCCCATTAGTCCTAAAAAGAAGTAAACAACCAATTAATCCTCCTGGTTGTCACCTATGGAGCAGAAACATGGAACCTTGGATAATATTGGCAGAGCCAATCTTGGTTATTAAAACAGCAATGCCATGTTTTATGATTGCACTCTTCTAAGTAATGTAATTAGTTAAGATTTTATTCTATTCTTAGGACTACTTTGTTCAGTTGGTTAAATAAAACATAAATGAATTTTTCTTATAATCATGTTATGCAATATCAAAATAAGTTAATAACAATGGTATCCATCATTTCATAGATCATTATTGTCAAACTCCTAGAGAGTTATTTCTATTCATATTTGGACCATCCTCATCTTGGTTGTTTTTCATACAACGTTTCAGCCGTTGCACTCTACGGCCTTTGTCAGGTATCATCTGGTAGATTTGGGGAAATAACGAACCGAACCCTTTATTTATCCGACGGGGGTATATTGACCGTACTCCCCTCTTAGCATTTGTAGTATTGTTATATTGTCTCACACTAGGATCGAACCTAGAACCATCAGATTACTTTACAGTAATTTGTCTGATGCTGTAACCACTGCGCTACGTGTCCATGTGGAAATAATAATAATACCTCATCTCAAAAATTCTGAGATATCCTAGAGAGTTGATTTTATAATGACAATTAGTCAGACATTGAAGAGAGAGAGAAAGTGATTCCATAACATCATGCCATGTCAACTCACGTTTTACTTTTTCTTTATTTTTTAACTACATTTTTTTCTTTCTTGTCTACCCTAAACATTTGCAGAAGAAACTCAAGACTTAGCGCACACACTCCCCTTAATAAGTAAGAAAAATATTTTTTTTTCTAATTTGGCTCAGTGGCTGAAATAGTTGCATCTAGATGGAATATAGACCCTGAAGCAATCAGGGTTGTTATTATTAAAGTTACTAGTTGATGGTCAAATCAAGACTCATCCAATTACACTGGGCCTCTGAGAAGGAGGTGCAGTTTCATAGGTGGAACTGTGTATCGAAATTTCTAAGTTGATATGATATGTTCATTATTGAAATAGGTTAATTCTATTGTTTACAGTGAGCAAACATAGCATGACATGCTAGAAAGGTTATAGAAGAGGAAAGCTGGATGACGGTGAAAAGTGTGTGTGGAGGGTCGCGGGGGGGGGGGGTGTAAACAGCTTTGCATTAACTTCTAGCATTCCTCTCAGAGGCCCTGCAATTAAAAGCTCAGTTGACAAACTATCCAGACACCTAATTATAATTCATATATTATTTTAGACCACTGACCTTTTGTCCATAGTTTTGAGATGGGTCATTGACATTCAAAGATATTTCTGGGTGATTGACCTCCTTAATGTTTGTATTGTTAATGCAACGTTTCAGACAATCCATTCTACGGCCATGTTCAGTTGTAATATTTGATTGTGATATTGGTAAACATAATTTTCCCAATAGTAGCCATGCAGCAATGTTGGATTAAGGTGAGGTCTTTTTCTTTCCTTGTTAGGCCTTCGGCTTCACTACTTAACAAGAGCAAAGAATGAGAATCCAGGCCAACCCAAGAGAGAAAAAGAATTATATCCGAATCCAACATTGTAGCGTTGCAACCTTTCGGAAAATTCTGTTTACGACCATCGCATTCTGATAGTACACCTGAAGAAGGCCATAGAATGGATCGACCTGAACCTCATGTCAACAACACAAACAACAAGAACATGTTCAATTATTCGAAAAACTCTCTGAATCAAATCTACCTCTTACGTGCACATTATTTCCTGTCGTGTGCATGTTGCAAAACTTGTGTGTACACAGATCCACAAACACACACACACACACACACACACACACACATACACACACACACACAGAGTTTAGATGCAACTATGATTGTGGCTTCATCTATTTCCCAATCGCTATAAAACCCTAACAATCTCTTAATAGCTACAGAACGAAATTGCGCTATGTTCATAAAATTTCAGGAGTAATTTTTTATCACAGAATTAGGCTCCCATAGTTTGCTAACTTATTGTTAAAATATAAAAAAAAGATCTTATTAAGCTTTAAGCTCCAAAAAAAAATATTCTAGCATCTTCCATTAGGGCTGAAAATTTTCTTCAAAATTACAGATGTCAAAATTGAATCGTGAATTTGATTGTTAGAGACCGTCAAAACAGTCAGCATCAAAATAGGTTACTCTCAGTTTTTGAGGTTGTCTGGCTGGTTATATATGTATCATGTGTACATGCTGCACCAATGTTGATAAAGAGCATTTACTCCTCATTATGTAGGCTTTTTTTTTATCAGGGAGTTCAATTTGCAATGTAGATTTATTCTAAATCAATCCCTTTGTTTAATTCAGATTTGGACTTTTTTGGTGATCATTGTCCAGAAAAGGTGTGAAAAGTAACTTTTCCATTGATCACCGCTTTCTCCAATTTCTTTAATTGATCATCCCCCAAGTGGTGTGCTGCCAAAAGACAGTGCTTGCATGACAATTTCTATTGAATGATTGAGAGGACCTATTTTCACTGGTTTCAAATAGCCAAAGGTTTTCTAAAAACATCATGCCACTATAGATGGTTTTAAAATAATTGTCCTTCTTTATAATCTGAGTTCATAGAGAAATGGTTAACGAGCAAGTCTTGTAGATCATTACTACTGCAGTGAGTTTGATTTTCAGTGGGTGTCCCCAAAAATATTGCGAGTGTCTTGCTATGGTACAATGGTTTGCAAGCTAGAGCTACTGACCATTACTTCTGCAGTGAATTTGAATGTGGGTACCCAACAGCTGTGGCCTTTACCTTCCTACACAAAGATTAGGAAATATTTTGGGAGCCTCACCATGGTACAGTGGTTAGTGAATGGATCTGTTCAGACCATTACTACTGTATTATTACAGTTTTTAGCTATTTTTGCAATAATGCATCATGTTACCATTTTGATATCGTCCATCTTTACATTGGCAATTTCTAATGGCTAGAAGAGGCTAGATTTAAAAGTGCTTATTCATCATCAGTTTCTTAATGTCAGTCGTTGGACGTAGACCTTCCCATGATTCGCCACACTTCTCTACGTCACGGAGCCAATACTTTCCGAATTTGTCTGGCTCATCCCGCCTTCTAATACTCTGCCAGCCTAAGTTGCGCATGTGATCTCTGGGGATCCATGTCGTGAGTTGTGATGTTAATCAATTGTCTGCCATTCTTGCAACATGACCAGCCCATTGCTATTTGAGTTTTCAAATGGATTTTATGATGTCTCAAATTCCTGATTTCTCTCTGATATACTGTGCTGTCTTGTGAATTTTTGTGGGTCTGTCTCTTGGTTAGGTTCATGTTTCAGGTCCATAAGTGACTATCGGGAAAATGAATGCATTGGCTGTATACTCTTCTTTTTAGGATTAATGGGATTTTCTTGTTTTTGAAGATTAAGATTGAGCTTGTTCTACCAAAGGCTTGCCATCCTAGGGTGATTCTTTGCTAGATTTCTTTTTCTCTTGGGGGACTCATGGAGATTTGCTGTCCTGGGTAGATATAATGGTTTACTTTCTCCAGTTCTATGTACTTGATTTTTGAATAGATTTACTATTCAGGTAACTGTGTAATTTCAATTCCTCTGTATTATCGTTAATTTTGAATTTTAAAAGTGATCAATAAAATTACGTAAGGTTCAGATTTATTGTACGCATGTGTGAATTCTTTCAACTCATCTAATTTAGAACGATTCAATACATTTTCAATACACGGATTCATAAAATGATTCTTCAAGCTTCTATGATAAACTGATTATTTTAGAATGGAATAAATCTATAAAAAGAGAACTAAATACTTTTATTTTTCATTATTCTGTTTCAACCAAAAGATTGCCGAAAAATGGTACTTTTAGATTGAGATTAATGTTGTTTAAACAATGGTAAAAATCTAGCCACTTCTAGCGATTTAAAAAGATATGAAAATGGCCCATATCAAAATGCCAACATGATGTATTACTGCCATAACAGTCTGGTGTATATTATTGCAGTAATTGGACAGGAACAATTTTATTATTGAATGATGATCGACCAGAAAAAATTTCTATAAATTGTAAAGTTTTTGCTGATGATACAAGACAGAACCATCAAATCTTAATGCCGAGTGAGTAAGTACAGAAGGACTGCAATAGTTTAGTGTTTCGGTCAAGAGAAAGGCTACTAGCTTTTAATGAAGATCAATTTAAAATGTTACATGTAAGGGAAAGTAACCCATGTTATAATTCCTGTACAAATGAAAATATACGAGATATCTGTACCTTGTATAAATGAATCACCATTGCCCACATGTATTCCTGAACTAATTCAAAATCTAAAAGATTATCTAAAAAAAGACTTTTCATCTAAAATTGTCCAAAAAAATACCAGCACAAGATTTGAGCATTGTTGGTCTAAAATGACCATAGATATTACTACCCCACACTATCAGCAAACCTTCGGCTAGAAACAACGCCAAACCCTAAGGAACTCTCATACACTTAAAGACATTACAACATTATCGTACTCTATCATACATACTACCTTACAATAATATATTTCATTTTCCACATATTCCTAAACTCTTTACATCTCACTTATAAAGATATTGATAAAATATATCCCTTTCTTGTTTGTTGAATGAATAAAAATGATTTGTTTTCATAAAGGTGGTGTTATTATTTCAACATTATGGTCTCTCATGTCAACTTCTAATAATCTTACATTTTACCAATCTTGGGCGGTGGCACCCATCACCTTCCTTTTACCATAAATAGGTAGACTTCATAAACCACCAAAGAATAAACCTTAATTAACTGATTAGTTAAATCTGCTGATTATAATTATCAAATAATGCAATACTGATTGTTGAAATCCTGAAGGATCAGAATACCTGAAGACAAAAATCCTGAAAACAACCATTGAAATCCCATGAGGCTGAGAAACTGAAGCCTACACTTAGACTGAAAAAGAAAGGTATTTTTAGATGCTTGATAGCTGGGGGAGGTGGGTGTCAAAATGAGCGGGGGAATTGAAAAATCTGTCTCAAAGACAATTTAGTAGGAGAAAATTGTTCAAGGGAAAACTATAGTGAAGATGGGATAAGTACATGGGAAGTAAAAACGTACAGTATTGACAGGAAGAAATAAAATTCCTTTATTAATCTGTTTATCCAAGTTCTCCCCCTTGGATTGTTCAAGAGTTGTCTTTTGATGGCAGAAATTTTGACGAAACTGTCGTTGTGTCACCTCCCACACCACCTCCCTCTACTCGACTATCCGAGAGAGGAGAAAATGGAGATGAATTCTTGAAAATTAATTAGAGGTTAGGAAAGGTCCTGATAAGACTGAGGGGTCTGGAAATTTTTCCAAAATTAATAAGTGGGGAGAGGAAGGGACCGCAATGAGGCACAGGTGCTCTGGCTGTTTATAGATTATTCTTTGTTCGATACTGTATTGAAGGTTTTTGACGTTTTTATGTTATTCATCTCCGCTGTATTGCC
Source organism: Thysanoteuthis rhombus (assembly GCA_963457665.1). Lineage (NCBI taxonomy): Eukaryota > Metazoa > Mollusca > Cephalopoda > Oegopsida > Thysanoteuthidae > Thysanoteuthis > Thysanoteuthis major. The sequence continues at coordinate 9,779,017 of OY735242.1, forward strand.
TATGAAACAATAGATCTTTATTATTGTATTAGAATATAACTGTCCAAATTGAAGGGGGTTATTTATGTATGGATCGACACCAAGGAGCCTTCAACTCTTTTATTGGGTAATTCATTATTTAATAATTCAAGTATCCTGATTTAAAGATTTCTAAAGTCTCAACTCGGCTCAAATTATTTTAATGAATGATCAGATCAGACTTGAAGTCTTGAGAATTTCTATGGCATAATCTATGATGTCATTATTATGACAGGAAGGTAAATTAACCAATGAGATGTATGAGCATAAACAGAGAAGAAATTTGCATATATAATAATTATATGTATGGTTTCTCTACGATAAAATGGAATTTTTTTCAATAAATGTGTTTTAGAAACCCTCAATCTACACAATTACCAAAACTTTCTTCAGTTTTCAAGTTGGTCTCGATATTTATGTATGTACGTATGTACATATGTATGTATGTATGTATGTATGTATGCATGTATGTATATATGTGTGTATGCATGTATATATGTATGTATGTATGTATGTTTATATGTATGTATTTTTGTATGTATGTATGTATGTATGCATTAGGTGTACTGGCGGGAGCTACAGTACTTAAAATTTCAATATTTACACCTTAATATTTCTAGAAATAAACTTTTTAAAAAAATTCATATTATTATTCCGACTATCCTCATCTTGGTTGTTTTTCATACAATGTTTCGTCCGTTGTACTCTACGCCTTCATCAGGTATAACTGGTAGGTGTTGGGAAGTAACGAACCGAACCCTTTATTTAACCGACGGGGGTATATTGACCACACTTCCCTCTTAGCATTAGTAGTATTATTATTGTCTCACACTGGGATTGAACCTAAAGCCATCAGATTACTTGCAGTAATTTTGTCTGATTCTGTAACCACTATGCTATGTGTTCATGTGAAGGCCGTAGAGTACAACGGCCGTAACATTGTATGAAAAACAACCAAGATGAGGATAGTCAGAATAATAATAGAAGTAATAATAATACCTCATCTCAAAAATTCAGAGATATACTTTTTTTGTTTAAAAAAAAATATCCTCCCCAACCGTCTAAATCAAAGCTTGGCTCATTATCATCATCAGCTTTTTAGTGTCCGTCGTTGGACATAGACTTTCCCTAAGATTTGCAAGACCTCTCTATCGTGGGAGTTGTGGAGCCAATATTTTGTAAACTTATCCAGTTTGTCTCACCATCTTATGTATTTTGTTGGTCACAGTTTCGCATGTGATCCCTGGGGATCCATGTTATGAGTGGTGATGTTCATTCTTGCAACATGACCAGCCCATTGCCATTAGAGTTTTCTAATGAATTCTATAAAATCCCTGACTCAAGTTTTTTTTCTAATATATTGAGCTGTCTTATGATCTCTCTGTAATGATCCACTCATGTGCATGTTGCATGGTTCTCAGTTTAAGGGTCAATTCTTTTAGTTTGGTTCCATATTCCAATGCCATAGGTGACCATCAGGAGGATTCATTGATTGTATAAACCATTCTTCTGGGGATTAATGGGATTTTCTTGTTCTTCAAGGTTGAGCTGGCTTAATGGAAAGCTTGCCATTCTAGAGTGATTTTTCACTTGATTTCTTTCAAGGATTTCATGGGGATCCATTGTTCTACAGAGATGTAGGTTAAATTTTTGATGGGCATGAACCAGATAAAAATTGGGGCTGACTTGCATGAGAACTGGTCCAATGAAGATAAAAATTTGGTCGATATTCTTAGAGAAAAAGTTTTCATTCTTTAGAAGTCGATCAAAAGTCAAAATGAAATTTAGTTTAAGTGAGAGAAATGCTGTCTGCATTTTAAAGATTAAAAAAATTCTCAAGTAAAGTTGAGATTAGCAAGTCAGACTAAGGATAAGATTCACCTTTAAAGTTCAAGATTTGTGATATTTCAGTCATATACATTCATACACATATGGTATAATATTTATATATATATATATATATATATATAGCAAAGTAAATGTAAAATCGGAAAAAACAATAGAGAAAATTACATGATTTGCATTGACAGACATTGGAAAATAAATGACTGAAGTGATAGAAAAAAATTTTTGAAAAAGTTTTTTAATGTTTAATGTTTAAAACTGTAAAGCTTTCTAGACTATACACATATATTCTACTGAAACTCTGTTTGAAGTGACCTCCTGATATTACATGGTGAATGTGTCATTTGGCCTGGACAATGTGGATAGAATGAACAATTAAAGACAATGGGGCTGCTGCAGGAATTGAACCAGCGACCAATGTTGTTCTTACCATTGAGCTAAACTGCTACTGGTAATGCAGAGGCCCTAATACCAGCCTCTATTCCAAATTCTCATTTTGTTTATTCACAGTCTCTATCTGTTCTATTTGTTTCTTTCAAAACAGATAATGATATTATTGGGATGTATGATCAAACAAAATCCTATTGGTCGCAGGTTTGATTCCACGACTGTGAGTAAACAAAATGAGAATTTGGAGTTAAAACAGTACACACCTTTGCATTATGGGCAGCTATTTAGCTCAATGGTAAGAGCAACGCTATGTTGAATCACTTATGCTCAATGTTGCTGGTTCAATTTCTGCAGCAGTCCCATTTTCTTTAAACAATTATTCTGTTCATGCTGTCTAGTCCAAGTGATACATTCGCCATGTAATAATAGGAGGTCATTTCTTATAGAGTTTCAATATAATATAATGCAATTTACAATCATATATAAATATATGTATTTATATATATGTATATTCATGCATATATATATATATATATATATATATATATATATATATATATATATATATATATGTATAGTCTGGAAAGCTTTACAGCTTTAAGCACTAAACATTTGAAAACTTTTCCAAAGATGATGCCAAGACCCAAATAACTGCTTTCAATCCAAATTTTCATCTCTTTTATTCTCTGTCTTTTTTCTGTCTTTCAATGCAACGGTAATGTGTTTAAGAAATGGATATATTTGGTCCAACAGAAGTCTGGCAGCTGTTTAGCTCAATGGTGAGGTTGAAGCTATCAGTGACAGGTTCAATTCCTGTCGCAACCCAATTATCTTTTATTCATTAACCATGTAATGATGGGAGATCATTTCAAATTATTTTCTGTACAATATAATGCTATTTGTAACACACACACATATATATATATATATATATATATTGACAAAAAAATCATGAGTGTGTGTGTATATATAAATGCAAATAAAAATACCATGATATATATATATATATAAATATCTATATCTATATCATATATATAAATAAAAATAGATGTGTGTATATTAATTAAAATATGCCATACACATAGGTACTTACTAAGCTTAGCTTTGTCTGATACAAGGCACACCTGAAAACCAAAATACCCTGTTAGGAGAATGTAATCTCACCTCAAAGGTATTCATCCATCCAACTCCTCTCAAAATATTCCAAGTAGAAACAAACTTTTTTCTTTGATGCTTACTACATGTATACGATAACAAAAAAATACAACAATGATTAGATTACTTCTCTTGCATTTTGTTGGGCAGTAATCACTGATAATTTTCAAAAAACAAGCAGTCACAAAATACGGCTAATTTAGCATAAACTTGCATCGCAAACTGAGCCATTGTTAAAAAAAACCTTTTTGCTGATACAATGTTGAAATTTTCTGGACTCTAGCTCTGTACATGCATACTCAGCCAGCCGGACTAATTAAAAACTGAGAGAAACCTTTGTTGATAGTTTTTGTTGACAGTTTATAATATTACTTTAAAAAATGTTAAATAGTAAATTAAGTACCATATATGAAATGAACAAAATAATGATCATCAGCCTTTTAATGTTAGAATTTCCCCAATATCTGTTTAATTTTCTCTCTTCTGAGCGTCATAGTGCCCATACCCTCCGAACCTGTCCAAATCATCAAATTTTTTGCAGACCACAACTTTTTATATGATCTCAGAGGATTCCAATTGTGAGTCGTGATGTCCAGCAGTTGCCTGACATTCTTACAACATGGCCGACTGATTGCCATTTGAGTTTTCTAATGGATTTTTATCCCTGACTTCAGTTTGCTCTCTGATATAATGTGCTGTCACCATATGATGTTGAGTATGATCTTCTCCAATGCGCGTTGCATAGTTCTTAGTTTGAGAGCCAATCTCTCGGTTAATGGAACTTAATCTTGAAACAAAGTAGATTCCTGAAAGTAAATCAGATTTTATTCTGTTGGTAGAAATTTTTGATCCAAATATACTGGAATCAATTCTTAAACAAAACAAAGATTTTGAAATGAGACTCTGCCGAGAGAACTGGATGGACGAGTATCTATTAAATGTTAAAATCTAGACAGTTCTTAGTAGCTAAAACTCTTCCTGTTTAATTCTCAAAATATTTGATATTAAGTGGGCTGATTCTGCAACGATTTCTTTGTCATTTACATAGCTTTATATACCAAAGCACAAGAACCAAAATGTAAATGAATTAGTTTAGAAAATAAAGTTCCGAATGAATAAATGTTAAGAATATTTAGATAAATAAATTACTGAGAATCAAAAAATCTAACAAGGGAAGACAACTCATAAATAATTTCAATTAATTCAGATTCATTTTACTTTGAGGATGACGCTAGAGGAACATTAGTTTTCCTCTCGACATTTTTGTCTTATTTTTATTTTTCCTCCGTTGATATAAACTTATAAAGTAAAGCCCATCAACTAAGTCCTGTTTTGTGAAACCATTTTTGGAAAAAAAAGGAATCTAAAGAAATGAATAAAATTCTATTTATGTTAAATCAACTAGAAGAGCAATTTCTTTTAGAGATGTAAAGTTTTTTTTTCTTAAAAACCCATAAATTTTATAAAATATATTTTCTTTTGCCCTTGAGTTGTTTGTAAAACAGACATGAAAATTTCTTTTGAAACTAAGTCTGATGATCCATTGTTATGTTTGGTATAAAATTTTAAAACCAGCAAATCTGAATTTTGAATGTATGCCTCACAAAGGGACGATCTAAATATATTGGAGGATAAGTTGGAATTTAGATGTGATGAGGAAAAAGTGCTGGTGGCTCAATACTGTCATGTTATGGCTTAACTGATTACTTTCAATTATACAATACTATTAATTACCAATTATACAATATCATAGAGAGAGCTAAAAAATGTGATTGAACAAGAGAGCAAGAGAAGGAACTGAGAGAGTAAATAAGATTGTGCATAATGATAGGCTGGAATGCATTTGGTATAAATAGAGACATACTGAAAGACAAATTGGCAATATTCTTAATATGTAAAGTATACAATGAATGCATAATACCAGCTATGATTTAGGGATGATAAACCTGATATCTTACAAAACGATTTGACAACCAACTCAGAACAGCAATGGGAAGAATAACTCTTAGTGTATCAATGGTATTTGTATGTGTAAAGATTTAGGAATACTTATGAAATGATTAACCAGCTTCATATCACTTATCAATATTCAATACTAATCTGATTTTCCTTTCGCTGAATGCTTTCTAGTCTTTTTGAAGTGTTCCATAAGAAAACAGGGAATAGAATACTTGTATCTTGCATAAGTGAATCACCATAGCCCATGCTTGTACCAGATTTAATCATCTAAAAAATTATCTAAAAAAAAAAATCTTTTATCTAAAATTATCTTAAAAAATACCAGCATTTGGGCATTGTTGGTCCAAAGAAAAAATGGTTAGATGGTTCATAGTGGTGAACTCATGCAAATTTTCAACGTTGTAGCCCCTAGAATAAGACCAGGAGTGCCCGGGAAAATACACGAGTAAACACATTGAGATTTAAAGAGAGAAGAGTACGTAGCCCTCTTGGCTGGTTAGTTAGGTGGGCCATTTGTAGAACCATTGCAATTTGACTTATAGTATATGATGTACACAGATAATCTCTATTAATGTAGGATATGTGTTGGTATACAGTCAGTCTCAATGATTTGAATGTAGTCAATATATGCACACTTTGTACAATAAAACATCTGAATTATTTGATTCACCTGTAAATATCTTGATATCTTGATAAATATGCTCTAGAATAGAAGTACTAGATAACCACTGTACCCTTCAACCATTATTAATATCTGAAGAGTATTTTCTGTCTTCTCAAGTTTTTTGTTGTTTTTCATCACAACTCACCCCGACCATCTTTCTACATCAGTGAGTAATAAATAAATTAATATAATCTGACTATAATAGTACGCCATATTAGAAACCAATTTTGTTTTCATTTTTTTTGTAGAGGAAGTATTATGAATCAATATTATTTATTTTTGCAAATATTTACCTTCATCTTAATTGTTGTTGCTTTTTATTGCAACTCAGACTGGGTACTTTTTACTCTTTCACACTGTTAATTTATTTACTCACGGCTGAAGGGAACCCAACCTGAGTTTAGTTGCGATATAAAGCTATGATAATTAAGATGGAGGTAAAAAGTAGCAAAAAATAATAATGATATTGGAAAGCCTGCAACCAAAACTGTCGCTAAAAACCGTCAACATTTCTCTCAGTCTTTAAGCTGGTCTGGCTGGCTGGCAATAGATTTCGCTCAGTCTTTTAGCTGGTCTGGCTGGCTGGAGCTAGAGGGCTGGAAGTTTTAGCATTCATTTATCATTATGTCTAGGAAAAAACGTTTTTTTGTTTTTTCTAAAATACCCTTAGAATAGGGTTTTAGTGGGGGATTCCATTTGTAATATAGATCTATGCTAAATTGATCCCTCTTTTTATGCCCACCTGATCTTTGAGAATTCAGACTTTTTAATAATCACTGCTCAAACAAAAGGGGAAAGAAGTAAATCATTCACTGCTCACCCCTCTTTCCAATGTTTTATTTGATCACTCCCAACATGGTTGCAGGGTAGTTTCTACTGAGTGACTAATCAGATCTGTTTATTAATTTAATCATTTGTTCTCGGTCATGCTAAGAGATGCAGCTCTCCTATATTATCACTAAGTAGGTCCCCAGTATGGTGCATTAAAAATAGAATTCTGTGTTCTGATGATGAAGTATAAATGCTGAATTCAAAGACTAATAATGATATAAGAATTAATAAAAATGAACTAAAAATAATGAAATTGTGTTCAATAAAACACAATTCTCCAAACTCACTGCAAAGCTAATCTCAACATATATAAAATGTGATGTGTATATCGATATAATTCATGTATACTGTCATTTTTGACAGCTAGGTTAAACTAGTTAATAGTAGTGACGATGTTTCAAAGAAATTCAGACAACTTAAGACTAATACAACTAATACAACTCAATGAAAAGAAAAAAATATGTTGTAGAAAAAATCAGAGGAGGAAGAACATGGCTACAGGACTAAATTTGAGCTGCGGATAGAATTCTGTGGCTGAATTGGTTGAGCATTGTCCATGTGAGACTGGCTCCCAAGGATACCTGATGCAGGTCCAAATCTAGTTAGTTTCTTATTTCCAACCGATACTGCTTTCTCAGTGGTCATAGATATAATAGGCTGGAACATCATTTTGGTAGGAGCTACTGAATAAATAAATAAAAGAAATCATGATGACAGCAGATTGTGTTCTGCAAACTGAATTAACTTTTGAATTCAAGGAGTTGATGTAAACATTGAAAGCCAGAAGTTCAGAGAAAGAAATACAATGAAAAAATATTGTATATTTGATTTTACGTAGAATAGAAGTTATTAAAGACAACTGGACTGGTTAGTCACTCAATAGGAGTGGCCATGTGATCGGTATCTTTGGGCAACATACCATGTTTGGGGTGATCAATTGAGATTGGGAAAATGTGTGATCAATGATTAACTTTTAATGCATTTTTTGAGGCAGTGATTACTAAAAAAAATTCTGAATTAAAAAAAAACAAGCGGACACAAACTAAGTGATTAATATAGCATAACTTAGCATAGCAAACTGACCCCCTCCCCAGGCCTATTGAATGCTTAAAATGATGAAAAAATACTTGACCCCAACATTAGCTGAGCCTCTGAGAGTGGGGTGCAACCAGTTTATCATAGTGGGGCCCAAGAGCCAAAGAGACGCCTAAGAGTTTCATAGAGAGCTATATATTGATACATCTAAGTTGATACTATATATCCACTAATAGAATTAGTTTACTCGTGGAAGAGCAAGTGAATATAGTATAGCATGCTAAAACAGTTATAGCAGATGAAAACAGGATGGCTAAATGATGAAGGTGCTTAGGCAGCATGTAGGGGGCCAGAAAACAGCTTTGCACCATCTCATAAAATTTCTTTCGGAAGAAAGAGTCTTAGTTGTGGTCAATAAACCTTTTTTATTGGGAAATCAAATTTTGAAGATACAGAGACGATTAGTTGTTAGTCAGTTTGTTGTGTGGTAAATGAGTTGATATATTAACGTTTGTTGATTTTAATAATACACATTGCAAGACTAATCTTATAACTATTTGGCACATTTGAATTTAGTCTCCAAGCATGATTCTCATTCTAGAATTCTACTCATCAACATGACCACCTGCAAGCTCACCATTTCAGAAAAAAGGAAAAAATG
>OY735242.1:9792574-10007574 GCA_963457665.1 Thysanoteuthis rhombus
ATAACTTAGTATAGTCACCCATTTAAATTGTGACCAAGCTCAATGTTACTTTACTTCGGTAATCTTACGAGAACTGGTGTATTTGGGATGACTTGGCCATAATCACTTAGTTTAGGTGGGAAGTTCCTCAATCCTTGTCCTTGTGCTGAGTGTTTAGCGGATGGGAATTGAGTACCATCTTGAAAGTCTTTGGTAAGACACGGCAGTGGATTGAACTATGCATTACTAGATCGCAGTAATGAACAAATCGAACGAAAACACTAAACTGATAAAACAACTAGAAATTTAGCGGAAGTAAGGATAATCGCTAACCGTTAACTTATATATTATTGGGGGGGGGGGCGCTGAAATCTGTTAAAACTTCTCCAATTTGATTCTCAACCATCAAATCAAAGAATTTGACAAATTTTTCCATTAAGCTTAAAGTTAATTTTCCCATGTTGTTTACAATCAAGCTCGCATCAGTTTATTTTTCCTTCAAATCATCAAAAATTCATCCTTATATACATGCTTGAAATGAAATGAAACCACCTTCTGGCAGGTAGTAACACCTCGATGGGCGATTCCATTAATATACTTGGACAATTTCTCACTTGGCATTCCATGTTCGATCTTTCACCCCTATCAGTCTGACAAATGGACCGGACCGAATGTTTTTCCCTTTCTCTTGGTTCCAGTCAATACAATGATCTTTCACGCTGACGAAGACTAAATCCATCTCTTTTGGTTACCTAATTCCCCTACCATTTTCATCAATTCTACTTTCATACTCATGTTAGTATACTCTGCAATTTTCGTTTTTATTTCACTATGGTCAAGCTGATAAGTCCGAAAGGGACCAAGTTGCCTAATCATGGCTTTGTTAAATTGTCTAAAAACATTACTAATTTTGCTGCATTGATTGACCATTTCTACAATTAAAGAAACAATTTTTGGTATAAAATTGTTTAAGTCCAAGTGTAGCTCAAGCTATCCTCAAATATTCTTATAATATGGTTCTGTAAAATATAATATGGAATAAAACTTGTTCTAAAAAGCATTCGTACGATACCAAACGGAAAGTAATCTCGTTTATCAAACAATTTTTTAAACAAACATTTTATTCTCGATTTTAATATCTAAATCTAAGAACGTTGCTAACATACCGTTACGTTCTCTCTTTCATTCGAGATCTTTTGGATATATATTACTATACGATTTTCCGAATTCTCGTCCATCATTTTGAGAATATAACTTGTCAATAAAACGGGTACATACTAAAAATGGTCAAGCTTGCTTTATATTAGTCGTGATTGAAGATGACATGAATATATATTCATGTCTATGTAAATACAAATTTTCCCAGTAGGGGGCAGGATCAATTCCCATAGAAACACTCATGAACTGATGAAATATTTTATTACCTTTTTTTAAATAACTTTCCCAATAAGATGACTAACAACCGCTACAAGGATAAAGGACGTGAAGTAAGTCTTGCTTCTTTTGTTTTACACCAGAAAGCTTTAAACTTCGTGAACCCTATATATTTACTATTTCCTCCTGCAAATTGGAGGTTTATTATTTCATTTAATTCTTTAATGATATATAAATATATCACAGCTCTTCCAACTCTGGAATAAAGCACTCTGATGGATGGGGAATTGTGTGTAAGTAAATACTTCGCTTAAATTCAGTCTTACTGACTGTCAAGTTCTGTGAAGGGCAGGGATGAAATGCCAGCCTCTGGGTCTGAAGCGAAGGTTTCGATCGTACCTCATGGTACTGGATGGATAATGGATAGTCTATAGCTACTCTGAAACAGCTATCTGTGGGTGACTTGATTATTACACACACACACACACACTAACATGTATATATATATATATATATATATATATATATATATATAGCTTTATCCTAACTATTCTCATCAAGTTCATTCACTGTCCACGTCCGTACTGTTATTTCTAACACGAACAATTATATCATTGAGAAATAGATGAATAATCCGACGGAATATTTGTGAAAGCGTTATATCATTTGAAACTTTATCTGAAATGACCTACCATTCCTAGATGTAGATTGGGTCACTCGGTCTAGACAGCATCAATAGAATAAATGATTAAAGCAAAATGGGTCTTATACATGCATATATGAATTCTTTGCAAAAAAAAAATCCTTACAGCTTTGTTGTTGTAAAGCTTCAAACTAAGATTAAGCTTAACAATAGTAATGATAAGGTCATCTTTTTGTCAGCCTCTTAGAGCTGGAGAGTCACGAAGAAAGACATGATAGCTGCTTACAAACAAACAATGTCTCTAACAAAGAACTGTATATGGTGACACACAGTAGGAATATGTCTCTTGAAATTAGGAAACATAGATTTGGACATATCCTGAGGATACCCATTAAAAGAATACATAGTTTCTTCTAGAATTGGGAAGAGAAAAAGAGACAGGACGTACCTGTTAGACGACCGTGGTGACAAAATAACACACCAAATTTACAGTGGTATATATATATATATATATATACATATATATATATATATATATATATATATATATATATATATATGTGTGTGTGTGTGTGTTTGAGAGAGAGGATATGCATACATCCGTATCTGTGTTAGTGCTATGTATAGATACAAGGGTATACCCCTGAAAAATGATGGTGTTATTTACGTATGAATCTGCACTAAAGAGCCTAAAGCTATTTCATTAGGTAATTTGTTTTTAATGGTTCATCAACATCATCATCATCATCATCATCATCAGTCTCTTAACGTTCGTCGTTGGACAAAGACCTACCCCAGGATTCGCCACACCTCTCTATCATGGGCGTCGCGAAGCCAGTACTTTCTGAATTTGTCTACCTCGTCTCTTCATCTGATACTCTGCTGGCTTCGGTTGTGCATGTGATCTCTGGGGATCTATGCCGTGAGTCGTGATGTCCATCAGTTATCTGCCATTCTTGCAACATGGCCGGCCCATAGCCTTTGGAGTTTTTTTAATGGATTCTAAGACGTCTCGAACCCTTGTCTTCTCCCGGCTGTCTTGTGATCTCTCCGTGTGAGGTTGAGCATGATTCTTTCATGTGCACGTTGAATGGTTCTCAGTTTGCGGTTAAGTATCCTGATTCAAGGTTTTTTTTCAGAGTCCCAATTCCACTGAAGGATGTGTGATCAGTCTTGACGTTCTACGAGTTTCTGTTACATAATACTCATTTTTATGTCATAATAGGAAGGTGAATTAACCAATAACATGCATGTGTACAGAGAATAAATTTGTATGAATGATTATTGTATGGTAAGATTAGAAACTGTATACCTAAACTGTCAAAATAGTTTTTTTCAGTTTTCAAATTGGTCTAGCTATGTAAGTGTGTCAACATGTATCATGGATACAGGTTGTACTAATGGAGCTAGAAGGCTGGAAAATATATATTTACGCCCTATGCCCACAGAAAACGTTTTTTTAAGTCCCCCACCAAATAAGTTTTTAGCAGGGGGTTTAGTTAGCAACGTAGGTTGATGCTGAATTGGTCCTTTGTTCATGCCTAGGTGTTTTTTTTAACTTCAGGCAATCTAATGATTACCGCCCAACAAAAGGCGAGAGAAGTAAATTACTCATTGATCATCCCTCCTTCTAATGTTTTAATTGATTACCCCTGGCAAATCTCCCAGCTAAAACACATAACCAATGTCTTTTGGCACAATTCTTAGTGAATAACCATATATATATATATATATATATATATATATATATATATATATATACTTTAAATCCCCGAAACTGTTACATGGTGAACTGATGATCCTAATATGGGATCTTTTACGCATTGTGCCATATTTACAAAGTATAAGTAAAACACGTAAAAAGAACAATGAAGAAAATCACATAAAGAACATAGAAAGATTTTGGGAAATAAGTGACTGAATGATACAAAAGAGTTTTAAAAAAGTCTTCTTTTCTTTAGCATTTATTGCTGTTAAGCTTTCGAGTCTCTCCTCTCTCTCTCCATATATATATACGCGCGTGCGCACACATACACACACACACACACACATATATATACATATATATATATATATATATATATATATATATATATATATATATATGATTATAAATTGCGTTATATTACATAGAAACTTACTTGAAGTGATCTCCCGTCATCACAAAGTTAATGTTTATTCTATTTACGTCTTTATTTTCGTCAAGAGTGTGTAATACATTAATCGTGTAACGATCGGGATATCATTTCAAATAGGTCTCTAAATGATATAACGCAATTTATGATTTTTTTTGTTGGATCATGTACATACATTTCTTAATACACACACACACACACACACACACACACATATGTGGTGCAATTATCAACTCAGCTGGCATTCATTGAGCACTGTGTAAGCATGAACAACCCCTGAGGGTATCGATGTGCCTGCATTTTCACTTCGCTCTTATGTAGCGCTTGAACTAAATCAAGCAACACATTAAGTGGGAATTTTTGTTGAAATTGAAGAAAACGCCAATCAAATCATTTCGTATGCAAACTGAAGTTAATTAATGGCCTATGGCGCCTCTTATCTTGGGCGTGCTGTTTGCTACGGAGCCAAAGAGATGTAAAAATATTTTAGCGTCCTTAAAAAGCAACGGATATCCTCTTTTGGTCCAATATAAGGAAGGAAGACCCAATTGTAGATTGCAAAGTTTCACACCCTTGCTCACTCAATGTTACAAACGGTGAACAGATAAAAAGAAATAAGAGAATCAATGAAAGAAAATTTTAAAATTTAGATTAGAAACAGTTATTCGCTGATAAGAGCGTCCTATCCAAATTATGTTTTCCATCAATTCTCTAATTTCTGGGGTCGGGAGCACCTTTCCTACATCGTTCCAGAAAGAAAGAAGGCTACAACCACAGGCATCACTGTTCCAGATCTTTGTCTTCTCCGGCATATCCGCAACATACATTACAGACATAGCCAGTCAGACCATTCTGAATACTGAAGAAACCTATTTTGACTGCTTCTGTGACAGTTTTGGTTGATACTTTCTAGTATAAGAAAATTTCATGAAATTCAATCAACAACAAAACGAAAAAGTGATACATCAAAACAAAATATATGTTTAATATAAATAAAAAGGTCAGACTTTAAAAGCTATTCATCTTCTGCTTTTTTGACAGAGCTATTTTTCGAAAACTGGTATTTTCTTAAAAGATTTGTCAAATCTTCTTCGATATAAAAAGTTTACCAAGTCTCTATCCTGAAGCGACGACTTTCCAGTGACAATCACCTATATCATCATCATCAGCAGCAGCAGCTTTTTAGCGTCCACTTCTGGACAGAGAACTCCCCAAGGATTCACCTCTTTATCATTGTTGTTGTGTGGTCAATATTCAGTGAACTTGCCTACTTTGTCACGCCATCTTAGATTTTACCAGCCATAGTTTTGCATATGATATCTGGGGATTCTCATTGCGAGACATGATGTCCATCGGTTGTATGACGTTCTTGCAATCAGAACCAGCCCATTGCCATTTAGGTTTTCTAATGAATTCTATGATATCCCTGACTCCTGTTTTTTTCTCTAGCATGGTGTGCTGTCTTGTGATCTCTTCATGTGATGTTGAGCACGTTGCATGGTTTGAAGTTTGAAGTTTCAATCTTTTGGTCAGGTTCCATGTTTCAGCTCCATAGGTGACTATCGGAAGGATGCATTGATTGTAGACCCTTCTTTTTAAGACTAATGGAATTTTTTTGTTCTTGAAGGTTTAGCCTTCTCTTCATGGAGATTAGTTATTGCAATTATAGAATACAGTTGTTTCCAGCTTTTCGAAAAAGTAAATTGTAAACAAAATAAACTTTATGAAATACACACGCACACACACACACACACACACACACACATGGACATCAGCTGCCACTTTTCCAGGGTTGGGGAAGAATATATGTCGGGAAGGCAGGTAAAAGCATATATTCGTAATAGATCTTGGTAGATTTGCAGTGTTTGGCTTACAGGGAACACTGCTGCGGACCTGTGAGCATTATTTCTCCGTCCCCCTCGGGGTGCACAGACCCCAGTTTTTAAACCACCGATCTAGTGGATACAAGCACTGGTTAAGTGTATCTAGTAAGCAGGCATCAGTTCCTGGATCAGGGAATGTAAAAATGTTATATATTCTGGTTCAGTAAAAAAAAAAGCAGACCAATGATATTGGATAAATTAACAAGGAAGAATTAACGGATATATCTCACATAAATGAATCACCATAACCCACGCGTGTACATTTTCTGGAAATGATTTAAAATCATCTAAAAAAAATATGAAAAAAAAATACCAGCAAAAAATTTTGGTCCAAAATGACCACAGAGACCAAAAAAGCATTTATCTGAAAAAACAAAAAACAAAAAAAAAAAGGTTTCTTATATGATGCCCAGTGGTTCGTTCATGCAAATTTTTAAGGTTGCAGCCTCCCAAAATTTGATCAGGAGCGCATAGATACACACACACACACACACACACACATGCCAGAAAAGAGAGAAGAATCTGTAGCCCACTGGTTGGTCTACCGGGTCATTTGTGGGACAACTGTGATTTGATATCCTTTAGCGAAGACGGTGGAACGATAACTATCTACCTTCATAGATTGAATAAAGGGTTTGGTTCAAAATTCCCGGGGGGTCATCAAATATGACTTACACCTTAAGGAGGTTGGAAGGTACAACGCCTGAAACGTGACTATAACAACCACGATGAGAATGCAAATCCGAGTAAATCCGAGTGCAATAAAACATTGTTTTGCCAACCACAGGTATGCGCGTCCAGTAGAGACACACACGCAGTCCTGTGTGTACCTGAGACAATTATACCAATGCTGACATAGAATATAATCATCTGCAATATAGATGCATGTACACACCTGAATATTTATCACCTGAGTAAACGAAAGGCACACCGCGTTGATTAGGCTGCATGTGCTTGTACCAATGAATGTGTCTTGCATTAATGTGCACACACGTAACTCTGGAGTCCGAGACCTAGGCTCGTAAGAAAGATTAAATGGATATATGACTTGCCATTGCAGTCAATACCTGAACAACTGTAGCGTCAAAATTTTGCAGTCATGCAAAAAAAATTCCATCGAAGAATGAATATGGTTAGAATAAATTCAATTTATGATAACATTGGCGTTTTCCACTGGGAAACATCTAAAATAAAGTTTAAAAAAAACAAACTTCTAAATTCAGGAGAATATATTAGTACTATACGCGTCAAAAGGTCAAAAAAGCTTTTCTTCCCCAGATAAAGAAAACGTTCCCAGATGGGATCTAGTGGTGTACTGAGGTCAATTTTCAAGTCTGTAAACAAAACATTATGAACAGAGGAGCTGGAACGTACAAACACACAAACACACGTTCTTATAAAACAGAGATAGAACATTTCACCATCTTTGGTGGCTCTGGTTCTTCAACAATAAAGCATCATCATCATCATCATCATCATCATCAAGATTCGCCAGACCTGTCTATCGAGGGCGTTGCAGAGCCAATACTTTCTGAACTTGTCTAGTTTCTCACGCATTCTCAATCTTTGCTGATCACATTTTGAACATGTTCTCTGGGGCTCCACATTGTGAATTGTAATGTCCTGCATCTGTCTGACATTCGTGCAACATGACTAGCCCTTTGCCATTTATGTTTCATAATGGATTCTACAATATCTCTGAATCGTATTTTTCTCTAATATACATATATAATGTTGTCTTGTGATCTCGCTAAAAATACAGTGAGTGATACAAACACACATCCCTATGACTGGACTTCATCCGTCTAAGATGACGATGGATTCGTACATACATTCATACATATATGCATACATAAATACAGAAATTCGTATTTGGACTATCATTGTTGTCATCCAGCGAAACTATCATCACAAATATGAATAAAAAAATAGATATTTGTACGTACACTCGGTCTCCAAATCGTCTTTTTTTTTGTCACCATAATTTCAGATACACAGCATCCTTTCACATACAGGATATATATATATATATATATATATATATATATATATATATATATATATATATATATATGAAATGAGTACAGATTCAATGGTTCATTACAGATTAACCATTCCATTTCACCATTGAAAACCATCGAAAAAATATTTACTCATTCTATAACTTCTCTACTGATGGTATTGAGCATTTTTTTCTTGCAAATATCTACTTGATACATTGATACATGTATACACGCTTGTTGTACATTTATCATGGCCTCATGTATATATACATACATATATATACATATATATATAATATATGAATTTTTCTGTGTGATTACCATGTATGTATGTACAAAGCCATATCTATATATACTTGAAAAGGATTGATTTTTTGCTCAAAAATCCCTTGGCAAATCTTTGATTTCATGATTCCTTGGCTTTAGCTTATAAAGAAAATAACACTCTATGTAAAGTTAAGCATCTTGTGGGGCACAGGAAGCCTTGACCGAATCAAAGAAATCACGACATCAATGGATTACTGAGGGATTTTAGAGCAAAATGTGCAACCCAGTGTAAGAGAACAAGGTTTGATTCAGAGATGACGGGTGTTCTAACGTGATAAAAACTTGAAGCGCACAAGAATGATTCGAAAGAAAACAAAGAACAGTTTTAAACTGGCCTGCAATGAGTCCTGATGTCAATCCAATTGTGAATCTTTGGGGAGATTGGAAATCGGCCATTGGGAAAAAGGGATCATTCAAGGGCTTGAACAAATCACAAAAGACAGCTAGAAGAGAACTAACAGCTAGTAGGTGCAAGAAGCTTATAGACATAGGCGTATGGGAACTCTTGCGTTAAGTGGAGATAAGGGCTTGATTCGCTCCAAAACTTATACGGTCTTGCCAGAATTATACTGGATGGCTACTAAAAACATTTGGAGTCGGTCATCTATGCTCAAGGGTGCGCAATCAAATATCATTGAAGATCGTCGTCGTTCCTGTCCAGATCATATTTTCTGTTCATTTTTTTGAATTATTATATTCTAGCTGAAAAATAATGTTCTTTCTCTAACTTGGGACATACTATAACACAACCTAATCAAGAAACTGACCTGCACACTGAGAAGCATACAATGTGCACATGAAAGAATCGTTTCAACCTTGCATGGAGAGATCACAAGAAAGCAAAGTATAACAGGGAGAAAACAGGAGTCTGAGACATCATAGAATCCATCAGTGAACTCAAATGGCAATGGGCTAGACATGTTGCAAGAAGGCAACCAATGGACATTACGACTCACAACATGGATCCTCAGAGATCACATGCAAAACTGAGGCCAGCAGAATATAGGATGGAGAGACGAACTAGTTCATAAAGTATTGGCTCTGCAACGCCCACAATAGAAGTGTGGCAAATTCTGGGGAAGGTCCATGTCCAACAACAGACATTAAAGATGATGATAATGATGATCATGATCATCATCCCCAATATCTATCTATCTATCTATCTATCTATCTATCTATATATATATTGTTGTGTCATCCACAAACAGTTGTTTTGTTGCATTACAACTCTTCAGTGTGGCTATGGACTATCCATTATTCCATCCAGTACCACGAGGCAGGATTGAAACCTTCGCTTCAGGCCTGGAGGCCGGTATCCTATCTGTACTCCACGAAACTGGACGATCAGTAAGGTTGAATTTAAGCAATACATTTATTTAGCATAAATTCCCCATCCACCAGAGTGTTCTATTCCTATGGAAGAGCATTGCATAAACTTACAATGAACGAGTTACCTCATTTAAAGACTGCTCAACCCTGAATAGGGGAGCGTTAATTATTGTGTCATCCACAGACAGCTGTTTCGTTGTATCATCTTCATCATCATCAGTCTTTCAGTGTCCGTCGTTGGACATAGACCTTCCCCAGGATTTGCCACACCTCTCTATCATGGGCGTCACGGAGCCAGTACTTCCTGAAATTGTCTAGCTCGTCTCTCCATCTAACATTTTGCCGGCCTCGGTTGCGCATGTGGTCTCAGGGGATCCCTGTTGTGAGTCGTGATGTCCATCGATTGTCTGCCATTCTTGCAACATGGCCAGCCCACCACCATTTGAGATTTTTAATGAATTCTATGATGTCCCTAACTCTTGTCTTTTCTCGGATGTACTGTGCTATTTTGTGGTCTCTCCATGTGAGGCTCAGCATTATTCTTTCATGTGCACGTTGCATGGTTCTCAATTTACGGGTCTGTCTCTTGGTTAAGTTCCATGTTTCAGCTCCATAAGTGACTATTGGGAGGATGCATTGGTTATACATCCTTCTCTTTAGGATTAATGGGAACAACTTTTTATTTATATGAATTCCAAATTTTAAACATGAATATCTAGTAACAAATTTAAACCTGTTTTGTGTAAAACATTCATATGTATGCTATTGTTGAGTGATATCACGTAGACACCGGCCATGAATTTTTGTTTCTATGTACCTAATGCTGTCATAAATACTATTAGGAGTTTATATAGTATTCTTTTCCCAGTATTTCTCTTATAATTGATGGTGTTATGTCAATAGAAAAATTGCAAACTCCCCGTTCCTTTATTTTCAGTTGTATGATTTGTTAAATATAATGTTTAACTATAGAATGAGCAGATAAAGAAAACAGAATCACAGTGATCAGACTTCATAAGCCTGGTCATGAACCTTCTGTTATTTTAAAACGACTCGAACTACTTGGGATCAGTAAGAGGTTTAAATATCCTAAATAGATTCCCTTAATATCAGACTGTCAAAGGCATACAATCACCGGGTCGTCCTCGGACAGTAAAGACCTTCATTGTCATCAAAGCTCTTGCAAAGAATCATGGCTGAAGAGATGAATATTCTGCTAGGATCAATGTCTTAGTTGATAAAAGTTGATCTTGGACAGCGTATCTATCATCGTAGAACCGGACACGAGATCAAAAATGTTATTTCAGCGATATGCAGGCAATGGTTACCGAAGAATCTCTTTCACTGATTGGAAGATTTTCAAAGTTGACGAGTGTTTCAGTTGCCCAAATAATCGAGCTCATAGTTCCAAAGAAGCTTCCGAGGTCACTCACAAAATGCAGCAAGGTCACCATCCCCATTCAATCATGATATATTGGGGAGTGAATAACGAAGGTGTTACTCCGCTTCAATATTGAGAGCGAAGAGTCAAGACAACTGCTCATGTGTATCTAAATGATATTCTTGTGAGTTGAGCATCTTAAAGAGACCATGGTCCACGGAGAGAGTTAAACATTCTAACGTGATTCTGCTCCAGCTCGCAAGGCGAGAGTGACTCAACATCGGCTCAGGGATAACATTCTAGATTTCATCGTCTGAGGATTGTCTCTCTGGAATTCCAGATTTCGGTCCCCTGTATTATAAATTGAGGTCTGAGCTGGAAAGGATTGGTAGTAGCAAAAGACACCTCTATTTGAAATGTGTTACACGTTCTCTTGTGGGAGCTTCCATCAAATTTCTAGTTGTGATCTCATGTACTGTAATCGATAAACGGCCTGATCATGTGAAGCTGTCTTGAATTACTTGATCTTTGTAATATTTGAAGCATTGTTGATAAATACACCGAATCTCACTTTGCTTTATTACTTACTTTTCCTTTAATCAATGGATACATTTGTAACAGTATTTATGGTAGGGCAATTTATATATATATATATATATATATATATATATATATATATATATATATATATATATATATATATAAAGTAGAACGGGGATTCGGTACACAAACATGTCTATGTTTCTATCCTGTCTGGGCTTTTTCAGACGAATGATTTGATATATTTTTTATATCTGTTTGGGATATTTATTGGGTTTGTGTTTCTCATTCTAGGTAGGATTAGTTTTTTTTAAATGTTATTTGATTTGTGGTTAGTGTATTTCTGCTGGTGGTTTGTATATTACAAGCTAAGGGGCATGGTAGAAAATGTCCCAAACTGGAATCTAAAATATTTTGGTAGTATTTAAAAAAAGGACACATTTCGTGGGTAGAATAAGTTGGAAATTATGTTATATTATACAGAAAATTATCTGAAATGATATCCTGTTACACGGTTAATATATCACTCAATTTAGACAAAGATTAAAGAAAATGCGGTTGCTGCAGGAATCGAGCCTGCCACTGATAGGGTAGCCGCTTCAATGTAGCGATGCTCTTACCATTGAGCTTAACAGCGGCCAGTAATGCAAATACCAACTAAATGCTTTCAACCCAAATTCTCATCACGTTTATTCTCTGTCTATTTTCTCGGATTATCCATTCTATTTCCGTAGTCTAAATTGAGTAATATATAAACTGTATAACGATAGGATATCATTTTAAATAAGTTTCTATATAATATAACGCAATTCATAATTCATTCTGTCGGACCAAATATGTCCATCACTTGAATACATGACTGTCGCGTTGGAAGAGAGGAATAGACCGAGCAGAAACGAGATGGAAATTTGTATCTAAAGCAGCTATTAGGCTTTTGCATACACACACACGTACACACACACACACACACACACAAACACATATATATATATATATATATATATACATATATATATATGTATATATATATATATATATATATATACATATATATATATATGTATATATATATATATATATACATATATATATATATATATACATATATATATATGTATATATATATATATATATATGTATATATATATATATATACATATATATATGTATATATATATATATATACATATATATATATATGTATATATATACATATATATATATGTATATATATATATATATATATATATATATATATATATATATAGGTGAAATACATACCAGAAGTCATACATATTATTCTGAAAAATCTTTATTCCAACAGTTATCAATACTTAGAGTAGTGATAATGTGTCAATCAAATATATGCTTTTTTTGTCTATGACAATGTTATAACTTTGTTTTGCTTCATTCAGCTCCTCAGATAGGTCTGTAGACTAGGTCTATCTGAGAAGAGTATACCATTGTCATAGACGAAATGTATGTATTTAATTGAGATATATATATATATATATATATATATATATATATATATATATATATATATATAGTTTAGAAAGCTTTATGGCTTAGAACGCTAAACGCTATTTCAGTCACTTATTTCCCAATATCTATCAAGGCAATTTATGTAATTTGCATCAGCGTTTTTTTTTCTTCTGTTCCCCCTATACTTTATTATTATGGTACAATATATGAATTGTCTCTTTTTAGGATCATCAGTTATTTACCATGTAAGTGTTTCGAGGATTTTAAAAACAAAACAATACATATTTTCTTAATATATTTATCATTAGACTCACTATGATTCAAAAATATGTGTTTTGTGCTTATGTGTGCATATTTATGAATTACACACAGCCACGCACATGACTGGTCTTCATCTGTCATCACCGACAATGGATTAGCAGTCACTGCTCAGACAGGTCATTTAAAAGTAAATTGCCAAAATACTCATTCATTAATTTTTTTCTCTTTCTCCCAGCATGATATGTCAGTGACGAGACCATGTTTAAGAGGACTGAGAGTGTTCACGGGCTGTCTCAGCTGGAGTTTGAACTTGGTTTTTCTTGATCACTCCGCCCAATTCAGTCCTAGTACATCTCTCCACCTCTTACGCATACTAGTACGTCATCTATATTCTTCTCTGACATTATGACAAATCATACATTTTTTTTTAATTTGTCCTAAAATGCTAGATGAAAAGAAAACTGAAATATATAAATTATATATAAGTAAACTTTGAACCATGAGGAAAAAATCCATATCTGAAAAGGTTATGCTAAACGGCAAATGTTTGGTTTCGTGTGGGGATTAAGAGAGGCAGACATAAAAGCTACAATAATTATAATAACAAAGGAATAATTATCATGGTAAGAAGAATTTATATGCTAAAAAAATAATATGTCATAAGCATGGAGATAAAAAGTCAAAACAGGTCTTACGAGTCTCCCATTAGAAACTGTCATGCGATCAGTATCCTTTTGGCATCATATTGTGCTGGGGGTGATCAACTGAAAAAAAAATGAAAGCGTGGTTAATGAATATGTTACTTCCTGTTTTTTTTTTCATACTGTGTTTGGGGTGATCAGTTAAACAATTGAAGGCGTAGTTTATGAATGACTTATTTCTCCTCCTTTTTTTCAGGCAGTGCGGCCAGTGTCTTTTGGCATCGTACTGTGTTGCGGGTGATCAATTGAAAAAATTAAAGGCGGATTCAGGGGGATTTTCAAAAAACAATAAAAATGTTTTTTTCTAGACATAATAGGGAGTGAATGCTTAAATTTTTCGGCCATCTAGCTCCTTAGTGCAGCCTTTAAGTGAAATATGTACATATGTACATACATATACACATAGCCAGCCAGACCAACTTAAGAACTGAAGTAATCAATGTTGTACAGTTTTGCTTGATGGTCTTTATATTGACCACAATATGGACCAGTGGTTGGTAAACCATTACAACTGTTGTAATGCTGATCCTCCTAGGGTGCCTCAAATGTGTGGCCTTGTGCCAGACTGAGATATGCTGTTGATAAGTAACATAGTAAGTATGTGTTATTTGTAATACATGTGTCGTCTGCTTTTAGAAAGTTTACTTTATGAGACATTTTTGCTTTTTATTGCAAGGGTTTTCTGGTTTGGTGTTAGTTGAAAGATAACTTGAATATCAAATCACCATAGCCCCACATATGGCCCAGCCAACCAACCATTCAAATGGGTTACAGGTTCTTCTCTCTTCACTTGTGCGTGTGTTTGGGCGCTCCTAGTTGCATATTTTTGGGGTTTCAACTTTAGAAACTTGCATGAGTACACCGCTAGGCACCATCTAAAAAGGTTATTTTTGTTTTTCTCAAAAAAGCACTTTTTTTGGTCTCTATGGTTATTTTGAACCAACAATGCCCAAATCTTGTGCTGGTATTTTTTTAGATAATTATTTGTTGAAAGACCCTTTTTTTTTAGATAATTTTAGATAATTAGTTCTGGTACATGCAGAGACTACAGTGATTCATTGATGCAAAGTACAGATATAATCATTAATTCGACAATGACAGACCAATAATAATTGGCAACTAACTAATTAATTGGCTCTAATTGGTAATTGTCTTTCTTTTTCTTTTTTCCACTTCAGTTTAAAGTTGTGGAGTAAAATCATTTGCTATGCATTTTTATAGTAAAATAATTTATGAAGCATTCCTAAAGAAAAATCATTTCCAAAAATTTCCAAATCAGCAAAAATTGTTAAGATTTGAGTTGGTGGTAGAAGTGAGAGTGATGAGAATAATTGGAGTGTGAGGCAAGAATGAAATCGACCAATGACAAGCACTGAAATAATATCCTATGGAATTCAATTCAAACCTTGTTTATTGACTTATTTCCAATAGTAGCATCCTGCTCATTCCCAGGAGCCAAAAAAATAAAAAGTTGAAAAAAAATGAAACAAAAACAAAACATGAATATAAACAGGTCTGGTTAGTCACTCAATAGAAATCATCACATGACTAGAGTCTTTTGGCAGCATGATGTGTTAGGGGTGAGCGATTGGAAGAAAAAAATTTGTAAAAATGGTTATCAGTGAATAAGTTATTTCTCTCACCTCTCATTAAGGCTGTGATCTTTGGAAGTGTCTGGATTTAAAAAACAAGCCAGCTCAAATTAAGGGGTCAATTTAAGATGAACCTGCAAGTTGAATCTCCAAGTTGAACCTGCAAGTTGAACCTCCATTTAAAACTTTCTTTGAGCAGGAATGTTGAGAAACAAAAAAGCTTGTTTTTTTCAAGACTTGACATGGAGTGAATGTTTAAGTTTTCAGCTTTCTTGCTACATTGGTGAAACATGCGTAGCCAGCCAGACAGCAAGCTAGACTTACTCAAAAACTTGAAGAAACCTATGTTGACAGTTTTGGTGACAGTTTTGGTGTACAGTTTCTAATGAATAAATATAGAAACAAATAAATAAACTGATTAATTAGATATAAAATATTGTTTTTTTTTTGTTTTAAATTTTGATTTCCGATTTCTGGCTCCTAACCAAGTTTTCAGCATGTCATCTATCTAAGGCAGAAGAGGCAGACAATATTTATTTAATTATTTTTTGTTAAACTCACCTTTAATTAAAACAAAATGTCCATAAAAAGGAGAGCAACCAGGAGGAAAGGGTTGGGGGTTCTTCTCTGGCTTCCTTCTCAGTTTTTTTTTCCACTTTTTCTTTTTCTTTTTGTGATTTAAATGAAAGCCTTTGGCTTTAGTGTGACTCTTTCTTTGCTTTATTTTCTCTTGTTTATTAAATGAAGTAATTAGCAGTTATTACCTCAGCCAACAAAGTTGTACAGGTGGCAGGCCCACTGCCAGGATAGAGCAAGTAAGGGGGCCATCTATTAAATCGGGGGGAGGGGGAGTAGAAGTATACAGTGTGGTAAAAAAGAGCTAGATTTTTAAAACATATCTAAAATATGCCAGAAATGGCCAAAACACACCAAAAAAAAATAGTCAAAATGGTCAACCCTCACCCAATAGCCAAAATGTTCGATTACACTTGTGGTAATTCAGCGCTTTTCCGGTTGGCCTAGACAAGGAACACACGGAATATAGCATAAAAAGCTCTCAATACGGAGATGTGTCACAAAAATGACTCATGTTGTAAAAATCAGCACACTGAAATCAATTCACATCACTATTCACCGAGAAAGGCCAAGTGATTTCCAGAAGGGGCCAGGCAACTTTCAACCCCCCTGGCATCGGGCATGATTCGTGGGAAGATGGACGATAAGCTATGGGAGGAATGCTTGAATTTTAGGGCGGCTCCATACACAATTACCCTACATAAAGGCTATACGATAATATAATACCACTAAAATTTCACGTCTGTCTGCAAGATAGCTGTATAAGTTCCAAATGTAATTCTTATGAAATTTTCTGGAAAGTAGGTAATTGGCAATGAAAAAGTGGTTGAATTTTAGAGTAGATCCATGCATGATTACCCCCCTTACATCGTAGTTTGGTTTTTTTTGATCACCTCCAATATGTCATACTACCAAATGACCTTGATTAAGAGACGCTTTCTATTGAGTTACCTAGCTGATAATCATTCCTCGGCCAAAAATGAAAAGTTAACCTGGGAATGAAATTGGCTTATATGCAAATATATTCTTTGCGTCTAAAACAGTTGTTCTGAAACTTCTTTTTTGATGTATATTAGGCCATAATTACAGTATATAACTTTATATATATTATTTATGATGAATATAAGGATATTGATTAATGGTTAATCTGATAGTATGAAAGTAAAATGACATATTGGAAGACTGTTTGAGACAAATGTCTCTTTATTTCAATGTTTTGCTTATTATAAGCTTTATCAGGAATTGTAGTGCTTCAAGAAACAAGCTGTATATATATAGAGAGTTGCACTGTAAGTTTGTGGTGGGTAGGGGAGGTAGTGTGTTGGTAGATCATGTTACCGGTGAGCTTAGTGGTGATATGTGTGTCATGACCCTAAGTAAAAATCCCTCAGGACTTTTGGTCATTGGTACTGATGAAATAATCAGGTGTTAGATGTGTGTAGTTTAGTATGAGGTTAATTTCAGAATTTGATTTATAGGAGAATTTGTCAGATGAGGAAAGAAATTTGTTTCTACTAATGGTATGCTTTAGTGGTACAGTTAGTAATGGAAAATGAAATGAAAGAGCGTGAGGGCAGGTTGTTCAAATCGTTGGTCTGTGAGTTCATGGTGAATAGGGGAGGTAGCGTTCTGATGGATCATGTGATTGGAACGTTTAATGGTAGTTTATATGTTATGACCCGGGGGAAATGATCTGCCGGACATTTGGTCATCAGAGCAGATGAAATCATCCGATGTTAGGTGTGTGTTGTATTATTAGTGTGAGGTTGATTCAGAAATTAATCGATGGAAGAATTTAGGTCAGAAAAATTTGAGCCCTTTAGCCATAAGTGTTTGTAGATGCATTATGTTTGTGAAAATCTTGAATGAGAATGTGTATAATGTTTGGGTGAGTGAGTATGTGTGTTAGTGAGTATATGTGTGTGTATTTAAGTAGTGAGTAAAGGACAGTGTGCTTCATTGGTTGGGGAAATTTTACTAAATGTGGGCTAAGGTTAAATCTTTCTTAGTCTCTGATTAATTGTATCACTTTGGGAAATGAAGGTTGATTCAATACATTTTCTGTTTCGTTTTTTATGTTGCGGGTGTGGCATAAATTGAAATTGCATTCTAATGCATATCAGTGTATGCTGACTGCATTGGGATGATCGTCTATTTTGAGTGCTCTTCTGTGTTTAAATATTTGTTTGTTTATTAGTCTTGAAGTCTCACCAATGAATATTTTTGGGCAATCCTGACATGGGATTGCATAAATACATGTCCTAGAGTAGTTTTCTTTTTGTATTTTTTTAAGGAGGTCCTCCACTGTCTTGAATGTTCATGTGGTGATGTGTATGTCCACATATTTCCCTATGAAGCCTGTAACGAGCAAAACAATCAAATAAAGAGACACTTGTCTTGAAGAGTCTCCTGATATTGTTGTTTTATATACTCGTCATTCTTTCTTTCCTTTCATCTGTTGCTAAAAGATTGAGATCAGAGAAAATCTTGTGATAAAACCACTTGAGTGGCAATTCTGTGACTGAAGTGTGACAGACATAGTACCTGTACCGGAAATAGTCAAAGCTTTAAATAAGTGTTTGTGTACTTGGAAAATTTATGCAGTGCACTTGGGAAATAGTAGTAGCCGGGCCAAATTAGCCATAGTGGGGTTCACAAATAGATAACAGTATAGTACTTAAAATAAATACTCAATATGTTTAGCATATGAATAAAAATTTCATTTTATTGCTGAAATATCCGTTTTTCAGTTTATACTATGAACCTCTTATTTTAACATTTGTAAATAACTGTTATTTGTAACTTGAAAATTTATTGCATTTTCCTTACATTGTCCAATTATGAACTTTTAAAACTTGAAAACATTTTTGTTTTTTTCTCTCTCTTATACACTTAAAAAGTATCTGCATTGCTTTAATGATTTCTTATTTATTCAAATTATTCATATAATCTTATTATGGTGGACCCCCAAATTATGGGTGATGTTGGCCCATTGTGGTTTTGATCCAGAAATGCAGTTCAGGGACCACTTATCTGAAATACATAGATTTGATTCTTGTTTGACCGACTGAGCCAACCTTGGCATAAAGAGATATTCATGGAGAAATGAACTGCCGATGAGCTTCAAACCAGCCAAAGATGACTGTTTCTCCCTCTGAATGAATCCAAAAGTAAAGTTCACAGGTTCATGCTTGTGAACCTGAGTGAAGAGAAATGAATTTCTGGCTTCATATCATGTCTCTGTTTATCTGCAAATTTACCGCCACAACCAGAATAAACAATGTCATTTCCATAATGAAATCAGACCAGGGACCTGCCTGTCTTTCCTTATTCCATGAAAAGTGAGACTCATTATTTCCTTTCTTGTTGAGCAATTCAAGCACTGCACATTTCTTACGAACTCCTGTGGCTGATTTTGATAATGAGAAGTTGTGGCAATTATCTTTGAAACTAGCATACTGGATTGATATTGATATTGAATCACTGAAGCTACGATCACAGACCCGTTCGAACAAGGAAAAAAAAAACCATTGGCTGAAGGTATCCTTTCCTTTTTTTGAAAATTGATCTTTTTTGATTTGTCTTTATGTAGTGCTAGATTTTCAATAATTATTCATTGTAAGGTCTGTAGTTGTTGAGGTCTTTGGGGTTACCTTTTTTATGTAGAAGCATTATAATAGCAGTGTTCCAGTCTTTCGGGACTTTACTCTGTTCCTGACTCAATTTGAATACATTAATTAGCTTTCTGTTGACTCTCTTACCAGCTTTTTTGAGTAGATTGATGGTGATGTTATCTGGTCCAGGGGTTTTTCTTTTTTCAGTTTAATGGACACTTTTATTCCCCCACAACCTTGACATAGCGTTGGTGATATTTGCACTTTTGTTGAAAGGCGTGCTTGGAATGATAGATATAGATTATATATATATATATACATATATATATATATATACAGAGACTACGAGACATAGATAGATTGAGTCAGAGAGGAAGTATATGTTTGAATTTGAAGAAAAAAAATGCATGCTTTTTTGTCTTACTGTTCATATCACACCTGTTCCTTTTGAAACTGACAGCTCCACTCAGTCAGTGCCTTTGATCTTGGCAAATTGTGTATTGCTGTACGTAACTTTGTATCACTGTCCAAAGAGTTGGGATTGGGTAGGTGGGTTAGTAAAGTCTAGGGTTTGATGCAACTTATGGAGAGAGGGGATATTGTTAGAAAAAAGAAGCAACTTGGCTACATTGATACCTTTTTAGGCAGAGGTGATACTATTCTGTCAAGTCTTTATTAGTAAAACTTTCACAGTTTATTATTTGATAGTGTACTTTTGCGGTAGTGTACCAGTAGGGTGGGGCAGCTTGTCTCCAGTAACACCATTACAGGGGTGACACCATGATGACTGCCTAATTTTTTTTTTAAATTAATATATTTGTTGATATGATAAATTGAAATTGACTTGGCGTTGTTAACTCTGAAGTGATTTACAATAAGTTGCTTTTCATAACAAAATAAAATTTCTGAATAAATCAGGTTCTCTATATTTCATAGGTAGCAAATTTTTTAATTTATTTCTGTTTTGTCAAATTATACTAGTAGTACGAAATGAGCGCCAACATTCTAGATATCCAGGGAAGAAGTCAAGTTCTGGAAGCCGTAGGTGACCAGTGTTGCAAATTTAGCGATATTGTGCTATATATTTTGTGTTTTTTGTCTTGGCATCATGAAAATTATTTTTTAGCCACTAATTTTTCTTAGTAATTTTAGACAATATCCAGCTATTTTCTGGCCAAATCTAATCATTTCTAATTATAAAAAATGGCCATAATAAGGCTAACAATGTTTTTAGAACATTTTGGCATTTTTTTAACGTTATTTTGAGGTTGATTTAGTGTGAAAAATTTTTGGAGGTGGCAACATTCAAGATGATACCCTGATTTACTGTCCAGGGGGGGGGACAGCAACACTAGGAACTTGACTGTATCTATGTCATCAAAAATAATGACAGTCTTAGTTTTTTCGTTTCTATCTGTTTTTTAAATTCTGCACGTCCAGATTATGAGTTACTTCCCTTTTCTCCGATGAATACAATCTGATTCCTTCATTTTCCCTCAACTTGACAGAAAAACAAATTAACATAAAAACATTTCTGGTTAGTCACTTCATACAAACCGTTACACGATCTACTGTGTGTTGGGAGTGATCAATCAAAAAATGGGAAAACGGTTGATGGATGAATAAGTTACTTCTCTTGACTTGTGTTGGATCAATAATGAGTATGAATTTTCAGGAAAAAGTGTACACAGACAAGGGACCAATTTAGCATAAACTTACATTGGAAATGGAACTTCCTACAAAAAACCCTATTTTAGGGAATTTCAAAAAACCGAAAAAATGTTTTCTCTAGACATAATAAGGAGTAAATGTATAATTTTCAGCCTTCTAGCTCTGTTGTTGCAGTCTGTACGCATGATACTTATATACATAGCTGACCAGATCAACCGGAAAAATGAAGAAACCTATATGGACAGTTCTGGTTACAGCTATGATTAAAGGTTGCATGATGTAATAGGTACGATCAATTAAAAATTAGAAGGAGGGGTAATCAATGAATAATTTACTTCTCTCACTCTGTTTTGGGCAGAGATCACTAAAAATGTCTGAGTTTCCAAATAATAAACGTGGATGCTGCCAGACACAAACTGAGAACCCAATTTAGTATAAACTTACATTGCAAATTGAATGTTTAAATTTTCATTTCCTAGATTTATTAATATTGCTTTTAAGAATCGATACATACGTAGCCAGCCAACCAGCCAGACCAACTTAAAAACTGAAGAATCCTGAGTTGAAAGTTTTTGTTGACAGTTTCTAATAAAAACAGATCAGTAATTATCAAAACAGGAAAAGAAAGTACAGAATATATAGTTGAGTGGATCAGAGAATTATCATCAGCTCCAAAACTGTTATCAGTACCCAACACTTAGTGAGATATGATGAAAGAAGAAAATTTGCAATGAATATCTGTACCTGGCATAAATGAATCACCGTTCTCTATGCCTGTATTTAAACTAATTGTCCAAAAGATTATCTAAATTCATCTGATAAATTAGTTCCCTTATCTGAAATTATCTAAAAACAAATAGATCTTCAATCTAAAATTATCTAAAAAAAATACCCACACATGATTTGGACGTTGTTGGTTCAAAATAAAACTTGGATAAAAGACAGAACATCTCCAACCATCTGATGGACAAATTCTTGCTGCTTGTAGTTCGGGTGACTGATGGAATTCTTTAATAACGTAAGGTGAAAATTAAAATCTTTTTTTACTGTTATAAGAACCCCCCCTCCCTGCAAGCTGATGCAAGATGAAATTGAACCAGATAAGTAGACCTAAAGTTGCCACATTTTTCTCTCCATTTCACTTATTCAATTTTTTTTTTTTTTTTTTTTTTAAATTCACTCTCTGTGGACTTTAAGAAAGTTAAAAACTTAATAATTAAGGAAGAGGTATGCCCAAGTGCGTATTACCCTTATGGCTGAACAAAAACTTATAAAATCCCATTAGACATGTTAGTACTCCACATCACAGAGTTTTAGCCCATTATAGATGCACATAGTCCAAAATTGGATAATAGTTCAGTTGATTCATCCAGGTAGACTGCATGAATATCAAATAACAGAGGATCAAGAAAAGAAAAAATGATAATTATAAATACCTTCTATATACCCCAATTGTTAACTTTTCAGATCCTTCACACCAAATCTTTTTCCTCTAACTTTCACCCTGTACAGTGTTACGTACACCCGGACCTGTCTGCTTACCCACCAGGAGCAGATAGTGGGTTTTAAGAGCCAGTGGAGCTCTAAGGCCACTCTGAATGACACCAGCAGTGACCAATCCACCAGACCCCCTGCCAACACGTCATTGGCCAGTGTGGCAGGGCATGGCACCAACATTCCTCATGGTTCGTACAATGGAAAATTAATTTGATCTCAGAGAACCCCAAACACACTTTTTTGAAAAAACAAAAAGATTTTAGATGGTACCCAGCAGTGTGCATCATGTAAATGTTCAAGGTTGTAGCCCCAGAAATGTGACCAGGGTTGCTTGGAGACACACTCACACAAACAGGCGAAGAGAGAAGAATCTGTAGCCCCCTTGGCTGGTTGGTCAGGCAGGCCATTTCTTGGGCAGCAGTGATTCAATAGATAAGCGCAATCCCTTAATTAGTGAAGAATAATCCCAAAGCATTACAATTTATGCAATCCATTTATTTACAAATATATTCTTGTTATAGTCATGAATGATGCGATAGATAAACTATAATTCATAATGCTTTTGAACATCCCCCAACATCCCATTAGGGGCCATGGAAGCATTTTCAAACAGCCCTGGCCCTCTCCACGAGTGAGATATGCCTCCAAATCAAGGGTCGTTTTAAAGTACCAATCTTTTCATGATTTCTGTTGTGTCATTCCTATGAAAAGGATCTATGATAGAATGGCTTTAATTAAGATACAAACTAAATGAATAGATCATTGAGGACATGAGTGGAAGGAAGTCCAGAAAAACCTGGAGGTTATTTGTCTTATGTCATTGGACATAGTCCTTACCTAGAATTTACCAGAAATCTCTCTCGGGAGAGTCATGGAGCAGGGAATATTAGAATGTGAATTTCCTTAGATTCCTCACATTTACCACCCAGCCTTTCTTTCTTAGATGCCTCCTCAGATTCATGCTGATGTGGGGCTAGGCACTCAAAGGTTAGGTTCAACATTTGAGACATTCTACAGGGTAATAGTTTGATACTTTTTATCATCAATAGCCTTTTAGCTTCTGTCGTTGGACATAGACCCTCCCCAGCATTTGCCAGACCTCTCTATCATGGGCGTCACTGAGTTAATACTTTCTGAACTTAACTAGTTTGTCTCGTCATCTTATTTTTTACTGGTCAAAGTTTTGCATATGATCTCTAGGGACCCATGTTGGAAGTCTCAGTGTTCAGCTGTTTTGTCTCGCTCAGTCAAATGCTGGAATGACTTGGTGAATACTTTTTGCTCGTAATGTTCCGTCTGACCTCCTGAAAGCTGTCTGGGAAAATGAAACCAAAAAGTATATCGCTCTTTAAAAAGTGATTGCTTTTTACATCTAGTAAAACCTACCCTGGAGGGAATTTTATGAGAAACCATCAATGAAAATTGTTGACAGTTTTCTCCAGTTTTGAAGTGGTTCTTGGTTATTTCGTTGCAGTAGAATAAAATCATTTTAAAGAGAATTCTCTGTTTATTTCTTTGGTTTCATTTTTTAACCTTTAAAGAATGTAAAAAGAAGTATTCGAAAAGGTCCAAATAACGGTTTCAGCTCGAAATTCTCACTTTGCTTATTCACAGTCTAATATCTGCTCAATTTGTTTCTGTCAACACAACAATTATGTAATTGAGAAATAGATGTACGATACGACGGTGAGAATTTTGAGTTGAAACAGTTATTTGGGCCTTTGCATTACCTGCAACTGTTTAGCACAATGGTAAGGGCAACCCTATCGGTCACAGGTTTGATTCTAGCAGCAGCTCCATTTTCTATTTTCGTTTATTTCATTAACGGGTGATCATTTCAAATATGATTTCAGTATAATATAACGCAATTTTTGATCATTCTGTTGGATCATCAATCCATTTCTTAATAATAAACATACATGTGTAAATACATATATATATATATATATATATATATATATATATATATATATATATATATATATATATATATGTATATATTTATGTATACGTACACATATATTTTCAGTAATGTACATATGCTTGTGTGTGCATATACATGTATAAATATGTGCACATATGTATTTGCAGTTTGTCTGTATATATATATATATATATATATATATATATATACATATATATTTGTCTGCATATACATATACATAAATATACACACAAATTAATGCATATATAAAGAAGTGTATGTTGAGAGTAATGCATATCTTTGTATCTTGGCTACTCTGTTTCACTCTGCCAAGATCTTCAAATCTATGTATGTATGTATCAGTTTATCAATGATGAAAAAGGGTTTTGGGAATAAGGTATATGGTAAGGCAGGGTTTTTGGAGTCTAGCCATATGTTAAGGCTAGTTTTTTGGAACTAGGGATATTGTAAGGCTGATTTTTGGAACTGGGAATATGGTAAGGCAGGGTTTTGGAAACTAGGTATATGGTAAATTTAGGTTTTGGAAATGAGAATATAGTAAGGTGAGGTTTTGGTAACTATCTATATGGTAAGGTTAGTTTTGGGAAACTAGGAATAGGGTAATGTCTCTATTCTTCTTCTTCCTCATCATCATCATCATCATCATCATCAGTAGTCTTTGAACATCCGTCGTTGAACATAGACCTTCCCCAGGATTTGCCACAATTCTCTGTCATGGGCGTCGCAAAGCCAGTATTTTCTAAATTTGTCCAGTTGATCTCTCCATCTTGTATTCTGTCAGCCTCGTTTTCACATGTGATCTCTGGGGATCCATGTTGTGAGTCGTGATGTCCATCGGTTGTTTGTCATTCTTGCAACATGGCCTGCCCATTGCTATTTGAGTTTTCTAATAGATTCTATGTTGTCTTGGACTCCCATTTTCTCCCTTGTATACTGTGCTGTTATGTGATCTCTTCATGTGAGGTTGAGCATGATTCTCTCATGTGCTCATTGCATAATCATACCTTGAAAATGAGATGTAGATATGTGGTGTAATACTGCTCATCCCCTTCTATATCCATTCTTGCTATCTAACCATCTATCAAATCACCATAGCCCCACAAATGATCTGCCCAATCAACCAGCCAAGTTAGCAACAGATATTTTTGCTCATCAATGTGTCTCTGTCCGTCTGTGTGTGAGTGTGTCCCTGGGCACTCCTGGTCACATTTTGGGGACCTTCAACCATGAATCTTGGCATCAGTACACCATTAGGCACCATCTAAAAATTTTTTTTTTTTTTCCCCAAACCTAAAAATTGAAAAGTAGGTATTCACTATACCATTGAATATCTCTCTCATTCTCATCCCAATCTCAGTCGATTCTTATCTATCTTTTTATATTCATATCTAGCTATCTATATCAGTCTTTTCATATTTATCAAACCGTATCTATTCTTACCTATATCTAATCACTTATCTATTCATATCTACCTATCTATTCATATATATCTATCTATATTCATATCTAGCTATCTATATCAGTCTATTCATATTTATCAAACTGTATCTATTCTTATCTATATCTAATCACTTATCCTTCCATATCTACCTATCTATTCATATCTATCTATCTTTCTATCTATCTATCTATCCAACCAATACATAGAAATGTTTTCTCAGATGTTTGTATTGGATCGAGTGAATTTTATCATCAAACACAAAAAATGAAACAGACTTCTAAAAATGAAGCTGGAAAAAAGATTTTATTGCATCCAACTAAAATTCATACACAGCAATTTGTTTTTTTTTGTTCAAAGAGTCGAGAACTTTTATTGTTTCTCCAGGTCACGTATGTTGGGACCATCACAAAATAAATTAAAAACAGATCTGTTTAGTAACTCAATAGAAACCTTCAAATGACCGACGTCTTTTGACAGCATGCTTAGTCAGGTCTGCTCAATTAAAGAATCGGTCAAACAGATGGTCCATGAATAAACGATTCCAGTGGTCTTTTGTTGAGCAGTAATCATTAAAAAAGTCAGAATTTTCAAAAAAAAAAGTGTGGTCACTGCTGGACACAAACTGATGCATTAATTTAGCATAAACTTATATCGTAAATTGACCCCCTACTTTTTTAGGGAAATTTTGATAAAATATGATAAGTATGAAAATTTCATCCCTATAGCTCCATCAATGCGGCCTGCTTGCACAACACATAGATAGATTGATAGCCAGACACACTTAAAAACTGAACAAACCTTTGCTGATGTCGAATATGTTGTTGGTTGACAGTATCTAAGAAATAAATGAATAAATAAATAAATAAGCTGATTTTGTCTAATTAGATTAGGGCAGAGCAAGAATAATATAAATGGGATCCTGACTCGGTTGGTTTCAATTTTTGAGGAAAATAAAATGAAAATTTTATGTCAGATGGTTCTTATTTATCTAACAAGATCGATTGTGCAGTTTAAAAAAGATTCCCGTATCAAAGACAACGATCGCTCTGGAAAACTGGATCAATTGCGCAGTTTTAAAAAGATTTTTTTTTATCCCAAAGACAAAGAATATTCTGGAAGACTGGATCTATTGTGCGGTTTTGAAAAGATTTCTATCTCAAAGACAACAAATACGCTGGAAGACTGGATCTATTGTGCATTTCAAAAAAAGATTTTTATTTCAAAGACAAAGAACTCTCAAAGGCAGAACCTATTGTATAGTTTGAAAAAGATTTTTTTATTTCAAAGGGCTTGACCAACATACTGACCAACACCTTGCTGGAGTTTTTGTTGCTGTTGGATAAACACAGCCTTTCTGATGACGTCTGATCACTGAGAATATTTCCTTCTGTTGGCCACCAATGATACATCCTAATCAGAGGCGCCCCCTTAGTCATTCCTGACCTTGAACATAAAGGACCTGGCCACCATCAAAAAGCTGATGATCTCCAAGTCACAATGGTTAGCAGCAAGAGCCATGAACACAGTCTACCTTTTCATTTCCTTTGTCAGATTGAAATCAGTGATGTTGATACGTCGGTAGGAAAAATGAGAATGTTGAAATTTGGTGTATGTCCGGCATTATTACATCGGGTTGTTTTCCATTTATGGCCTGTTAAAGTTGTGAAGCAAGCAAGAAAGTCGGCCCACATATGAACTTCAGCAAATCAAAGATCATGTGCAACAACCACATTGGAGATAAAAACACTTAGATCAAAATCGAGGACACAGAACTGGAGGAAGTAGACCACTACATCTACCTTGGAGGACGAATCTCCATGAGATCCTCAAAAGAAGAAGAAATCAAGCGAAGAATCACACTAGGATGGCAAGCCTTTGGTAGAGCTAGCTCAACCTTCGAAAATAAGAAGATCCCATTAATCCTAAAAAGAAGGGTGCATAACCAATGCATCCTCCCAATAGTCACCTATGGAGTTGAAACATGGAATCTAACCAAGAGACAGATCCGCAAGTTTAGAACCATGCAACGTACACATGAAAGAATTATGCTGGGCCTCACATTGAGAGACCACAACACAGCACAGTATATCTGAGAAAAGAAAAAAGTCAGGCGCATCATAGAATCCATTAAAAATCTCAAATGGCAGTGGGCTGGCCATGTTGCAAGAATGGCCGACAACCGATGGACATCACGACTCATGACATGGATCCCCCGAGATCACATGCGCAAACAAGGCTGGCAGAATATTAGATGGGGGGACGAGCTAGACAAGTTCAGGAAGTACTGGCTCCGTGACGCCCATGATGGAGAAGTATTGCGAAT
The DNA here is from genome assembly GCA_963457665.1 of Thysanoteuthis rhombus. Classification (NCBI taxonomy): domain Eukaryota; kingdom Metazoa; phylum Mollusca; class Cephalopoda; order Oegopsida; family Thysanoteuthidae; genus Thysanoteuthis; species Thysanoteuthis major. The sequence continues at coordinate 9,821,275 of OY735242.1, forward strand.
CCTGGGGAAGGTCTATGTCCAATGAAGGGCGTTGAAAGACTGATGATGATGATGAAAATTATGTTCTCAAATATGCAGTGCACCCTGTTTATGCTAGAGATATCATAAATACTTTAACAAACAGACGTTTTGCTTATGATCACATGGTTTTGTGAGTTGAGTACATTTTGCAAGAAGAACTAAAATATTTTTGCTAATAAACATAACAAGGTATGCATTTAGTCATGTTTTGTGGTTCAGAACGTTAAATTGCTCGAGATTTAAGATGGTTTGAATTTTAATTAAGTTGTTCCTCTCTTTTATCTAACAATTTCATTTCATTGAAAAAACATATTTTTTTCCAATGAAATTGAATTGTTGAATAAAAGAGAGGAACTATTTCTTTGAAATTCTATCCTTTTAAAATCTTGTTGAAAATCAATAATTGAGATTGGAAAACCAAACTCTCATTGCTATGTGGAAGAGTTGCCAAACTAGTAACTTAATTTGAATCCACCCTCTGCGTAAAAGTCTTAATGGCTCATGCAATCTTTGGTAATAAAAAACAGATTTTGTGCTTGTTTAAATACTAATGAGCAGTAGATTTTATATAAACAAACTATACAGTACTGTTAGACTAATTCAGTATGTATGATCATATTAGGCCCATCTCTTAAGTACAAATGACCTTTGCATTGAAAGAGACCAAAAAAAGACCAAAAATGAATGAGATAAGAATTAGGGTTGAAAGTATTTATTTGGGCCTTTGCATTACCGGCGGCTGTTTAGCTCAGTGGTAAGAGCATTGCTATATTGAAATGGCTACCCCATCAGTGGCAGGCCTGATCCTTCGAGCAACCCCATTTTCTTTAATTGCTCATTCTATTTATGTTGTCTAAACTGAGTGATATATCAACCGTGTAATGCCAGGAGTTCATTTCAAGTGTCTATATGATATAATGCAATTTATAATTCATTCCTTCAGATCAAATATGCTCATTGCTCAAATACATACATTCATATATATATATATATATATATATATATATATATATATGCTGGGTCAGATATGACAGATGGAGAGAATTTTTTAAATTTTAGGTTAGTTTCTCTCGTTTGTGCATGACAGAATGTATGTCTGGGTGCAATGTATCCAATTATCTGTACGTCACTTGTCATGCAAAGTCACCTTAACATAACAATGGCTTATGTTGAATTTGATATGGATGCAATGTAAATTCATACAATAAAGTAACATCAATTTTTCAATGACCTTGGCAATGACTGGATGTACAGTTGAAAGTGCTTGGTCTAATCTATCATTTAGATAGTACTCGCATACATTGCATCCAGACGTACGTTCCCTTGAGTGTAAACTAGGAAGATTAACAAAAAGATTGGAAGAAGTTTTCTCATCTGTCATATTTAGCTAGACATATATATATATATATATATACATATATATATATATATATATATACATAATATATATATATATATATATATATATATATATATATATATATATATATATGCAGATATACGTGCATTTATATTTGTATACATATATGTACACATATATATGAATACATGCATAAGTCAATGTATATATATGTATTTATAAATATATATATACGTATACATATATATGTATATATACATATACATATATATACGTATACATACATATGTATAGATCTATATATGTATATATTCATATATATATATATATATATATATATATACATATACATAGACTTATACATATAAATATATATATACGTATATATGTATAGATCTATATATGTATATATATGTATACATCTATATATGTATATATACATATATGTATACACATACATAAACTCATACATATATATATATATATATATATATATATATATATGTATATATATATATATATACGTATATAAACCTATTCATATATATGTATATGTATATATATTTATAATTACTTATATATGCATTGACTAATGCATGTATACATATATATGTGTACATATATGCATACAAATATGAATACACTTATATATGCATTTACCCATATATGTATATACATATACATGAATATATGTGTACATACATTCATATATGTATACATGTATACATATATACACACATATATATATATATGTATACATGTATACATTTACATATACATGTATACACACATATATCTATATGTATATATGTGTATATACTCTTAGTTTAGTATTTGCTGCATAATTATGAGTGTGAACGGAAATTTTAGTTTATTGTACAATAAATACACCAAGTGTATATAAAAGGTTGTGGATAATTTATGCATGGCTGAATCAAATCTGAACTTGACCGCAACCACCTTGCTTGAAGCCCTGCGGTTCATTTGTATACTTGTAAAACCTTTTTGGTTCACTACCAATGTCTCCTGGAACATCCCTGTATCCAAAGGCATTGATGCAAGTCGATAAACCTTCATGCAAATACCACAATCGAAACAGAAAAATAATGCACGGCCTCTTCTTTGGAGAGGTAGATAAATACCAAATTTCAATACCTCCGTATGTTCAGTGAACATAAATATAGGAAGACTGTTATTGTTTTTTTTCGGCTTTCAAAAAACTTACATTTGACATTCAAAGTCATAAAAATATAATTGCACCCCCTTCTCCTCTTGTGTCCATCGTTAACATAATGTCACACTGCTTTTTATGTACAAAAATTCATATCTTTATATCTGACCATAGATACAGATTTACATATCGTGTATGTATGTGTACACTCCTATATACAATGCTTTCTTCTCTGTTTCTTTCTTTCTCTCTCTGTCTCTCTCCCAATTATATATATATATATATATATTTACATATACATACATATATATATATATATACATATATATATATATATATATATTGTTATGAACAACCACATTCACACACACACATATATATATATATATATATATATATATATATATATATATATATATGTAGTGAAATAATGGATTTACTACACAAAAACGTTTATGTTTCTGCCCTTTTGGGATCCAAAGGCAGGAGCATATTTTTAGCTCTATCTCAAATGAATGGTGAATGCATAGAACACTTTGGGAATTAATACATCCATATTGAATTACTGATTTGTACTTTATTTTATATATATATACATATATATATATATATATATATATACATATATATATATATATATATATATAAAAGGATATACATAGGTCTTGTTAATTATCCACTAGAAACCACCACGTAAAAAATGTCTTTTGGCAGCCTGTCGTGTAGGGGGTGATAAATTAAAAGATTTGAAAAAGAGGCAATCAATGAATAAATTACTTTTCAAACCTTTTTTTTGGTAGTAATCACTAAAAAAGTCTTAATTCAAAAACAAAAACAAATATGATTGCTGCAAGAGACAAACTGAGTGGCCTATTTAGCATAAATTTGAATTATAAATTGAATCTCTCAATTGAAAACCCATTTTGGGGGTACTTTTCAAAAGACTAAAAAATTTCGATACACAGTAAAATGTAAATGTTTAAATTTTCAGCCCTCTAGCTCAATTGGTGCACCCTGTAAGCATGATACATATAAATATTGCCAGTGAGCCAGACCCAGTGAAAAACTGAAGAAGCAATGTTGATGTTGAGTATGTGATGTTGACAGTTTCAGTTGATGGTTTCTAACAGGCTGGATTGTTTTGCAGGTTGGGGGTGATCATTTCAGCCACATGAAGTAATGGTAGGGTCTGCATTTCTCCAAGGGTCCATAGAGGCCCAAAACATATCCTCTGAAGCAACTCTTTTGACAATAATTTCCTCAGTGATATTGTTTACCTGATAACTTTTAGATAAAATTGTTCTCCGATCTTTCTTCTGATTAATAACACTAAGATCATTACAATAAAATTGAAATGGATGCTAATCTTGTACATTGTTTTGGAAAGTTGATCGTATTGTTGTCAACAGTCCATTCGCATTAATGCTTTGTGTCCTTGAACTTCTCGAGAGAAAAAAGACAAAAGAAAAATCAGTGAAATTATTGAAAGTTATCAAAATTTCTTATTCAGTGTAAACTGGGTGTCTCGTACAACAAATTGTGCAGAATAGCAGACAAAATAACAAAAAAAAATGGCAAAAAACCAAGCAAAATTTTCCCTGTCGTATTTCACTCGTAGAATTGAAAAGGTTGGAGCCGGAAGTCAGGTGATGATGTCAGCATTTTGCTTCTCTACTTTTGATTGTCACAGGCTGCTGTGCTAGCACAATGCCCAAGATAGACTGCCTTACAGAGATAAGGCACTCTTACTGCACAGCTATTTTCCTATAGCTGAGAAAAATAATGGGTTCATGCCTTTTCTTAATAGATTTAGAGAAGAAAAGATTTTGATGATTTTTAGAAAAAAAATTGTCCCATAATTTTAGATTCTTGGATCTATAATAGACAGAGAAATTTAATGGGGATATGAATTAATCATTAAAATAGATAAGAATAGAATTATGTATGTAGACAAATGAGTGTGCATATATATGTATATTTGTATATATTCATGTATGTATGTATGTATATCCGTGTACGTGTTAGTATGTGCGTGCAAATATATACTGCATATGGATATTTATGTATGTATGTTTGTATACATATATATGGGTGTGTATGTGTGGATATGCATATATATATATATACATATGTGTGTGAGTATATGTGATTGTTTCCATATATATATATATATATATATGGAATATCTTATCAGTCAAATTTTATATAGTCCTAAAGTATCTACCACCATATGCTATGAGATTTTTGATACAAAGTTTTATTCTAACATGTTATCCCATAGATATTTTTTTGAAATTTGTATTTCAAGATCTTGGTGCATCTTGCTTATATTTGTATATTATTAAGGAATGGATTCATAATATTTTCCCTTTAATTGCTTCTTCTATTTATTTTGTCCAGTTCAATCAACTCATTCTCCATGGAAAAACAAGTGGTAATTTCAAATAGATTTTCATATAATAAATATAAGTTATATTTGTATTTATACTTGTTAATTTATTCTTTATTATGGACTTCATCGTCTGCTTCATCATGGCCCTGTTTCAGGAGTATTCAAAAACAGGACAGGTTCCTTGCTATAGCATACCCCTTTCAGATTCACATACGGTTATTCGGAAATCACGAATCCATAATTTTTAAAGAAGATTTTTTCTCCTGTTACAGTTCTGTTTATGTGAACATGTATGATATAACAAGGCTTAAGCGGAATTTTGAACATGCATTATCTTATGTGCTTTACAAATAATTGCACATTATATTTAAAGAAAAATTCCCTTTTATGCCTATATTTATGAGTTTGATAGAACTGTTATTTATGTTTATGGGGTGCATAAATAGAATTCTAATTTGATATGAAGCAAGCTTTTTTCTTCTCCTGTTACAGCTCAGTGACAGAATACAAAGAAACATGTAAAAACAACAATTCTTCTATACTTGAATGGATCTACATATGTACACTGATCACCCTATCACTCGCTCTCACCATATATATACATATATAAGCACATATGTATATATATATATGTGTGTATATATATATATATATATATATATGCACACATATATATATATACATGTATGTATATATATATATATATATGTATATATAAATACATATATATGTATCTATATATATATATATGTGTGTATCTATATATATATATATATATATTTATATATAAATATATATATATACATATATATATAAATACGTGTATATATATATTTATATATAAATATATAAATACATATATATATATATAAATATATATATAAAAATATATATGAATATATATATATAAGTATATATATAAATATATATATATAAGTATATATATAAATATATATATATAAATATAAATATATATGTAAATATAAATATATATATATAAATATAAGAATATATATATAATCATATAAATATATATATACATATAAATATATATACAAATATAAAAATATATATATAATTATATAAATATATATATATATGTAAATATGAATATAATTATATATATATATATATAAATATATATATATATACAAATATATTTATATATAAATATAAATACATATATAAATGTGTATATATATAGATATATATATGTATAGATATAAATATATATATATATATATATATATATATAAATATATTTATGTATATATACATATATATATATATATATATATATACATATAAATATATTTATGTATATATATGTGTATATATATATATATATATATATATATATATAAATACATATATATATACATATATATATATATATATATAAATACATACATATATATATATATATATATATATATAGTAGTGCTGCTGTGGCTTTCTCTGTATTTCTGATTACACACTGAATATGATCAGGTGAGCCCGCACTAAGACAAGTACACAGCTTGTTGTACATGTTTGTACACAAGGAGAGGCCTAGATTTGACAATGCTTGAGTGCGTCAGTTTGTATACAATTTTATTTTCATTGCGTAAAAAGCCACTTCCTTCCATTTCATTAAAATGCAAGATGTTGTCTGTGGTCCTATCCCCTGGGGTGGTTACTTCCACGTTGCAAACATGCGAGACGTGGAAATCCAGAAAGGAAAAAAAAAATAACGGACCAAAGAAAAGATGTAGTGGGCGTCAAAAGCATATTGTGTGCAACGCACTTTAGAAAATGAGATATTGCCCGTTATTTACCACCTTTTCTTCACTCTGATCGGAACATTAGTGTAACAAGTCTGGTTGGTCAATCAATAGAAACTGTCTTTAGGGTCTTTTGGCAGCTGGCCAAGTTTGGGGTGATCAATTTATTTTTTTTCAGAAAAAGGGCTGATCAGTGAATCACTTACTTCTCTCGCCTGTTTACGGGGTACTGATCTCTATAAAAGTTAAATTTGAAAAAATCAAAAAACAAGCGTGAATACTGATGGACACATACTACAACCAATTTAGCATAAACTTACTTTGAAAATTAAACCCCCCTCCCCTGGCTAAAACCCTATCTGGGGCAGATTTCAGAGGACAGAAAAAATGTTTTTACTAGAGATCAGAGTAAATGAATTCAGTTTTAGCTCTCTAGTTCAGTTGTTGCTGCCTGTTTATGTGATCTATACGTGCATAGCCAGACAGTCAGAACAATTTAAAAACTGTAAAGAAACCTATTTTGACAGATTTAAAGACAGTTTTAGTTAACGGTTTCGAACAATCTTCACGTGAAATAAATGAATTGGGAATTTCTCAGGGATTCCAGGTACTATCCGATACCCTTTTAATTCGACATCAAAATCACCTCACCAGCAAACAAGAAGAGAAGGGTCCATTTCCCAAATTGTGGTTAAACCTACTCAAAAGCAGATAGGTTTATTTTTAAAAAAACCTCTGACTGCTTTTTATCCTCAGCAGGCTTTTCTCACTACTGAAGGGTAATCGGTCTGAGTGAAAATTAAGATTGAAAGAAACTAATAAATTAAGATGATTGTAAGAAGTAGTCATAAAATTTTTTAAAAAACCCTACCCCCCAATCCCAAAACAGGTTTGGTTAGTCTCTCAAAAAGCAGTCATTTTGGCTTTTGGCTGTATTCTGTGTTGGGGTTGATCAATTAAAAAATCTGAAAGTGTGATCAAGTTACTTCTCTCACCATTTGTTACAGCCCTGGAATGTCTGAATTTACAAGATGTGAGCATGCGCAAAGCTGGGCATAAACTCGTGACCAATTCAGCATAAACTTTTATTGAAAATCAACTGAAAACATATTTTTTCTCCGAAAAAAAAAAAGAAGTTTTTATGAGACATAAAAAAAACGAATGAATGTTTCAATTCTCACCTCTCTTGCTCCGTTAGTGCAACCTGTCTGCCTGATGAATACATACATTCATGGCCAACCAACCAGTCAGACCATTTTAAAAACTGAAGAGATCTATTTTGACAGTTTTGATGACAGCTTCAGTTGACTGTTCCCAATAAAAATAATGATTTATTGTACCTAATCTAATAAAGACAAAATAAAAAAGATGGGTTTTGTATTAATTATGTCTATGATTTATGTGTCTGTTTGGATTGTGTAATGGTTGGCACATCTGTCTTGCGCATAGAAGGTCCTCGGTTTGATTCCCGGCATGAGCAAAGAGAGTAAAAACTCTTTATAAGGAATTATTTTCACTCAGCAGCTAACTGAGTGCACTCTAAGCTGCGTGATAAGGATGGAGGGATGAACTAGACAAAATCAGGAAATACTGGCTCTGCGACGCCAATGACAGAGAATTGTGGCAAATCCTGATGAAGGTCTATGTCCAACAACGGACGTTAAAAGACTGATGATGATGATGATGATGATGATATTAAGGAGTGGGTTTGAAAGGTAAGATTTGACTTCTGCTAGCCATCAAAGCTTTTGTGGCTGAGTAGTCAAAGCAGCTGGGTGTAAAAAGCAGACATCCCTCTTACATTTTCCAATGCACAAATCAAAGGAACTCCTCTCCTTATGTTTGGAATTTAATAATACTAATGACAATGTAGTGCTCGATTCTTTGCAAACTTTTTCCTCTGTTCTTCAGGTTAGACTTGTTTCTTTTCTTGACAACATTCAAGGGTGTAAACCCCTGCTAACACCATACACTGAAAACTCAATGAAAAAAAAGTTAAAAAATAAGTGAGAGAACTTTGAATGTAGAAGTATTAAGTTCCTTCCCTTAGAATTTATATTTACTTTTTTTTCATTAATATATGTTCATTTTGGACCGGTTTTCTTGCAGGATAATAGAAAGAATATAACTCTCTGTCTCTCTCTCAGAAATAACTTGCTGGATCTCTCCAAATGGCTATGACTAATCCTTCCACCAAATTTCATCTACATTCATCGAGAACTTTTGGAGATATCAGGTGGACAAACTGATGGAGAGACGGACACGAGCGAATGCATATACCTCTTCGAACTTTGTTGGCAGAGGTAAAAAAAAATCATAGTTTACTTTAATAATCTAAAGTGTTGAAATCTTCACGATATGACAGATGATGTCTCTTGCAAACTGATATCTGATTATGTGCGACCCCTGTCAATTTAGGGTGGTTTCGATTGAATATCCAGATGTGGAATATTCTGATCACATAAGTCTATTCCCACATGGAGGAGTGACCCTAACCCTAACCCTCCCGTCATCCCTGAGACCTACTGAATCTTTCAATCACTTAACATGTAAGGATTTGATCACCCTTCCACAATATTTATGAAATGATGCTAATGACCTCTTACATCGGTGGGACCTGTATCTTCCGAAATCAAATTCTGACAATGTCATCTCATGAGGATAATGCACATATATGCATGAAATAGGTATGTGTCTGAATATATATATATATATATATATATATATATATATATATATATATATATATATATATATATATATTCATATATATTTAAGATAGAAAGCGAAGAAGGGTGGATATGAAGAGAGAACACTTGATGCAGGTGAGGTTTAGTTGGCTAGTCTTGCAAATGAGCTCACCAACCATTCGGTGTGGTGAGATCAATCCTTACAATGAGACCCCTATCTTCCAAAGTCAGATTATTTGACAATGCAATCTCATGAGTCTTTTAGGTAAGAGAACAATCCACATCTATGCCTAAAATAGGCATATATATATATATATATATATATATATATATATATATATATATATATATATATATATATAAATAGGCTGCCAGTAATGCAAAGGCCAAATAACTGCCTTCAACCCAAATTCTCATCTTGTTTATTCTCGGTCTTTCTTGTCTCTGTCAAAGTGACAGTATGTTTTTAAGAAATGGACGTGTTTAGTCTGGATGAATGAATTATAAATTGTGTTATACTATTTATGAACTTATATAAAATGATTTCTTGTCGTTTCATGGTTAATATATGTCATGTTGAAAGAGATGAAAAAGACAGAGAATAAACAAGATAAGAATTCGGGTTGTAAGCAGTCATTTGGTCTTTGCATTACCAGCGAGCGGCTGCACCAATAGAGCTACAGGGCTGAAAATTTAGACATTCACTTTTTGTTATGGCTAGAAATTTTTTTTTTGTTATCTTTTGAAAATTCATCCCTAAAAATGTTGTGAGAGGGGTGTCCAATTTGCAAAGCAAGTTTATGCTAAAATCGTCTCTTAGTTTGTGTCAGGCATAATTCATTCTTATTCTTTGAAAATTCAGATTTTTTTAGTGATCACTGTCCAACAAAGATCATCGAAGTAACCTATTCGATGATCATCTCCTTTCCCAATTTTTCAAATGATCACCCCAGAAAAGCACGCTGTCAAATGACGTTAGCTAAAAAATACCATTAGCCAGTTTATGGCTAAAATTACCTGAAAATAGCTTAAAATGGCTAAAATTGCTCTTAACTCAAAACGCTAAATTGGCAACAATGTGAAACAATCATCTTGCCATTTATTTTTGCTATTGGCTACCATTAGCTAACACGCTGTTTTGTGATCTCTCCATGTAACGTTTAACATGATTCTGTCCTATGCACATTGCATTGCATGATTCTTGGTTCAAAGTGAATTCCTCGGTAAAGTTTTATCTTTCAGCTCTATAAGAAATTGTTGGGAGCAACCTGTAAGATTTTTTAAAAATATGACTTCACTGCTGGTCAAGTTAGAAGGAAAGTTCACTCAACCCAAAATAATTTGTCTCAACTGATTCAGAAATATCAAGATCTTTAAAAAAAAATGATCCAAAATACATTACACATTATTAAGCTTCCATTTCCGGCATGCTAAATCAAAACATAACATATAACAATAAAAAAATCTAATCAAATAATAATTATACTAAATTTATTATATGTTCAAGGCATTTTTAATTGAGATACAGTTTTTCTATCTTGGATATTATTCCATGTGTAATAATATCTGAGCCTCATTGAAGAAAATCTAAACATATCCAATATCTGAAATTTATCTAAAGACAATTTCTCATGTTTAAATGCAACAGAAAATACCTAAATTTAGATATAAAATATCAAAGTTGGTAAAGCTGATTACCACAACTTTAATCTTGTTGGTTTATCTTTCTTGTTCTGACCGCATTGAATGAAAACCTTTCAAGGTCAGGTGAACAAACCTTGCAAAGAAAAAAGGTTATGTATTCGGACACATCAACATTGTCCCTTTTGAAGTTTGTAAGGCCAGATATCTATTACGGTGTTTATTTCTACTCAGTTCACATCTAATAATGATTTAGTTGACTATTTTTTAAAATGTAAGAAGTATAAAAAAGCAATAAAAGATCTTATTCCTTTTAAACATGACCATTGTTGGAAAAAACTGAGAAGCTCACATACCAGAGAGAAAGATAGAGAAACTTGACTTGACTAAATAAAGTTGTTGAATTAGATTTTACAGACTGTTTGGAGGATGCACTGGTTGTCGATCCTTATTTTCAAGACCAATGGGATCTTGATGATTTTTCGCTTGATTCCTTCTTTTTTTGAGGATTCCATGGAGATTCATTGTCCTGGGTAGATGTAGTTATTTACCTTTTCTAGCTCTATGTTTTCAATTATGATTGTTGTATCACTGCCCTAGATGTTTCATTGTACTTGACATTGGTTTTTATAAAACCTATATGATAAGCTACCTGGGTACAAAATGGTTGGTACTTAGGATGAAAGATCAACGGATAAATTACAGATAGAGAGAGAGAAACAGAAACAGAGAGAGAGAGAGAGAGAGAGAGAGAGAGAGAGAGAGAAAGATAAACACACAGACTAGGAAAATGATCTTTTATCTAAAAATATCAATACAAGGTTTGAGCATTGCTAGTTCCAAAATTACATTAAAAACCAAGAAAGGCACTTTTTTTCAAAAATGAATTTTCTTCCTCTAGATTATACTTTGTTCTGTTCTCATGCAAATTTTCACAGTTGTTGCCCTAAAAATGTGACCAGGAGACCCCCCTACACAAACACTCCCACATACTCGTACACATAAGCAAAGAGAGGATAATCTGTTGCTCACTTGGCTGGTTGGTCGTGTGGGCCATTTATGGGAAGATGGTGATTTGACTATCACACTGCATCCAATGCAATGGATCATGACTAGGGGGCTGTCTACAGAAGCTCAATATGGACAGCTATGGGGCTTGGATGAGTTCGGTGAGCTGTTTCCTCCGAATACCTCGTAAACCAGTTATCTTCTAGTCTGGTATATACAGTATTTACCATGTTGCTATCAACAAATTGACTGTATAAACAACCTTTAACAAAAGGTTGTTTTTGGTGATTTTTACTTGAAAGTGTGAACAATAAAAGCTTTTAAATAAATCCCCGATGGGAGTTGAGACCCGCTATCTCAGGTAATTAAACTGTGTGTGTTTTTGTTTTAAACAAGACGAGATTATTCTTCATTATTCATCCACACCCTAGACAAGAAAAATAGGAATAAAAGAAATCCATCAAAAGAGAATAAAAAGACATAATCTGTTGTTCTTGTTTTTTGGGGTTTTTAAAAAATTTTTTTTCTCATCTGCTCTCAATAAGGAATAGTGGATTCAGCAAAGAGTCTAACAATCACTGTGACGAGAAGCCTAAAAGATAAACATTGATGGTTTGTGATAGCTGTATGATAAATACGGGGTTTGAAATAAAAAAAAAAGAATCTTTGTTTCTTTCCTGGAGCCTTTTTCTGTGTTCCATAAAGATATTCTTAACCCTTTTACTGGCAGGACGGCTAACTGATTGAATGACATTATTTTTATTTCATGGTAGAACAACATTTTTATCACCATTGGCTTAACATACATTGGCTTATACAGCGACATTATTGTCATTCCAATATGCAATACCTTTACAGCTAAAACAAGGCTTCCAACATTTGATGGATATTCCTGGATTTGTCAAACGATCTTTCTAAATAGCAGTTCCCTATTGAACGTCAAGATGGTTTGCTTGATGACGAGTGAATACGTATAATGCACTGCAGGTTCTGAGCTTCTTTTGAGATGACGAGATGTGCATTTTGCGCCAAGCCAAAATAAGTTGGTTACATGGACACCAGAATTGGTCTTTGATGTAGTTGCTATCAGTCAAAAAGTTACTTCTCTGGCCTTTAGCTGGATCACTAAAAATCCACCCAGACACAAAGGGGGGGATCAATTTATTCAAGGCCTGCTCTGAGCCAATTGGACTGATTGCTCCAATGCTTAAGGGGACCCCTGCACTTGGGTATATTCTGGTCTTATCAAATATACACAGCACCACATTGCAGATGAGCAAGATGTTTTTTTGAGAACAGCAACGATATCAATTTTCCTCTGAATTCCTAAAGATTCCACATTGTTTGTTTACTCTGTCTATATTTTGAATTTTTGAAATTTTTTTTATTGTACTTGAATCATCATCATCATCATCATCATCATCATCATCATCATCATCATCATCATCATCATCAGCAGCAGCAGCAGCAGCAGCAGCAGCCTTTTAGTATCCATTGTTGCATATAGACCTTCCCCAAAATTTGCCAGATCTCTCTATCATGGGCATCACGTTGCTAGTACTTTCTGAATTTATCTTGTTTGTCATGCCATCTTATATTCTACTGGCCCCAGTTTCACATGTGATCTCTGGGGAGCTACATTTTGAGTCATGATGTCCAATGGCTGTCTGCTATTCTCACAACATAACCAGCTATTGTCATTTGAGTTTTCTTATGGATTCCATGATATCTTTGATTCCTGTTTTGCCTCTTAATAGATTGGGGTGATCAATAAAATACTTCTCTAGCTTTTTGTTGGGCAGTAATCACTAAAAATTCAGAATTTTCAAAAAAGAAGTGCGCACAAACTAGGGGCAAATTAGGCATAGAATTCTACTGCAAATTGAATTCCCAATAAAAACTTGGGGGGGGGGTTAAAAAAAAGGAGTTTTCGTAGACATAAAAAAGTAAATGTTGAAAGTTTCAGCCCCTTAGCTCCTATGGTACAGCCTGTACACGTGATACATATATACATACATACATATACTGCCAACTAAACCAATTCAATATCTGAAGAAACCTATTTTGACAGTTTTTATCAAAATGATAGATGAGCAATCCTGCTCAGTTGCTCAATAGAAACTACCACATGACTAACGTCTTTTGGCAGCAGTGGGGTGATCAATTAGAAAATTGGAAAAAGGGCCCTTTGTTAAACAGTGATCATTACAAAAGTCTGAATTCTAAAAAAAAACTAGTTGGAGTGCTTCCAGACACTTACTGTGAAATCATTTTAGCATGAACTTACATTGCACACTGAGCCCCACTAAAAACAGTTGGGGAATTTAAAAAAACAAAAAAACAAAACAGTTTTTGTAGACATAATAGAGAGCAAAATATTAAAATTTTCAGCCTTCTAGCTCCATTGGTGTAATCTGCACATGGTATATACATACAGGATTCCTATGTTTCTTAATAACATGCTTACGTTTTGTTTTTTTAAAAATTGAATTCACGCCCATGTAGGTATTAGAATATTACCAGAAAAATTTTGATTATTTCTCAGATTCTGTTAATGTGTCAATTTTTCGATGATGCATTGCGTCTATTGGGTACTTCCTGTTCATAGCCAGTATGTCAAACCAGCAGAATGACCAACATCTTTTGGCGACCTGCTGTGTTGAGGTGATCAATTAAAGAATTGGACAAAAGGGGTAATCAATATATAAGTTACTTCTCTCAGCTTTGTTTTACAGTGATCACTTGAAAAATCTGAATTTCCAAGAAACAAGCGTGATTCCATCAGACACAATTTTTTTTAGCATAATCTTACATTGCAAATTGAAGACCCCACTGAAAACCTATTTCGGGATTGATTTCCCAAAAACAAAAAAAAATTTCTAGACATAATAAAATATAAATGTTGAAAGTTTCAGCCTTTTATCTCCATTGGTGCAGCCTGTAAGCGTGATACATATATATATAGTATAATCGCATTAATCTGGGGTGGAGGGTTTCTGTACATATCCAGCTAGCCAAATCAGCTTAAAAACTGAAGAGACCTATGTTGACGCTTTTGGTGACAGTCTTGGTTGACAGTTTTTAATCGAAAGGCGGCAAATTAGCCGGGTTTCTTGAATAGGTTTGAAGATGGCACCATTGGTAACAAACAAGAAACAGTTAAATTGAAGACCCTGTAAGAGAGATCAGCTGGGGTAGAAATCTTGTTTTCCTAATGATGTTTTAACCTTGTCAAGATGCCATCGACATTGAACAAAGTGCTCCGAACAACTTAGTCTCTTATCTCCACAAAAGTTCTGTACCCTGGTCAATTATCTCTATAACTTTCCTCTCTCTGACGCTGCCAAGAAATGGCTTGGAATAAACATTCACCTGCGGCTTGTTTGTTGTCAAAGAACAATAAGCTAAAAACAGAAAAGTCGAACAATTAGGGCCAAATGTTCAAAGAGTTTTTCAGACGATTAAACTCCTTTTTGTTGTTTGTGTTGTTCACACAACGTTTCGGCTGATCTATTCTACAGCCTTCTTCAGGCCCTCAGTCCGGATGCAATGGTGGTAAACAGAACGCAATATTTGGCACAAAATACTGTCTTTAGTTTCGAGGTGGTAATCAACATTCAAAGAGTTTAACGGACGTTTGAACTCCTTTTTGTTGGTGTGGTAAACACAACGATTTGGCTGATCCATTCTACTACCTTCTTTAGGAGTAGTACACGAATGTGATGGTGGTGAATTGATTTTTTGGATTTGGGTGAAATCTATTTTTTCCTTCCTTGTTGAGTAGCAGAAAACACATTGGTTTGAACTCTGCACTTGACACTCAGTCGATATGTTGATGTAGGCTGCACCCTTGATTTTTCTGTTTTAAATTGCATCCCCTATCTATGATATGAACTTCTTTCCAGAGAGGTTGATGTTAGTCATGTTTAGAGAGAGAAAGACAAACTATTCACTTAGGGAAGAAGTCCGTATTGTAGATGCTGTTGAGAATGGAGAAAAATCAAGGAAGCCGCAGATATCAACATGTCGTCTAAGTGTTTATGCCAGACAAGTACAGAGTTTAACCCGGCAGGGTATGGAAATCCAGACCTAACAAGGAAGGAAAAAAAATTATCACTTAATATGGTAGCATTACCATCGGAAAAAATCTGTTTACGTCCATTAACATTTGTGTGCTACACCTGAAAAATGGATTGGCCAAAATGTTGTGTTAATGCAAACAATTCACGAGCCAGAGATTCATTTATTGTTTGTAGCATTTGCAGATTTTACAGGAACTAATAACTAAAGGGAGAAATAGATTCATGCCTTTTCCAAATCATTAGTGGAGTTCAAATTCTTTTGATGATAAGCTTTCTTCTCTTCAATGTGCTTCCTTTGGGACATCATACAATTATTCTAGCATCCTGTTCCCTTCTTAAGTCTGTCTGCAGAGTCCTCCTTCAGGGTCACCATCAGCTATCTCCTTAATCGCAACCATGGTTTAAAATCTTTGGGAAAAGCCAAGAATTGCAGGAAGCTTAATCTGGACTGTGGGGGTAGATTTCACAGGCCCAGGTGATGCCAAAGTCACCCAGTACTTAAGCTCATTTAATGCTGCCTCACTGCCCACTGAGTTCCTCTATAGGAAAGAGTCTGTTCATACATGTAAAGTAAAGTCAGCTCTGATGTTGCCAACTTACGTAGTGGTATCTTGTGATATCCTAAGTGTCCCTGAATGTGTACACACACACACACACACACACACACACACACACATATACCCTCATCAAAACTACAGACAGTATTTGGTGCCAAATATTTTAGGGTTTTTTTTTCCATCAGGTTGGTCAACAAAAAATCACCAATTTATCCAGTTTTTGCTGATGAAATGTTTTTTGAATGATTTGATGGACAGGGCCGTTGCATGTGCATGCAGGGCAGTTACCGAAGCCCCCCCCCACACACACCTGATTTTACAAGCCCCTAAATTCATTTTGAAACATAAAAATCAAGGTAGATATTATTAAATAGCAAACATAAATAACCTTCTCTCAATGTTCACATTTATGCTCAAATCAGTTCTTCACTTTTTATTGATTCTATGAATGAAATCAAGGCGGGCGTCTAGGCCCACGGAGGAAATCCAGTACACTGTTTTGCCTGGGGAGCCTATATTCTTTTGGGACCCATCTTTCCAACTTTTCGACCTTTCGCATAATCATTGGATGACATAATTTGGTCGGTTGAAGTCGTAAAGTCTCCAGAAAATGCCTGAAACATTGTTTGTGGTTCGTTAGCTAATACTGTCGATAATTCTTCATTATTACGAACAGGTGTGTGAAAAATAAAAAGAATGTTTTTCCTCTCATTGTCTGACATGTGTGAGAATCCATTTTTTTAGTTTCAGCTGAAATAAACAAAAAAAAAAAGAACCAAAAAAAAAAACGATTTCACAACTTCTGAGAAATTTTTTTCTTTGAAAACATAGTGGAAAAGCATTCTTGTTTCTGCTCTTTCTGTTTCCTGTTCGACCCAGAGCAAATTCAATTGGCTTAAAAATTACTTGGACGTTTTTTTTTACATCCAAATTTTTAAAAAAGTCATTCAGCCAATGTCAATAGCATGAAGCTGAGACAAAGAAAATTTCTCTTGTTATTGTCTGGTTGAGTTCAATTTTTAATTATTGTGTACAGTCGATAAAAAAGTGATTTGAGATTGAATAGATAGAAAAAGCAGATCCATTGAAAAACAATTTTTGATATCGTTTTTGAAGAAAAAAACTAAAAAACTGGTGCAGTTCTCGACATTAGGTATACACGTTCTTTCAGTTATAGAATCGGCTGGGACATCATCATCATGATCGTCATTGTCATAGTCATGATCATCGTGATCTTTTAAGCCTCTGTCGAGAAGTATACTTATTCTCAGTGCTTATCTGCCCATTAAGCAAAGTTCTGCAGTCGCGTTGGAAATTCCTAGGGGTGCTCAACGAACTGAAAAAAAAGAAATAATAGTTTGATTACAATAAAATGAGCACATTTCAAGTCTCGTTTCTTCATCATCACCAGCCTTTTAGCATCCATTGTTTGATCGAGACCTCCTACAAGATTTGCAAGACCTCTCTATCATGGGCGTCGCAGAGCCAGTACTCTCTGAATTTGTCTAGTTCGTCTCGCCATCTTATCTGCTGATAGCTACAGTTTTGCATTTGATTGTTACTAGTAGTGATGTCAAGTGGTTGTCTGACATTCTTGCAACATGACCAGCCCATTGCCATTTGAGTTTCCTCATGGATTCTATGATCTCTCGGACTTTTTTCTCTAATATACTGTGCTGTCTTATGATATCTCCATGTCACCTTTAGTATGATTCTCTGGTGTACATTGCATTGTTCTCAGTTTGAGGGTCAATGTTTTGGTTAGGTTCCATGTTTCGGCTCCGTAGGTGACTATCGGATGGATGCGTTGGTTGTACACCCTTTTCTTTGAGTCTTATATTATGTTTCTTTCTGGAAATTTAGACTTACTCTCCTGAAATTTTGCCGACCTAGGGTGATTTTTTGCTTGATTTTTCCTTTGGGGGATTTCATGGAGATTTGTTATCTTAGATAGATGTAGTGGTCTACTCTCTTTAGTTCTGCACTAATGCTTTTGGAAAAGGCACGAATATATTTCTCCCTTTAGTTATTAGTTCCTGTGAAATCTGCAAATGCTACAAACAATAAATGGATCTCTGGCTCGTGAATTGATGCCAATCCTTCGCCCAACCTATTCCTAAGATCTGAGCATTGTTTTGTCACTGTTGCAGGAAAGAGTGATCTTTTATATTATCAAGTGCCACTTTTCAGAATCTTTGTGTTTATTTGTGAATTTGTTTCTAGGTCATACATTTCTCAGCCGGGCCAAAAACTTTTCAGCACCTCACGTATCCAAATTCGTTATGTGTTATGTCTCAAAATACACCACAGAATTTCTATGAAACCTACCTGTGATCTTTACGGCTTGAACAAACTAAAAATGTTTATAAAATAGATCTGGTTTATCTATAACCAGTTAACTGGAATCATTTGAAGAGACAGTCTTTAACTACCCAGCAACCATTTTCAATATTCAAATCCTTTAGGAAACTCCTTGAAAAATAATTTTTCTTTTTACATATATTTACATATGAAAGTTAGTATTGGATTTTAGCTTTGTTTATGGGAATATCTGAATATGTATAAACCCAAATAAACATTTGAATGGAAAAGAAAGAACGAAGCTTACTTGGGGGGAAAAGACATAGAGACGACCCCTGACAGAAGGGCGTTCATGTCTCATAAATAGTAATGATGTTTTTTTTATTCTAATGTAACTGTTAAAAATAAATATTCGGAATTTAGTTGAGAGTCATAACGTGTTGGGAGCATTATAAACAATTAATTGATATAGAAATATTAAGTATTTTGCGAAAATGTTCCTTTATTTTCCGGAACTCCTGGAAAGGTCGCACAGATCACCGGGGATCACTGTCTTAATATCCCAGGTTTAGGCTGTAAAAGAACGGAATAGGAAAAATTGAGATAGAATTTGACAGTGCAGGAAAAATGGTTGATAGGGAGAAAAACTAAAGGAAAGAAAAACTTGAAAGAAAAGAAGGAAGTTTATAGAGAGGAGTTGAATATGAAAGAAAACATGGACAAAGAAAGGAAAGAGAAAAAGAAGTTTTGAAAGTGAACGAAAGAAGGACTAGTAAGATGTAGAAAAAGATAATCTTTAAAATAGAAGAAGAAAAAATGAACGAGAAAGATATAAAGATATGAAAAATGTCAAGGAAAAAGGCAAAGAAAGAGGAGAAAGAAATAATAAAAAGAGTGAAAAAAAGAGGAGGAAAAGCAAGTAGTCTTTCATTGATTCTCATACTTGTAAAATATTGCAATTTGGAAATATTCTGCAAGTATTAATTTCAGTAAAAACCATAAACAGCCATTTTTGGCGTTTTGAGGCCATTTTTGGCGTTTTTAGCTATTTTTGGTCACGATGCAAACCTTGTATATTCCATATTATGACATGGTAAAAACAAATGATCTGAGAAGATGTTACATCTTTCAATGATGTCATACCTTTTAATGACATCATATCTTTTTATGACGTCACGCCTCTATCTTATTTCTGTTGTTTAACATGACTGGAACCGACCAACAGACCAAAAAGCGTCTTATAGAGATGTGTGGACACATCTAAAAAGAAAAAAAAGATGGATGACTCTAGGAAACATCTAAAAAGGAAATGAAAAAGAAATGTGGAAAATGAAAGAGACCCAAAGAATAAAAAAGAATGAAGGAAAGAAAGACTAATTGAAGAAAATAAAACCATAAAGGAAAAACCTTCAAGAATAAGAAACTGAAAAAAAAAATAAGATAAAGCCGTTGAAAAAATTGACAAATGGAGATGAAAAGACATTACTATAGAAGATAATTCATTCCTTGTGTTGAAATATCTGAAAAAGGAAGCACTTTTCTTTGTAGGTAAAAAAAATGGTTTATTTTCTTTGACAATCATTTATTTATTTCAAAACTGTTTTTTCTTGAAGAGTCGCGGAAATCATACACACAGCTTTCCATTAAAATGTCTCAAGATGTAATAATATTCCTAATGTATCTATTTAAATTTTTGCAGTTACATAAGATAGAATAATCGAATTCTATTGTTAAATGTCTTTTACAAGAAAATGGCCGTTGATAGATTTCCAGAATGACCTGGGCTACATAAAGTGGAAAAAAATTTCAATTTTATTACAAACTCTGGACATTATTCCATGAATTTTTTAGACTTTTATCCTCATCTAAATGTGAATACAAGTCCAAATAATTATCCTATATATTATCCCGTTTCTCTGTCGTACGTTGGTTAAGCATACAGGAAAGTAGTGATGTAGAAAGTGATGAACACAGCAGAGGTGGTGCGTCGGCCCCCGCAGACCTTGCAACTGTGAGGGTCACCGGAGCTCCGGAGGCGTAATATATCTGAGTCACTTTAAAAGAATTTTAAAAAATGTAAAAAGAAAACAAGAATTATTCCAAAAAACATTGTAGGAGGGCGTGGTCAGATCTAGCGCCACCCTGGAATATGGAAACATATGGACTCACATAATGATATTTATTTGGACTAGATACTAACATAGAACCCATAACAAATGACGTGTTCCGTCATCGTAAATGGTACTATGTCAGTACATATAATAGTCAGACTCTGTCAGGAATACTTATCTTAATTCCTGACCAGTGACAATACCTTTCTCCCTGGTTTTCAATGTGTGTCCATCTATGGGAGTTTCTGGTTGTTTCTGGTCATATTTTGGGGGCTACAACCTTGTAAATTTGCATACTTATACCACATTTGCATATGTATAAGCATTAGAAAGCTTTTTTCTCTCAAAAAAGTGTCATTTTGGATCAACAATGCCCAAATCTTGTGCTAATGTTTTGTTTAGATAATTTTCAGATAAAATATCTAGTTTTTTCAGATAATTCTAGATGATCTCTTAGATAATTAGTTCTGGTGCATACCTAGGCTATGTGATTTATTTATGCAAGGTACAGATATTCTATCAGGCTTCCACTCTGGTCAACTGAAAGTATGTAATTCTTAAAAATGATCAAGGAGACCTACACCCATTGAAAAAATCATGAACGGTCAATATGGGTTTCTCCAGTTTTTGAGTCGGTTTGGCTGACTGGCTATGTATATATCATGCATACAAGCCGAACCAATGGAACTAGAGTGCCGGAAATTTGAATATTTTTTTCTTTTTTTATGTCTAGAATAAAACTAAAAACCAAATAGTTTTTTCAGGGTGGTGGTGTTCCATTTGTAATGTAAGTTTATGCTCAATTGGTCTCTAAGTCTGTGTCTTCCAGCATTCACGCTTTCGTTTCTCACAGAGAGAAGTACCTTATTCCTTGATAACCTCTGTTTCTATTTTTTCAATTGATCACCCCCAACGTGACATAGTGCCAAAAGATGTTGGTCACGTCATGGTCTTTATTGAGTAACTAATCAGATCTATTTGGTATAAAATAAAAATCTCTGGTTAGTCACTCAATAGAAACCGTCATGTGACCATCATCTTTCCGCAACATACCATGTTATGGGTGATCAATTGAAAAATTGGAAAAAAGGGATGATCAATGAATAAGTATCTTCACTCGCTTCTCTTAGCAGTAATCACTAAAAAGTCTGAATATCCCAAAAACAAGTAGGCACAAACTGGACCAATTTAGCATAAACTTATATTGCCGATTGATTACCCCCTACAAATTTTTTTCCGGAGGAAGGGATTTTTGAAAAAACAAAAAAAACGTTTTTTTAGGCATAGTGAATTAATGTTCAAATTTTCATCCCTCTAGCTCTAATGGCGTTGCCTTTTTGAATACACAACCAGCCAACCTGGAAACTAAAGAAATGTATTTTGACAGTTTTGGTGACAGTTTTGGTTCACGGTTTCTAAATGTTCAGATAGGATGTTTTACTGCATCCTCTTAACTCAATCGGCTCAGCCCACTAAGATAAATCTTTAAAGAAATCACAGGAACACTTTGATGATCGTGAAACCTTCAAAAGTGGAAAAGAGATCAATACAGTATCATCAGGATTCTTTCGACAAAAAATAAAAGAATTAGTTTCGTCTTGATTGTTAGCTTTTGTCTTTGGTAATAATACTGGACATAACGACTTACAGTATGGATACCCAGGTATCATGCAAAAAAATCATGGCCGACAGAAAGTAAGATGGCGTGACAGACTAGACCAGTTCAGAAAGAACTGATTCTGCGACGCCCACTATCAAGAAATCTGGCAACTCTTGGGGAAGGTCTATGTCCAGCGAAAGACATTAAAAGGCCGATAAAAAGTCCTGAGAAAAAAAGGTAAAGAAAGAGAGGAAAGAGAAAATAGAAAGAGTGGAGAGAAAAAATAGGAAGAAAAGCAAGTAGTCTCTCTTCGATTTTCGTACTTGTAGAATAATGCTATATGGAAATATTCTGCAAGTATAACTTTCAATAAAAATCATGGACAACGACGACGACGATGACAATAATGGTGATGATGATGATGTTGTTGATGAAATAAGCAAGGTCATAAATGTCACTGAATACGTTTTTTGGCACAATCAGAGCTGAGCGAACATACCAGCTTAGTTATGCAAAAACGTTTTTCTCTTCATGATTCTGCTACAGTGGAAGAATTTAAAAATTCATTTACATAAATATTCACATTACATTAATATGTAATGACTGCGAATATTCAATTGAATTTACAGGTGGTGAAGAACGCGAAGTACTTCTTTGCGAATCCTCAACTTTTATAATACAAAATTATCAAGCAGGGCTAGAAAACACAATAATACACTAATTACGTATCGATTGAATCATTTCGTAGCACTCAGAATTAAGAAAGTTGAAATGAGCTATAAAAATTCATTTAGCAGCATTCAGTTTTGAAAACAAAAAACTCTCATTCAAATTATTTACTTTGAAATGTAGGAGCCTCGCCCACGAATCGCGTGTATTAGTCGATCATCTATTGATTTTCGTTAAATTCTGAATTTCCTCAGTTGTGATAGCTTCTGCTCTTGTCAGCTAATAAACCATGTTGGGGGTGATCAATCAAAACGTTAGAGGAAGAGTTAATCAATCAATAACTAACTTCTCTTGGATTTTGTTGGACAGTGATCAATGAAAGACGAATTTTTTAAAAATCAAACGGGCAGAAACTAGGGACCAATTTAGCGTTAACTTACATTGCAAACTGAATCGGGAGTATTTAAAAGAAAACAGAAAAAAAAAATTCTCTGTAGGGATAATAAGGAGTATATGTTCAAATTTTCATCCCTCTAGCTCCATTAGTGCAGACTGTATACATGATTGAGATATATATCCATACATAGCCAGCTTAACTAAGTTGAAAACTGGAGAAACCTACTTTGAAAGTTTTGGCTGATAGTTTCTCAATGTGTCGTAATTGTCCTCATAGGGAGACAAATAAATCTCAGAATACATTGATAAATGCATTATAGATTTTGGAGCCTTTGTACAAGTTTTCAGAGCGTAGTTAGCAGGAAATGGAATTTACACAATTTTAGCCACTATTCACACTTCTAGCCACTTTTAGCGATTTAAAGTGGCTAACTGGATTGTAAATATTAGTAAATAGTACCGAAATGTCACCCTCCAAAAAGGTCTTAAAAGTAGGTGCTAGGCATGAAAGAGGGTTGGCGATAACTGGTCTGGGGACTCCCGTGGTAGATCATTCGTTGCTGATCACATGATCTTCCGGTGTGAGTATCCGATCCGAAACAGATTGAGTCGTTCTTGTTCTCATAGGTCGACAGATGAATCTCTGAAACATATAAAATGTTGGCAGATAATCTTATTACCTTATGAATTTTTGTTCTCCTTTTTAAGGGTCACGTGAGGTTGAGATTCCGTACGCCTGGATTTATTTACAGTTCGAGAAAAATAAATAAATAAAAACACACACACATATAAATGAATATATATATATATATATATATATATATATATATATATATATACATATATATACATATATATATATATATATATATAAATAGATATATATATATATATGCATAGATATATATATATATAAATATTTATATAAATAGATATATATATATACATACATACATATATATATATATATATATATATATATATATATATATATATATATATACATATATATACATATCTATATAAATAGATATATATATACATGTATATATATATATATATATATATGAAATAAATCCATTACATATCAGAAGTGGCTTTATATTATTGATATATTATTATATCATGTTAAGCTGCCATCCTGATTTGTACCACATATATATATATATATATATATATATATATATATATATATATATATATATATATATATATACACCGGGTTTGTCCAGGAAGTAACCATCCATTTGATCTAAACGGAAAAATAGCCTACTTGGGTTATTTTGCTGTGTTTTCCTTAATCTCGTCCACGGTCCAAAAAGCTCCTCCCTCAAAAATCATTTTCCTAAAAGTCCCTGCAAACGATGTACAGTGAGGGCAAACTGGGCCATAGTGTATGCGACAGACACACAGTTCACAAGCTCACCCAATGGTGTCTTACTGTCGACTGAGTAACCCCATAGGAGAATGTGTGGTCAACCATATGCAGTAAGGTAAACTCAGTTTGCCGAGTTACATCAAAACTGCACCATCGGTTTTCGAGTTATTCAAAACAGCTGGATACTTTTTGGACTCGTCATCTTAACTCTATCCGAATGTCTTTTCTTTTTCTTGCAAACTATTTTTCACAAATCATGAAACGAAGACAAGTCCCTGGAAGATTTTAAAAAAGAGGAGGGTAAAACTCTCCTGGCATCAACAAAACAGTATCAATGAGATTCCTCCCTTTCGACATATTGTCAAAATAAACCAACAAAAACCGGGTGACTCGTGGAAGACGGTAAGGCGTAAAACTGTAGTTTACACCAATTGGCTGCCGTACCACTCTTAAGCAGATCAGTTGAATCTATATACACAGCCTAAAGCAAGAATCTGTCTTTATCTACCGTGCATGAAGGTAAAAACCATAGCTTACCACCGCTGGGATACGAGCCGGAACTTAATCTGTTACGGCTACGTCACGTGGATAAGGCTATTGGATACTGAGAAGCTCAGAACTCCCGATGACCCCAGGCATAGAACATCACCGAGGGTGCATCCAGAAGATGTATTGAACCAAATTGACCTAATAAGATATAAATATGGAAAAGTACGATCCCCATACAACGGGAAATGACCTAAGTAATCTAGAAACTCAACACGACTGCCCACTTTAGAGGCTACAAAAACCAATTGGTTATTGATCGAAACTTTGATCATTAATTAATCTTTTGACGATGAGTAATAGATTTTAATGGAATTTGAGCCAATCATGAAATGGGGTTCGCTCCAATTCGTAGGCATTAACTCGCCTAGAAGGGGGAATAGACTGACATGATTGAGTCACATGAAATCATACCTAAAAGCCTCTCTAAATTACATATGGTCATCTGATTAATTCAATTTGTTTCAGTGATATGTTGTACGAGCAGTAACATTGTCACATGTCAGCATTATGGCATTGTCACAGCTCAGACAGCACTTGCGATACCATTGGGAGCGATAGAATCCAATAAATGAATTGAGTGAAATCAGAGGCGACACGTGGGGACCCGCGGGGGTCCAATATATCCGAGGGTCCCTGGAAAATTTAAAGAATGATGTACGAAAATCTAAAAATAAAATAATGTAAAAAAAAATCTAAAGAAAAAATCTAAAAAATTCTAAAAAGTAATCTGGAAAAAAAAAAAATTGAATGAATAAAAGGAGATGCAATCGGACCAAGTAATGCCGCTGATTTGATGAACGAGTTTTTTTTTTCACGAACTTCACACACGGAATGAAAGTTTCGATATATCTAAGATGTTAATCAAAAATGTTGAAAAAGAAATAGACTTCATTCACACTCGAATTCGGCCTTAGTTGCTTATTATTTAAATCAGTTCATCATCATCATCATCATCATCATCATCATCATCATCATCATCATCATCATCATCATCATCATCATCAGTCTTTTAACGTCCGTCGTTGGACATAGACCTTCCCCAGGATTCACCACACTTCTCTATCGTAGGCGTAGCGGAGCCAGTATTTCCTGAATTTGTCCAGTTCATCTCTCCATCTTGTATTCTGGCGGCCTCGGTTTCGCATGGGATCTCTGGAAATCCATGTTGTGAGTTGTGAACCTTAAGTTCAACGATCCATCGGCTATCTATAGTTATAGTAGCTGGAGGAGGAGGGGGAGGAGCCAACAGCCTTTTTTTGAGTCAATTGATTCTCACACTTGTGAAATATGAAACATTCTGCTCGTATCATTTTCAATAAAAATCGTTAATGGCTAATTTTGGCGATTTTTGGCTTTTTTTCTATTATGACATCATCTTCTAGTAAAAAAAGTCATTGGGATAAATTTTTCTTCCATGCATCATACCTTTAGATAACAGCATATCTTTTAATGGTGTCACACCCATTCCTTCACTCCTATTTCTGTTGTTTAACGTATTTTGGACCGACCGACAGACTAACCGAGTAGCGTCTAATAGAGATGTGTGGACATAGCTAAAAAATGTAGCTTAGAGGCACAAAAAGAGAGGTACAAACAAAAAGGTAGGTTTCTCTAACAGATAAATGTTTGAGATACAAAGAGACCCAGAAATTTAAAAAAAAAGTGAATGGTGCTGATAAATAAACAGCTTACAGACATGAAGAGCAGTTCAGGAAAGAAAATGTATTACTCTACATAAAGGATCACTTGGTGACACAGAGAGGGATGTAGAGAAAAGGTAGATTTATCCATTTATCTACGAGAAAATTAACTTAAGGACATGAAAAAGGTGGTATTTAAAAGAAAGTAGATTGCATCTTTTGTGTAAAGTAAGGAGAAACGGGGAATTGAAAAATAAAATGATTCGAAAGTTTTACACATTCCAAAAGGAAATGTTGGGGACACAGAAAGGGATATCTGTAAGGAGCACCCGAAGGGTATCTACGGGAAACACATGAAGGGATACTTGCTGGGGATCGTACTTTTCTATATTTACATCTTATTAGGTCAATTTGGTTCAATACATCTTATGGATGCACCCTCAGTGATGTTCTATGCCTGGGGTCATCGGGAGTTTTGGGTTTCCTGGTATCCAATAGCCTTACCCAGCAGCACTCGAAGGGTATCTACAGAAAGCACATGAAGGGATACCTGCTGGGAACACAGAAGGGGATATCTGTAAGGAGCACTCAAGGGGTATCCACAGAAATTAATGAAGGGATATTTACTGGGAGCTTGTTAATTGCTCCAAACCTGGAAAATATCGTCGAGTAATGTTTTGCAGAAAAAAAAATTCAAGATGTCAAGTGAAAGCACTTTTAGTACTGTTTATGATTTCAAGTTTTCAACCTTACAGCCAGATTGGTGTCGATCTAGGGGTGCTTCCAAGCTGGAAATTCTCTTGGGACACATCATTCTCTGGAGGGGAGGGGCTCGCATTGATCAGGCCAGCGTGGGGGGTAGTGCAAAGTATACGTAGATCGTGAACGAATGCCGAAGCCATAGGTGGTGATCGAGGTACGAACGACGGGGATGCTGAGCCCCTTGCAGGCCAGTTCCCTGATCGGGCCTGCAACATGTTAGATATCAGAAGAACCAGTAGGCAAAGGGCCATGTAGTTAGACACTCCATGAGACCCTTAAAAGAGGAAGAAATCATGCGAAGAACCACTTTGGGATAGCAAGCCTTCGGCAGAGCAAGCTCAACTTTCAAAAACCAGATGATCCCAATAATCCCAAAAAGAAGAGTATACAACCAATGGTTCTCCTGATAGTCACTTATGGAGCTGAAACATGGAACCTAACCAAGAGACAGACCTGTAAACTGAGAAGTATGCAACGTGCACATGAGAGAATCATGCTCAACCTCACACGGAGAGATCACAAGACAGCACAGTATATAAAGAAGAAAACGGGTGTCCGTGACATCATAGAAACTATTAAAAAAACTCAAATGGCAATGAACAGGCCATGTTGCAAAAATGAAAGACAACCGACCGACATCATGTCTCACAACATGGATCCCCAGAGATCACATGCAAAACCGAGGCCGACAGAACACAAGATGGAGAGATGAACTAGACAGATTCAGGAAATACTGGCTCTCCGACGCCCATGATGGAGAATTGTGGTGAATCCTGGGGAAGGTCTATGTCCAACGACGGAACTTAAAAGACTGATGATGATGATGATGATGATGATGATGATGATGATGAAGGTAGCGGGATTTGCTTAGAGATGACTATTTATCAGGAGAGGAGAGTCGTGAATGGGGTTGCACTGAGTCCGTTCTTTCTCAACAGACGCCGTCCCATCTTTTGTCACTTGGATGAGGGCACCCGATTGTTGAAAGAATACTGACATTTTAAGTTGCATCACGAAGATATATTTGAAAATGCAGCTTATAAGATACAATTAAAACAAAAAAATAACTGTCCGTAATAACCCTGTATCCTACACGGAGGGGGCCGGGCTTGAAATCAAGTTTGTGATTTACGAATCTCCCCCAACGGGGTACGGAGCAGGTTCTAGAAAACTTTATTTCCAGCATATCGTGCTGAGGTTAGGGTACGTCTAAGATGCCACGAAATACAGTGTTTTGTTTTTTTTTTTCTTGGCTTGCAGTATCTCTAGATTTGAGCATTGAGAAGAATAGAGATGTACACTTCATTTTTTTTCAAGAATAAAATCAATTTTTCAATCGATAATTATCAAATGAATATCCATGCATAAGTAAATACAACCCCATAAGAAATTTACCTGTATCAATACTTAATCTATGAATATTAATGTAAACAGAGGTTTACAAACTAAACTTTATGTAATAGATGTGCTACTGTGCGTGTTTCACTTATATTCATCAAGGTGACCCGCCTTTCAATTCGACTTGGTGTTTTGTCCTGTACTTCTTTGAAGATCTGAGGGCTGGGCACTTGCTTCCCAATTTTATGACTGTGCATATATTTCTTTGTCCCTATTGACTGTGGAATCGCGTGGAACCCCCCCCCCAAAAGTAATCCATCTCCTATTATAGCTGGTCAAAAACATCAAAGACATTTTGTTTATTTCCCCTATCCGTGACATGCAGCCCCTGAAGGTGATCGAAGATTGCATGGTTCGACTCGCAGCCAGAAAGGGCCTTGAATGAGCTCGGAGGGACAAAGTGGACAGAGATGGAGCCGTGTTTCAAAAGGCCCTTCATCTTTATGAAGAGTAGAAAAATAAGAAGATTTTAGTTAATTTCTCTCTCTGCAAAGGAATCGTTCCTTACAGACAGGGCCTCCGAGAGGAATTTTATAAGGTGACACAAAGCTGCTTTCGGCTACCCACCCAAATTCACAGCACGACCCCCTCCCACTCCCCGTCGCTCACCCATCCTGTCTTCATCTGATATAACCCTTTTAGCATTCGATCGATGATAAACGATAAATTCAACCCATTTCGCTAATGGACATATCGTATGTTCTTAATGTTTCAGTGCATAGCTCTACCCCAAAAATACATCAGCCCCCTTGACCCTCCGGCCCTCGGTGTAATGGACCAGCTGCAGACCCTCCCATAGGCCCTACTTATAAGCATTTCTATCAGCCAGGGTTGTTGTTCCTCAGTTAAGGAAATTAATCCAAACAGCATAGAATAAAGTTGGCCATACTGGGGGAATATATATTTTACGGCTTAATTGTCTCCGGAGGCAAAGAAAAACCATTGACAACTATCATTCGTTATGGGAGGCGGGGTTTACCGTCGCCATCTCCTTTCTCTCCTTTTGATAACTTCGTTATTCTTTAATATATTTCAATGATATTTTGTATGGTAGTGGAGAGATTCTGGGTTATGGTTGATCCGATTGTTTGCTTATATTTTATAAGCAAAAATGTTGTTATTGCTTACTATTAGGAAAATCTCCCTAATCTTGACTGATTTTGCTGAAATTTGGTTATAATGTTGACAAAATCCCAGGAATTGAAGAAATGGTGAGTTATGGTCGATCTGATTGTTTGTTTACATTTTAAATGCAAATAGACATGTCTCGACTCGTAAAAAAAATTTGAACTTTTCGGGCTGCAGATTCGATTAGAATGAAAATTGTAATACAGGTTCTTGGGCACTGAATTAGTGAAAATGTACAACGGTTAAAAAAATTTCATGGTTTGAATAAAAAAAAGTTAAGAGTTGAGGGTTCCAGCAAACAACTAACCGCCACTTTAGTAGTCCAGCATACCATTTTATATTGGTAGTAAGAGACAAACCCCCTCTGGCCCACCTCTCTCTCTTTCTCTCTATATCTCTCTCTCTGTCTCTCTGTCTCTCTCTCTCAACTATTTTCTGTCGGAGATCTTTATACTTTTCAAAATGTTTATCAGTGAAATATACAAACAAATTTACGTAAGTAAAAAGTTATCTATCTGTTTTTTGTGTTTTTAGTACCGAGGTTTTTTTACTTCTTTAAAATCGCGAAGAAACAAAATTTCCTATGTTCAGGCACAGAATACAGCAGAATAAGTATAAACTTATCTACAAATATTTTTTCAATGTGTTGATCAGTGAAATATACAACCAAATAATCGATGTTGTAAAAAGTCATCTCTCAGTATTTTTTTTTAATATCAAGACTTTTTTCTTTGAAATCTCTGAGAAACAAAATTTCCTATATTAAAGCACAGAACACGTCAAGGTAGGAATAAAAGTATCCACAAAAGTAGCAAAGGAGACTGCCCATTCATTGCGTTGTAACCCTTTGAAACACGTTTCTTTTTCTTTGAATGACTCAACCATCTGTTGATCAGCATAGCTACAAAACAAAATAATGGAACAGAATCTAAACCCCCGTACTCCAAGATATATGAAGATACGATTGTGATATTAAAAATGTTCGGCCATGTAGATGTGAAAACTTTATAAGTTGGATGAAATTCAACTCACGATGCTTCCATGAGTTTAAAATGGAAAAAAATAATAATATAAAGCTCACTCTCCGTTTCTGAACTCATACAAGCGCAACCAGGATCTAAACGAGAGTTTCATATGCCCTAAGGGAGAACAAGTAGTTGGAGATGTCATAGAGTCGATTGAAAAACTCAACTGGCAATGGGCTGGTCATGTTGCGATAATATCAGATAACCGCCGGGCATCATGACGTGTATCTCATATTCAAAACTGTGGCCGATAGAAAAAAAAGATGGCGTGATGAAGTAGACAAATTCAAAAAGTACTGTCACCGCAACGCCCATGATAGATAGATTGTTTTCCAGTTCAGAGTGCACCCCTAAGACTTCCACGCCGGAGGCTCTTGCAAAGGTTTGCCTTATGGACGAGTCAGCGCTGAGCATAGCTATCATAAAGAAAAAAAAAATTTTATTCAATATTATAATACCCCCAGAAGAGACATCTGACAGGTTGTTTAACTACGACTGAAGTCGTCAGTTCCATGAATACCAAAAGTTTTTACGTCGAGACCAAATTTGAATGGGTTAATAGTGTCCATAACGAAGGAAGGATGGAGAGAGTGGGTGAAGAAAGAGTAATGCTTTTTTCTATTTTACGTCACATTCTGTCATGATTATTTTTTTTTTATAATCAATTCTCGAAATAAAAAATATGACGTAGGATGCGTTTCTAATTTGTGAAGCAAAGCCATTTTTTTTACCATATCTCATATTGTAATCGTAGATTTATGGCCAATAGGGAAACGAAATAGATACACGCTTCTTGGATACAAACGAAAATGTAGTAAGACTCGAAAAGACCAGTCAGTGTTCAATTTCAGTCCTTTTTTAATCTCGAGACAACTTTTCAATCTTCTTTTTGTTTAATGAAATGGAAACTAATAAATTTTATTACAAAAACAAATATTGTCAAAGGCTATCAAAAATTGTTTAAACAACATCGCAGGCTTTGAACAAAATCTGTTCTTTTTCTCATTAGAAACCGTAAACCAAAACTGTCAAAATAGGTTTCTGAAGTTTCCAAGTCGACCCGGTCGGCCATAAATGTATGTATGTATGACGCTTACAGGCGGTACTAATGGAGCTAAAGGGCTGAAAGTTCAAACATTTACCCCTGCTATGTCTACAAAGATGGTTTTCTTGCCCCCCCTGCTTCACTTAGGTTTTTAGTGGGGTTCAGGTTGCAATGAAAGTTAATGCCAAATCGATTCTTAGTGCCTGCTGTGTTTTTAACTTTCAGACTTTTTAGCGATTATTACATAACAAAATGCGAGAAAAGTAACTTATGTATTGACCCCCCTTATTCCTAATTGAATTTCTTTTAATTGATCGCCCCCAACAGAACATACAAACAGAAGACGTTAGTCATGTGACGATTTCTACTGAGTGACTGGCAGGACTCGTTTTATATACTGATTAATCTTAGAAAATTTTGCCAACTCGGAAGCATTTAGGAAAAGGTTTGCTGATTCATGTTGGGGAGATCGGGGCACTATGAGACATGGGGCACTATGAGACCGGGGGTGCAGTGATACAGGCCTATTTTTTCAAAAACTATTGGCTGGAAAGCGCTGCCATCTTGTATCGATATGCACCATTACAAGGCCTTTCTTTCGCCAAGATGATAGAACTTTTTAGTCTACATTTTTTTCAGAAAATGGGATTGTTTCACTTTGCTCCTTGTCCTATTGTGCCCCAGTCTCCTCTACTCATTCCAATATTTCTCTTGAACCATGGGTGTCATTCTTTTTTTGTTGCTTTCAATGTTACTGCCAGGATTCAGCTAATTTCTTCTGTGAGTTGAGGATCAAGTAGTCATTAGCTGAATTTTTATCTGATTTTTTTTACTGTATATTACTCGATCTTTGTGAATGATATGCAGCAATGTATTGAGCACATTTTTGAGGAATGAGATTATGTAACCAAGTTATAAACAAATGTTCGAACCTTTGATACTGTGACGACCCCTATATTTTAATCAGGAATTTCATACGAAACATCTCCTTTTGGCTCAGTATCTTAAACACCACTTGCTTTGACGACCACCTCTAAAAGCCCTGAACTCACATGGTCAATCACGTTTTTGTCCCGGTCTTTGAACCGGTTAACTTCTGCCTTCACCTCTACCTTGCTTATTTGGCCCTGGGATCTCGAACCAGTTGTCTTTTTTTTACCTTTCTGTAAACTTGCAGCTGGTGTAGTTCTTTGACCGTGGATATATATATATATATATATATATATATATATATATATATATATATATATTGTCTTGTCTCTTATCTTCCTCGATTGGAGTATTCGCAAGAATTCTATTGCTACAAAATACAAATACTGCAACTACTATTCTGGGCGACCATGCAAACGCTACGTTCATTGTTTTTCCCCTTTTAACTCCTTCTTGCTCCTTTCCTGATTAGCCATCTTTTTCTAATCTAGCTTGGTCAACTATACGACTCATTATAAGAGGCACGTCTTATCAGGCTCCATTCGGTAGATAGACGAAACGACATCAGACCCTTCATGCCACGTGTCCCTTAAATTCTTATTCTTTCCAATATTTCGTTTTTACGCCAACGAATAAGCTAAACCTAACAAGCCTCTACTTTTTTCTTCTCTACTTTGCACGATTGGATGTATTGATGTTTCCATTCCATGTATTTCATTTACATTCTTCATTTGTGCATTAAATGTATCTCTCATTTTTCACATCTAAATATTTGTATGACTTTTTGCTTCATTTAATATCTGCGTCCATGTTTGTACTTGGCGCGCATGTTCTTTGCACATCACCCTTCCTCCATCAACATTTCCACTGACGTTGACGCTAACACCAAACCATGCGGAAACAAAATCCTTTGTCTTCACCAACATCTTCTCGCCACAGCTAACCAACAGCTATTTTCTACTCCCCCCCCCACATTATGAGAACAAGATATCTCAAAATACCAATTAGAATAAAACCTACGTGTATAACTCGAGCTGTATTTTATTCTTTGTAAACCATGTGTTACTTGGGTATTCGGTACTTAGAATCTGTCGTATACATTTAGTAAAAAAAGGTCTCTGCATAAGCATAAAAGCCAGGTTGTAGGGTAGGGGTGCAACTGCTCTCCCCCACAAATTCAGGCAAAACAGTGTTTAACTACGGGAAAATCGGTATAATTCAGACAAAATCGTGTAGAATTTTGGACAAATCAAGCTCTCCTCTCCCCTAACGAATGAGTTTCCATACATCTATCCCTGGTTTTAAGAGCCACCCACCGCCCACTTTTTTCCTTTATCACCCTCGTGGATCTTCCCACTGTTCCTAAGATACAATTATTCCCACTTTGAGAATGACTGCCATTGACAAATTTCAGTAAGCTGGCAACGCCCATCTCTTATTTCCACACAGAATTTAGCTTCTTGCCCTGGAGGTGTCATGAAGTAACTTGGCTGTGTTCCTGTGAATGGTTATTAGATGGAACTATCTCCAGAAATCTTTCAACGTTACTCGCATCATCCTTGCATTCAGATCAAGTATGTTATGCTTCATGCTTTTCTGGTCTAACTGCTGATCCTTATCATACCAGGTGATGAACAATACCCGACTTCACGAACGCTTGTGTGTGTGTGCGTGTATGAGAGAGTGAGCGATAGAGAGAGAGAGAGAGAGAGGTCACAAGGTAAGAGCCTTAAGAACAGATAAAATTGTCACTTTATGCTTGTTTGGTTCTGCCTCAATCTGAATTCCATCAAAAACTGGAGATCTATGTCAGGGTTCGGTCAAGCCTCTTCTATTTTGATTGGGCGAATTAAGGAAAAAGAAAAGACGCCATTGCCACAGTCAGGTCCCTCCATGTACTGGATCTAGGTCTTGTGAATTGGTAAGAGATTATTGGGTTAAGATCTTGAGTTTCAAGGTTAATCCAATGGATTACGTGAGCAGAGGATCTTTGGGATTTTGCACGCAGCATCTAATCTGTTGAGTGTGGTAACTGGAGATGGACATTCAGGGCACTGAAACGAAAAGACGAGGACAAAGAAGAGGGAGAAAAGGGGGCGGGAACTGAAGGCACAAAAGAAAAAGAAAAAAAAGGCGCAAGGAAATAAGGTGGGATAGAGTCTAAGCAATTTGAAAAGGGAGGAGCAGCGGGGTCAAAACAACACTGAGAAGAGTTTTGGAAGGACTAATCAAAGGTCTTGAGAAAGTGTGTATAGGAAGGAAAGAAGATGGAGGAAATAAGATTTAATTTGAATTAGTTCCGTTGGCCACTTTGGACGGATTGGCAACCAAGTGTCTCCTTCAGCTATTGATTCCCTGATACATTAACTGCAGCTAAGTGGCAACTGTGATTGTTATCCATTGTAAGATAAAAATCCTTGTCCACTGTAAGTTATCCATCATAAGATAGAATCTCATGTCCACTGCAAGTTACCCATTGCAAAATAAAAACCCTTGTCTACTGCAAGTTATCCATCGTGAAATAAAAACCCTTGTTCACTGCAAGTTATCCATTGCAATATAAAAACCCTTGTCCACTGTGAGTTATCCATCATAAGATATAAGTCCTTGTTCACTGCAAGTTATCCATTGCAAGATAGAAACCCTTCTCCACAGCAAGTTATCCACTGCAAGAGAAAAACCCTTGTCCACAACAAGTTATCCAATGCAAGATAGAAACCCTTCTCCACAGCAAGTTATCCATTGCAAGATAAAAACTCTTGTCCACAGCATGTTATCCATTGCAAGATAGAAACTGTTGTCCACTGCAAGTTATCCATTGCAAGATGAAAACCCTTGTCCACAGCAAGTTATCCATTGCAAGATAGAAACTCTTGTCCACTGCAAGTTACCCATTGTGAGATAAAAACCCTCATTCACTGCAAGTTAGCCAAAGTAAAATAAAAGCCCTTGACCATTGCATGTAATCCATTGTCCTCTGCAAGTTATACATTTCAAGTCAAAAGCCCTTGTCCATTGCAAGTAAACCATTGCAAGATAGAAACCTTTCTAAATTCTAAGTTATCCATTACAAATTATCCATAGCAAGATAAAAGGCCTTGTCCAAGGATA
Organism: Thysanoteuthis rhombus; assembly: GCA_963457665.1. Taxonomy (NCBI): domain Eukaryota; kingdom Metazoa; phylum Mollusca; class Cephalopoda; order Oegopsida; family Thysanoteuthidae; genus Thysanoteuthis; species Thysanoteuthis major. The sequence goes on from OY735242.1 coordinate 9,858,003, forward strand.
TATTTAGAATACATACACACACACACACATATCTATCTCTCTCTCTCTCTATATATATATATTTCAGGGATGGGGTACAAAAAGGTTAATTAAGAATACATCTTGGAGGCAACCCTGTTATCAGCAAAGAATAATACCATCTTTTTATATGCGTACATAAAGTTGAGGTTACATTAACCAACACCATTGCACAATGTCATTTCGTGTAGATTACGTCATTTCTGTTTGTAAAAAAGATCTTCTGTTTGGTTCGTTCTGTTAGAAGCAATTTTAATTAAAACAAAACCTCAAATGAATAAAATCTCATTTGAAATAAGCGCGAACATTCTAAAATGCCTATAAACATGACATAACTTTCATTAACAGAACAAATCAAATAGAACAACAACTTATATATAGGCAGCAATCTTTCATCAAAACATACACAGTAGAAATAACAAATTCCGTCTATTCAATTCTTTTGTTAACTACCAACTTTCGAACGTTTTTGAAAACTTCGTTAAGATATATTTATACACATATATATATATATATATATATATATATATACATATATATATATATATATATATATATATATAAGTGTAGATTGTCAATTATTCTCTATGACCTCATGTCCGTTCACTTGTTCGACATTTGAACCAAACTGGAGAGAGGAAAAGCTCAACAGATCGCAAAAATGTCACATTAAAACACACATTGTAAAAATAACAGACGAACTCCGTCTGTTTAATTTTTTTGTTAACAACCAAATTCCGAACATTTTGGAAAAATTCAATAATGTTGTACATAGGTGTTGTGTGTGTGTGTATATATATATATATATATATATATATACAAAAGTAGCTGGTCAATTATTCTGTGTTAGCTAATGTCCATTCGGTTGGTCGACATTTGTACCAATTTGGAAAAGGAAAAAAGCCTGACATGTCGCACAAATGACACTGCAGGTATTGATCGAAGTAGGTTACCACACCCAGTTTACTCACCTGACCTCTCACTGACCGACTAGCACTCTTTCGAGCATTTTCGGTCACTTCGTGCAAGGGAATGTCTTCAATAACCAAGTAGCAGCTCAAAAAGCCTTCGGGGAAATCATTGGTCCCAGGTTCCCAGATTTCTACGCTTCTGGAATAAACGGATTTCTCTCTAGTTGACAAGAATATGTTCATTCTGAAGGTTCTTATTTCGATTATTAACTTTTATTCTAAGCTGTGATATACTGCTTTGGAGTTGGTGATGAAAAAGTGCAATTATTTTTGCACCAACCTAACTCTTCTATAGGAATAGAGCACTCTGGTAGATGGGGAATTTATGCACAAATAAATATATCGCTTAAATACAGCCTTACTGACCGTCCAGTTCCATGGCTAAGAGGTAGGATGTTGGTCTCCAGATCTGAAGCGAAGGTTTCAATCCTGTCTTGCGGTGCTGGATGGGATAATGGAAAGTCTATAGCCACACTGAAGAGATGTAATACACTGCTGTGGATGACACAATATATATATATATATATATATATATATATATATATATATATATATATATGCGTGTGAGCGCACATGAGTACGTGAATATGTGATTACTTCCTACTTTTGAGCTCAGTGAAGGTGTATACATTTTTTAAAACCTGTATAATTATTTTTATCGGGTGATTCCTTTCAGAGGCATGTAACTATGTCGGAATTAATTTAAAGATACATCCCCATCTGTTACGTCTGAGTTAATTGTAATTAAAGTTATTTTCTTTTTAATGAACAAGTCCTATTCTCTTTCACGCGTGAGCCTGAATAAGCATGTTAGCCTCTCCCCGCACATCTTTTGCAAACGATTTGATTTTTACATATTCCTTGGAAATTAAAACCACCTGCGCACCTGAGCGAGATGCTGGCCAGGATGTTCATTTCCTAAAGACACGTGTATTTTTGTAATCCAATTTCCACATATTTTAATCATCATCATCATCATCATCGTCATCGTCATCATCATAAGAAAAAGAAGAAGAAGAAGAAGAAAAAGAAGGAAAAAGAAAGAGAAGAAGAAGAAGAAACCGTCGACCAAAACCTGTACTAAAACTGTCTAAAAAAGGTTTCTCAGGTTTTTAATTTGGTCCGGTTGGCTGGCTGAAAAGGAAGGAAAGTCGGCCACCAGAATCCCAGTCGGTCGTCAGTCTCTTCCGTCTGGTGAAACCCTAAAGAGAAGCTGGAGCACGGCTTTTCGTCACCGTCGCTGTCGCTGTCACTGTCGCTGACGCCACGGGTGTCATCGTTGGCTGGTTGATCGGCTGGCTGGCCATGTTTGTATTTTGCACACGGGCCGCACCGATACAGCATGAGGTTGTGAAAATTCAGACATTGAGACTTTAATATGGCTAGGAAAATGTTTGTTGACCCCTCTGCCCCAATAGGTTTTTAGACTCTAGTGATCACTGCTCAACAAATGTCCAGAAATTGACTTATTCATTGATCATGCCTTATTCTCCGATCTTTTAATTGATAACCCCCAACACGATAAGTTGCTAAAAGACGTTGGTCACATAACGGTTATCTATTGAGTGCCTATCTAGACCTGCTCCTCCTCCTCCTACTACTACTACTACTACTATCATCATCATCATCATCATTATCATCAGTAGTAGTAGTAGTAGTAGTAGTAGTTGTACGCTCAAATCGTGTTGGATACAACGGTTTTCATTAGATCATCGGAGTTGAGCAACACCGAGCCTGGTCAGCACCGAGACGGATGACCGTCTTGGAATGCCAGGTACCGTTGGCCGGGGATCATGCAGAGATCTACCCCTACCCACTTCTGTCTAGGTACCATGGGCCAGTATGGCAGGGTAAAGTCCATCTACGCCCCACCTCCCTAGTGTTAAAAAATCGTATATATCCTATCAAGGACGAAAGTCTGGAAGACCCCCAACCTCGAAGGCGTCCCAGCAAAAACGTGAACACACCAGGATTAAAAGGTGGTGACCAGCCAACTGGAAGAGGAAATGGGACCTACCAAGAATCATTCCATAGACTCAGTCAGTGTCGTAAACTCAAAAATCTTTTCGCGCTAAATCGACTTCTTGAAGGCATTAAAAAACGTCAGAACACCGTTAGCCCTTTTATGGCCATTTTCAACAGATAGAATGGCTAGACGCCTAAAACTGGCAAGAATATAATCAGAAATTGGCTAAAACTGAAAATAGGCTATAAATGTTGTATTGTTCGCGCTGCCAGAAACAAAGAACGTGCTAAATTGGTAGCACTGGAAACAGTACATAACCACTATGTCATCCATTGTCAAAAGATATGGAACCTGAACAAGAGGTAATAGTAGTAGTAGTAGCTTTAATAGTAATAGTAGTAGCATAAGGTATCATGTTTGTTATTTTTCTCCCTCCCCAACCCTGTTTTTTAAATAATACCGTGTAATGCAAGCGTAACCTTATCTTGTGAAATCAGCAAATTGCTATACTGTGTGCCACTAATTGTCTCATTGTATCTTTCAAAATTCTGTCAGAGTTAATTAAGGCATTGTTTATGCTAATTGATATGCTAATTAATGTATTGTGCTGTGTTAATTAATGCCACAAGGTTTTGCGTTAATTAACTTAATACTTTAACGATGTTAACCTATTATACTTGACAATGTCTTTGGTGCATAAATTAGGAAGAGTTTTTATTTGATTGTTTTTTTCAGTGTTAGTTAGGTTGATGACTATTTAAGTCATCCAACACGCTGAGCCCCAAAGCCCCTCCCCCCCATGCCTTTGATAAATGATTTGGGCTCAGTTCGGGAACCAGGTTTATTAGAAACCGGTCAACCAAAACTATCAATGTAGGTCTGTTACAGTTTTCAAGTTGGTCTGGCTGGCTAGTTACACAGAAAAAATAAGTGTTAGTAAAACTTTTGGAAGAATACTCTAATTTATCACACGTGAATTCATTAGTTTATCTCAAAGTAATATTTGTTATTTTTAATCAAAAATTTACTTCGAGAAAAACTAATAAATTTACGTAACAATTATTTTTCAACAAAGTGATTTTTCAAGTTTCTTAGAAACACTCTTTTCATTGCATGTATCACGCATATAGGCCACGCCAATAGAGCTAGAGGGCAGAAAATCCAAAAATTATGAGTTAATGCTAAATTGGCCCCAATTTGTTCCCGCTGAGGACTTTTTGGTGATCATTGCCATTATGATTAAAGGCGAGAGAAGAAACTGATTTATCAATCACCCCTTCATCAACCTTAACATAGCATGCAGCCAAAAGACGTTGGTCACGTAACGGTTTCTATTGAATGACTAACCAGACCTGTATTGTCCATTGTTTTTGTTCTTGTGAACTCTTGAATGTACTGGCTTAGTCTTTCTGAGAAAGGCATTTGAGCCTCAACTGTTTTGGCTCGGAGGATGAGGTGTCAGTCATCGCCTCATCCGCGTTGGCAGCTCATTTTTTTTCACGCTAAATCGACCTCAAAAAAAAGCCAAAAAGTGCTAAAAAGGATTGTCCACACTGGCTGGAAAATAGCGCTAAAGTAACTGTAAATGTTGAATTTTCGTCCTGCTAAAATGTAACGGTGTCATCCTTCTGATGGCGTCTCGCAGCGCGGCCTATCCGTCGGTACGCCCGTGAGGGTCACGTTTTCTAGTTGATTAAACTGTTTTGTATTCAATTTCAGTGCGAGGAAAGACGCAGGCTTTAGAAAATTTAGTAATTAACACGCGAATTTCAATCAGTTCTCTTTATCGGAGTATATATTATGAGAGCAGTCATTTGATATTGAGTATAGCGGCTCCTAGGTGAGCACATAGTCCTTCATGGAGCAGTGCATGTTTAAGAAATGATCAGATGAATTGTGGAGCCGTAACCAAGAGACAGACCCGTAAGCTGAGAGGCATGCAACGTGTGCATGAAAGAATCATGCTCAACCTCACATGGAGAGATTGCAAGACAGCACAATATATAAGGAAGAAAATGGATGTCCGTGACATCATAGAAAATATTAAAAAAAACTCAAATAGCAATAGGATGGACATCACAACTCATGACATGGATCCCCCAGAGATCACATGCGCAACCGAGGCCGGCAGAATATTAGATGGAGAGACGAGCAAGACGTATTCAGAAAGTACTGGCTCCGCGGCGCCCACGATAGAGAAGTGTGGCGAATCCTGGGGAAGGTCTATGTCCAACGACGGACGCTGAAAAGACTGATGATGATGTTATTGTGAGAGCTCTCATTCGATATGAGTGTAACGGCTCTGAGGAGAGCACACTGTCCTTCAAGGAGCAGCACATGTTTAATAAATGATCGGGTGAATAGTAGAATCGTAGTTTGGCAAGATGTTCTGTTAATCGACGGCAGACATAGACTGAGACAACGACGGAACAATCTGTATACAAATGGTATTCTCTGACAGTCAATCACATAGGTAATGGCCAAGCTTGACGTCGCTCAACTTCGGTGATCTTATGAGAACCGCTGTATCCTACGCGATCAGGCCGTAGTATGATATCAGAAAATAAGATCCCACTGGATTCACAGAACTCCTTGCAAAAATTAATTCCAAAATGTACATTTTTTTTACCAAACAAAAGTATATTTGAACATGAAGAAAAACTCTTCATGGGAGCCTATTTTAAACATAAAAAGACAACCAGAAATCCAATTAGTACGTGTTCGTCTTTCATGTGAGATTATGCTGCTCAACACAAAAACACATTTCCATAATATTTTTGTCTTTTTATTATGAACTCCGTTGCATACACATGCGGGAAAGAGGGGAGCCATCATATGCACTAGGGTTAACCATCTCTGATCATTTTTTTTTAACAAGCACAGAATTTGTAACCCATAAATAGAACCTCCGGAGGTTGTTGCGAGCAAAAATTCTCTACGTTGTTGCACGAGAAAAACCAAAGTGATTTACCAAAACGTGAGAACTTGTGTTCAGTGGTCAAATACTTAGTTTTTTTAAAACCAATCACCAGTTGCACTTGATGCAGAGGTCTGAGCAGTGTTGCACTTAAAGATTGGTTCTTTATTGACCAATGCCCATTTTTATACGTACACTATATATATATATATATATGTTCTAATGTTAGATTAATTAAATTCGTTTCCCAAATTCGATTTCCAAGTGGTACCATGACGCGCACACACACATATATATATGTGTGTGTGTGTGTATGTTTGTGTATGTGTGTGTTCAGATATTGGGCACTCCAAATGAATATAAATAAATAAATATATACATGTTTTAAAGGAATGGATTTCTGATTATTCTCTCGGATCGAATATCCAGTTCTTTTATACACACACACACACACACACACTCGTATATATATATATATGTATATATATATCGAGTGTCCAATATCTACATAACATGTACTAAGAGCAAAAAAACAAAAACAGAAAGAACTTATTCTGTGTTTCACGAGAGTCTTCCGATGAGCATCTTTTGCGAAATATAGTGTTGAGTTCTTTCAGTTTTCAGGTCGGTCCAGCTGGCTATATATGCATATTTCACTCGTAGAGGCTGCGCCAATGGAGCTAGAGGACTGAAAATTTGACCATTCACTTCTTATCATGTTACAGCCTCCCTACCTGAATAATTTTATAGTACGTGTGTGTGGGGAAGGGTCAATTCGCCATAAAAGTTAATGCTAAATTGGTACTTAGTTTCAGTCTGCTTGTTCATTTTGAAAATTCAGACTTTGTAATGATTACTGTCCAACAAAAGGTGAGAGAAGTTACTTGTACATTGACCACCTGTTCATAAAAAAGTTTTTATCATCACCCCTAATATGGTATGCTGCCAAAAGACCTGACTTGCAAGTTGCTGGTGCATCGAAACGTGATATATCAATTGCAGCAGTGTTAACATTTGGCAAATCAACTAATTTTTTTCACCAAAATAAATCTCTGAAAAGCTAGTGAGTGTCTGTTGGATTTATACCTGTAAACAAAATAACTTCTACATTCTTCTTGCTTATATCAGGTGCAAACCAGGTTGATGTGTAGATGGTCTCGCACCTTCCCCTATTTGGGCAAAGTACAGTTGATATTTTTTCTATTTAGATTAAAAAAATAATGAGAATAAATAATCCAAACTAATGATTAATTAACCTTTAAATTTCATTATTTTGTTTTTTCATATAATATATTTTTTTCATTTGCTCAAAGTCCATCATTTGGACACACCCTGCTCAAAGTTCTGGATCCGCCCCCGTATATACATTAAATATTAAAGTCGTATACAGGGTTTTCATTCCGAATATATACGGATGCTTGAAAAGAAATACACACACATATATATATATATATATATATATATATATATATATATATATATATATATATATATATATATATATATATGTGGGTGGGTCTCTTTTTATAGCCAGCGAGCAATGAGAATTAGTTTAGTTTAGTATATATATATATATATATATATATATATATATATATATAATGTATCTCGGGTACTTTTGGTCACGAGATGTTATAGTGTGAAAATGAATTGTTCCTGGCGTGGATTGGGCACCTCGTGTTTCTCGTAAACGGATTTGTATCTGATTGATGCTATAACAAAAGACTTCTGGTCAGTTGAATCGTAACACCTGTCTTCCATCCATCTATCTATCTATCTATCTATATCTATATCTATATCTATCTATCTATCTATCTATCTATCTATATATATATATATATATATAAAAGAAGCTGTGAACAAAACCTGTCTGTAGATTTCTCCAGTTTTCAAATGATCTAGATGGCAATGCATGGATGTATGTTTGTAGGACAGGCTGCACCAATGGAGTTAGAGGGCTGAAGAATTCGACATTTACTCCTATATCTATGTATCTTATACCTAGAAAAAACAGTTTTCTTTTCCGAATTCTCTCCATGGATAGGTTTTTCATTGGGGGATTTGTAATGTAAGTTCTCGGTAATTATGCCCCTTAGTTTATTCCAGCTGCTTTCATCTTTGTCTTTTGAAAATTCGAACTTTCAGCGATCACAGCGCAACAAAAAATTGATCATTCCCAACATGACATGTTGCCAAAAAATGTTGGTAATGTGACGGTTTCTATTTGGTGACTTGCCAGATAAGTATACGCACACACACACACACACACACTCACACACACACACACATATATATATATATATATATATATATATATATATATATGATAGTATGTGGATTGGCTACACAAAAAAGTTTATGTTTCTGCCCTCTCTGGGTCTCATAAGGCAAATGATTATGTTTTTAGTTTCTAGTTTGAGGAATTTGGTGAGAACCTTGTCGATGTCTTTGTGAGTGGGAGCAGTTATTCAATTTGTTTTATTGTTTTTAGTAGTGTGAATATATTTGTTGGTGATTCCCCATGAGACCCTCAAAAGAAGAAGAAATCAAGCGAAGAATCACACTAGGATAGCAAGCCTTCGGCAGAGCTAGCTCAACTTTCAAAAATAATAAGGTCCCATTAATCCTAAAGAGAAGGGTGTATAACCAATGCATCCTCCCAATAGTCACTTATGGAGCTGAAACATGGAACTTAACTAAGAGACAGACCCGTAAGCTGAGAACTATGCCACGTGCACATGAAAGAATAATGCTGGGCCTCACATGGAGAGACCACAAAACAGCACAGTACATCCGGGAAAAGACAAGAGTTAGAGACATCATAGAATCCATAAAAAATCTCAAATGGCGTTGGGCTGGCCATGTTGCAAGAATGGCAGACAATCGATGGACATCACGACTCACAACATGGATTCCCCGAGACCACATGCGCAACCGAGGCCGGCAAAATGTTAGATGGAGAGACGAGCTAGACAAATTCAGGAAGTACTGGCTCCGTGACGCCCATGAAGTGTGGCAAATCCTGGGGAAGGTCTATGTCCAAAGACGGACGCTAAAAGACTGATGATGATGATGATGATGATGTAAGTTACATGTCGAAGGGTGTGAGCCAGCTATAGGAGTTATCTCTGAAAAGATGCTTAATGTTTTCAGAAGGATGTTTTTTTTTATCTTGACCTTGATATTTGGCATTGGGTTTATTGCCTATGTTGGTATTCTTTATGGCTCCAGTGGATTGTATTATTCTTGATTTACTTGGGCATGTTAGGGAGTAGATAATGTTGAATGGAAGTTTTTTGGATGATGGGTATGTGAATAGACTGTCTTCATTCCCTTTAATTTACTAATATATGGATTGCTATTATATTACATTCGTTAATAAGAATTTTGAGCGATGTCTGCATTTTAGTGTTATTTCATTTTTCCTATTTAATAAATGTACTTAGGGCTTCTTTGAAATTTTAGCAAAATTCAATATTACGAATTTCTCGTTTAGGCAGAGATTACAAGAATTTTCTAAATTTTGGCATATGTTAGTTTGTCTTAATATTTTCCATTATACTTTTGGTTTGTAATTCATTCGGTATAATTTCTAATAATAAGCTGATTGGGATGTGCTATTTTTGTATTTTTCATTTGTGAATAATGATATATGGTTGGCTAATTTAAGTTTAAATGATGTGTTTGATATTCCGATATAATATTTCATTTCTAATTGTTTTTCCTGGGTTGACATCTCTGCCTGGTATACGATGTTAGATCTAAGGCATTTGTTTTGTAGGGGGCAGTTATTCTTATTTGGACAATTGCAGTCAGTTTTTGTTTGTATTAGTGCTTTCTTCATTTCTATCATTTCTAATAATTTCATTGTTGAGTTTAGTGATAATTCTATTAAAATTTTCAATACAGCTTAAACTAATTTTCAATTTATTTTCATCAATTATTTTGAATAGTGAGTGGTTCGGGGGATAGTGTTTTTCAATTAATTGAATGAATATTTTACCAGCTCTACTCTAAAACAACTTGACTTTCGAGGTATAAAGTTGAATGTATCGAGCACTCTATGAAATAAATCCATCACATATCAGACGTTGCTTTATATTATGCTATATTACTAACCTGATCTGGACCATACGTATTATATATATATATATATATATATATATATATATATATATATATATATATATATGTTGGTAGACCATAGAACCCACAGAAAAATACATAGATTACATTAACAGGTATTCAAGAAATATTTGACTGAAATGATGTAAAAAAAGTTCCGAGGATAAACAAGATTTTGATTTTTATACATAGATAACACTATATACTTAGTTGAATATTGAGCACTGCGTTTAAATACCATCAACAACAGATATAATCTGTTCTCTTTTTTTTTCTTCTTGTATTCTCATTAATTGAAAAATACATCGTGAACAATATGTATATATATGACTCGTTGGAGTATTTTTGAGTTTTCTCAAAATCAACCAACGTTTCTCTTTGTCTATCATCCGGACTTCCTGTCAGAGTGGGCCGTATTCAGATTTTCCCTCTAACTGTGGTCCTCCGTACACGTCAGACCAGTTTAGAGTTCAGCTGAATGTGATCTTTTCTACTCAACTGAGGCAGATTATAAAAGTCCTTGTCTAACAAAGGAAGAAGTTGAAAACATCTGCAACCTACCTTACATGCGATGCTGATCTGAAAGAAATTGTTTCCTATACCGTTACCTGGCACAACTGGATAACGAGGTCCCCATCTTTGAATGTAGATAGCACACCAGATAAAAGCCGGAGAATGAATCGGCTGAAATGCTGCGGGAACAGAAAAATAGCAACACGAACTAGCCGTCACAGTCAGTAATTGAAAAACTGTAGCGTAAAATTCTTCAGTCGTATAAAATTTCTATCGAAGGATGAATATGATCAGGACCAGTTCTATTTATGACATCACCGGCGTTTCCGTCTGGAAAATATCTAAAATAGAGTAAAAAAAAAAAGCATCTAGAAATACCAAGGATCTCCAGAATTTAGGTAGTATTAATAAACCCACGAAAATAAGGCCCCCAAAATTGTCATAGCGGCTTTTTTGACAGGTCTAGTGGAGTACTGATGCTAATTTTCAAATCTGCAGATAAAACGGTATGACCAGGAATGCTGGAATACACATATACAAAAGGTGGCTACGGTTGTTGAATGCATTTGGTTATCCGAAAGATTTTTAGTACTTAACTCCCAGCTTTCGCTATGTGCCACCTACAACGCCTCGACTCGATTCACAAAATCGAGCACACTTGATGCTATTCATTCATACCCCTTGGCATTCAGCCGAACAGAAGTGACAGGAGGCAATGTTGCAGTAGCTGTGAGAGTTGTCTTAATTCAATTATTCGACAGAGAGTTACCCATGAAGGTAATCTTTAGATTCTAAAAAGTCCCAAATGATTTAATTTAATTGTTCTTTTATTAGAAGGACAAATAAATAAACTTACGTGCTGCTTTATTGTAGGGTGGTCACTGATAATCAAAAAAATTTTGCTTAGCTTAGTATTATATATAGCCAAATAAGCGTGGGGGGGGATGTAGGAAGAGTATGTTGTGCCAATTCCCTAACTGGAAAACAATACCCTGCATGAAAAGAATCAACATTTGGAAATAACATTTTCAGCGCTTGAACACAGCTCTTGAATTAAGATAGTGGTGTCTTTCTGCTAATTAGGCTCCAAAACTTCGGTTCCACTTTCTGATGGTGGTACTGCCGTTCGCACAACCGGTAAACAAGCTATAAAAACACGATTGACGATTTTACTCTCACCCCCATAGGAGGAAGATGTGATATGAGGTTGTTTTTATGTGGGCCCCAGTACGAACTCGCTGCAAAAAAATTGTTCCAGTCCTTGCAACTAGTGTTGCGAAAGCGTCGGGGCAATGGGACGATGCTGCTCCGGGGCGTACTGCTTCCCCGGGACGGAGTCGAGTTGTTTTTTAAGGCCATAGGACGAATTCCAGGCCTCTTGCAGTACCAAGCCTAATAAAGCCGTCGTCGACTACGATATTGAACTGGTGCAAAGCTGAAGCGAGTTCTGTGAACAAATTCTACTATCTGAGAGATGCAAGTACCTTTTTACTTGTGCTACCACAGCGAGTGAAGTGTGACACAAAGTCGAGTTTAACGTTGGATGGAGCGACCTCAAAAAACTCTCCAGCCGACGCAACCAACGTCGCAAAGGCGTCAGAACGATCCCGACCTGTCCCTCTTAGTGCAATGGGACAGCGACACCACGGGGCATCTATCTATTCACTCTCCCAGCATAGCAAAATGCGACACAAGGTCAGGGCTTTACGTGGGGAAAATAGGAACAACCCATCAAAAATAACTCCAGCCGATGCGATTTTGGTTGCTAAAGTAACCGCAGTCACGAAAGTGTCAGGACGAGCCTGACCTGTCCCTCTAAGTGCAATGGGATAGTGCTGCCCCTGGGCGAACTGCATCCCTGCAGCTGGACTGAGTAATTATGGGAGAGTCCAAAGGCTCCCAATGTGCTCAGCAATGCGCAGCCTCAGTCTCCCCTCGTTGGCTGTGGCATTGCACCTGCATACTCGGTCTTGCTATTTTATTTCGTTTTGACTGTCCTTGGAATAAAGCAGTTTATTTGATTTCATCATTAGCCATTTTGAATTGGCAGTTTTGAATGACAAAAAGTGGCTAGATTTGAAAAATACGGCTGAAAACTGATATTCCATTTCCAAGTAACAGTATATGCTCCAAAAAACCTATACACTCCAAAACTCATACAAAGGCTCCAAAAAGTAAAAGCAAACTACGTATTGATAAGATGTTAACGTTCACAAATAACATTATCCTCGATCTAAAGATCTAAACTTTAAATAACATTTTTCTCAAGATAATCTAAAGGTACCGTTCTTTTTATTTATAAAGAACACACACACACACACACACATATATATATATATATGTGTGTGTGTGTGTGTGTGCATATTGTGAATATGAAGTGATCCAACAGAATATTGATGAAAATGACGATTGGAAGGTAGAGAAGAAAACTCAAGAGGTACGTGTTAGATCTCATTTTTTTCTATTATTCCGTGGGCATATTTTGATGCATTTAGACGGCAGTCAGGCATCTTTTTCAGAGAAAAATATTTTCAGCAGTTCACCAAGAAAAAATCTGTTTACAAGTTTTGATGCTGAAAAGAGAATGGGAATATTTCTGTGCTGTTTGTTTGTTTAGTAGGAACGAGATTAGATGTAACAACTATTTCTTGAGTTTTTCTCTTCACCTTCCAAGAGTCATTTTCATCAACATCAATATATATATATATATATATATATATATATATATATATTTATATATAATTAAAGGATGGATTTATAATCCGACAAAACATTTATGAATGCGTGTTACTATTTGGAACTCTACTTGATATGATCTCTCGTTATACCACGGAGAATGAGTCATTCGGCCTAGACAGCGTAAATAGAAATAAACGATTCGGGAAAAATAGGGCTCCTGCTGGAATCGGACCTACGACCGATAAGGTAGCTGATTCATATATAGTATAATTATGCTACGCATTGATAAGATATTAAGAAAATATCTACCCACTTTCAGCAATTGAAAATGGCCGTTCAAGAAATTTCAAAATTTGCCCCGGTCCAAGGATAGCCATGATTTTATTTGATATCGTAGGATTTAAACGAATATGCTTTGTGTAACATTTAGCTGTAACATTAGCTGAAGATAGAAATAAAAATTAGCTGATTTTAGCCATCGAAACGACAGTTTTAGCAAATCATTATTGACAACCTTGAGACAGCGGCGATCATCAAAAGGAGTCCTTCGTAAACGAGTGACTATCTTCGTCTGTCTTTTTCCAAGAGCTTTACCCATTTTTTTTTTTTTACTTTCTGTGTAAATCTAATCACTTGTGAGAGAACGAAAAGAATGAAGCTCTATCGGTTGTGAGCGGGGAGCAGGGACGGTGGACGGGTGGTGGAGACGGGGGGGGGTAATAAAGAAGACGTGGGACAAGGAGAAACGGCAAAAATTTTTTTTAGGTCCTATTTTCAATCAGTGTCATAGCACAAGGTTTGCTTGATTTGTTATGACTGCTTTTCCTACGTCTGTCAACTTCCTCTATCTCCCTCTCTCTCTCTGTGACACACACACACACACACACACACATATATATATATATATATATATATATATATATACATATATGCTCTTCCATAGAAATAGAGCACTCTGGTGGATGGGGAATTTAGCCTATGATAAATATATGGCTTTAATTCAGCCTTACTGACTGTCCCTAGCGCAGAGGTAGGATATCAGTCTCCGGTCCTGAAGCGATGGTTTCAATCCTGCCTCATGGTACTGGATGGGATATAGCCACACTGAAGAGTTGTGATACAACGAAACAGTGCTATCCGTGGATGACACAATAATATATAAATATATATATATATATATATATAGAGAGAGAGAGAGAGAGAGAGAGAGGGAGGGAGGGAGAGAGAGATAGGTATATCGCGATTCTCATAAGTTTGTTTTATGGCACATTTTAGCTTTTATGGGGAAAAAAATCAAACGCAGGGCAAAAAATTGTCCAGCGTTTGCTTTGCAACAGCCTTTATAGAAGTAGCAAGCACCCCCCTCTCTCTCTCTCTCTCTCTCTCTCTCTCTCTATATATATATATATATATATATATATATATATACATTTGAATGCTTTGTATTGTTTGAAATGACCTCAAGCTATTACACGAGAATGTATCACTTGGTCCAGACAGTGTGAGTAAAATGAACAATTGCAGGAATCGGTTGCAGGTTCGATTCCATCAGCGGATTCATTTTGTTTATTTGTTTATTCTTTTCACGCTGTGTAGTCCAAGTGAAACATTCTCCGTTGTCCCCCTAAATACACATATATATAATTAATTATATAATTATTGTAATTGTAATTAGTTTCCAAATACCTTAACACATATATATTGATAAATAAATAGATAGATATGATATCTGCTTGAGTAATTAAAAAATCCCATTTTGAGAACCCAATTACCGATATCTGACCAATTAAAGTAATAACGTCAATTTAAACACAATTATTTCTCAGTTGCTAACACCTTTAATAAGAATATGCGAAGGTAAATTGTCACGTATAAAATTACAACCTGTCCTGATTAAAAGTAATGAACGCTCGAACCATAGAATCATCAATTTGGGACCTACCGATTTGACAAAGCTTTCTGGGAACACTTAAATGACCACAAAGCATTCAGAGAGTGCATACCTTTGCCAATGCTGTATACTGGGAAAAATGAAAAAAAGGAGAGAGAGCCTAATTTTATACAAATATTGAGTTACGTACCTTGAAATTTAAATATATCTGGTCTATCGGATGTTCCCTTTTAACCCCTTTTCCTGCAGAATGATAAATATAAATATCTCTCACTCCCCCCCCCCCCGAATTTCATTCACATTCATTGAAAACTTTCGGAAGTATCATGTGGACAGAGGGACAAACAGACAGACAGACATGCGTGAATACTTATACTCTTCCAACTTCATTGATTGTAATAAATTCTTAGAAATTCGTGATACATAAGATGAGATAAATTAGAATAATGTGAACTCATTTTACACTAAAGAATTGTAAATGTTTTCACATGTATGATTGTTCACAGGGGGAGAACTATGCTGTGTCGACCCCATTTGCATGGCTTTTTGACAGACACAGTGAATCTTAGTAAATAAGGGTGATGGAAATTTATTCAATGGGGAAAGTCAATAATTGAACAACCATTACGACAAAATGTGAAGTTTTCTTAAAAGTAGTCAGAATAAATTCTATTCATGACATCATTGGGGTTTTTTCACAGAAAAAACGTCTGAAATATGGTAAAAAAAAACAAAAAAAAACATCCAGGAAAATCTGGATTCTGGAGAATCTAGATGTTATCCATGAATCCTTCTGAATAAGACCTCCAAAATGCCAGAAATGATTTTATTGAAGAGAAAAAAAAAATTCAGAAGGGGAGTACTGATGCCAATTTTCAAGTCAGGGGACGTGATGGTGGTGGTGGTGGTGGTAGTGGTGGTGGTGGTATTATTATTATTATTATTATTATTATTATTATCATCATCATCATCATCATCATCATCATCATCATCATCATCATCATCATCATCATCATCATCATCACATCACATTACATTACAGTTTCACACTGGTTGCCCAGTGGTTATTGCTGAAAGCTGAGTGACAATAAGTCTCCTCAGGTCTTCAGCCAATATCTCTTCTCTCCTTCGCCTATCATGCTAGTGCTGTGGTTTACGTTTCAGCTTTCAATTCCCTTCCTTTGTTAGGTCACTGTTAACCATTAGTGTTGCAGTCTTTATATTTCTAGCACTCTTCTCAGTATCCGCGCAGTTCTTAGCAGTGCTGTGGTCTGTACAGTCTCAATCCTTCCCTTTATCCCAATCTCCTCCAGTCTCGCCCTCAGTGTCTTTGAGAAAGTTCCTAGTGCACCCACTATGACTGGCACTACCCTGGCTTCCATGTTCCACATCTTCTTCAGTTCTCTCGCTAGATCCTGGTATTTTTCCATTTTTTCACTCTCCTCCTCCTCCTCCTCCTCCTCCTCATGATGATGATGATGATGATGATGATGATGATGATGATGATGATGATGAGTAGGAGTTGCAGTGGTGATGATAATCATTATCCCCTCCCCTTCCTTTCACCCAACATTGACAGAGTGCTATTCTTTCATAGAAATGCAACATTCTATCTGGGGGGGGGGGGGGTGTTCTCAACCTTTGTTCCACCACGCTCCCTCTTGATCACCGTGTTGCATATTTTCCACCATGCATACCAACTACATACAGCTTGAATTCGGTCAGCAAAAAAATGCATTTCTCATTGGAATAATTTTTACTAAAAAAATACTCAAGCAAGATCGATCTTCTTAACCCATCGCGATTGAGACTTAGATCTGGTATCAAATTAAATTTCATTCAATCTTATATTTAAATTTAAATTCAACCATAAATTTATATTCAATTCTTTTCTTGTTTTTTCTTAATGATATTCTTCATCGACAAACTCTACCCGACTCCTTCAGAAGCTTTTCCCCCTTCCATGATGTAACTTGGAAGAAAATACTAACAAATACTTTTTAATTAAATGAAAAAAAAATACAAAACTATCAAAATATTGCACGAGCATTACTTCTCCCAAACAAAATATTTATATTGCATCATTGGAGAAAACAAGCTTGGCTGTATTAGCGTCAGAATCTCCTGCTTCAGCAAAATCTAGAAGGTAAACAAAACGGAATTTACTTCTCCGTACTATATTATTTAAAAACTATGTATCTCTTTAAAACTCATTCATTTGTAATTCCTTTTATGAAACAAGTGGCTCTGAGTTCAAAGTGTGAATATATCATCAGTCTTTGTGTACGTGACTCTTATTCATAGGCCATGGTCAATGTTGTGAGAAACGAAAATTAAGTCAAAACTCAATAGAAGGAAGAAGTATTACATTAAACATAAACATTTCAGACTGTTATTTCTCCCATGTTCCAAGATTGTCTGAAAATTTTCTGTTAAAACTTCCTCCCCCAGAACCACCAAACTGTAGAAGCTTACCTTGCGCACACTCGCTTGAGCAGGCAGTTGTGCGTTCCCTCAAGTCTTTTTTTAGTACTACAATGAGAACCATGGAACGTGCACATGAAAGAATTATGCTCAACCTCACATGGAGAGACGTCAAGACAGCACAATACATCCAGGAGAAGATAAGAGTCAGGAATATCATAGAATTCATTAAAAAACTCAAATGGCAATGGGCTGGCTATGTCACAAGAATGATAGACAACCGATGGACATCAGAACTCACGACATGAATCCCCAGAGATCACATGCATAACTGAGGCCAGCAGAATTCTAGATGAAGAGACGAGCTAGACAAATTAAAAAAGTACTGGCTCTGCGATGCCCATGGGAGAGAAGTTTGGCAAATCCTGGGGAAGGTCTCTGTCTAACCACCAATGTCAAGAGACTGATGATGATGATGTTGACACCACCAGTGTTGGAAATTAGTTTTTGGAATTAGATATTTGATAAGGCGGGATTTCTCTAAAAGCCCTCTCCCCTTGAACAACTGAACTGCTTTGCTGACTAGATTGCTACCCTTTACTAGAGCAGGCAGCCCTATGTTCCTTTTTTTTGGTACTGCAACACAGTCGTTGATAGATTAGCCAGGAAGGAGAGCATAAGAAATGAATTTAGGATTAGTATAATTACTAATTAGATAATACTTGAGAGTGAATCATTGAATTTCCAACCAAATCTTTTGACAAAAAAAAGTCCCATTTTTTACATGCTTTCAAGCAACTTCCACTGGGACAATCACATGTATAGTTCAATCCTAATCACTAAAACTAATCTAGCTAATTAAGAGTTTCGACTTTATTGTTTCGTAAAACAAAGAAGATATGCTTGGATGCTACACAGCACAAGACGAGCAGAAAAGAACAATAACTTTTTTTGAAACCCTGCGGACATCGGGTAGAGCTACGAAGACTGCATTGTGCTTGTTCTTTCAAAGGAAATTTAGCTGTTGGCACTTCACGGGTGTTTTCATTTATTTCTTACTTTCGTCTCTTTTGCTCTTCCTCTTTCTCTTTCCTCCGATTAAGGAGGAAATGCGGCTTTTCTCATCATTGCTTAGAGAATTGCCAGCATCGTGAAATGAATGTTTAATCAACTCAGGTCTCATGCTGTGTTCTACCTTGTCTCTTTTTATTCCACCACACCTCCACTACCCATGTTTACGTTGTTATTGTTTCTGTATTGCTTTCAACCACCAAAAAACAACAACAAATAAGCCCAAATAGAATGAATAAATTATTGTTGTGCCAAAAGAAGGATAATTGAAATTTTAAAAAAAGGAAAGAAGAAAATTGAATATACTAAGATTTCTTGATTCTTGGAAATAATGTGAAAATAAATCTAGTTTTTATTCATTTAACACATTATTTTACTAATGTATCTCGTTCATTCGGGGTCTGCAATGCAACAACTCTAATCGTCCAGCACCTTTTAAAACTGCAGCCATTAGTTTGTGGATATACTGCTGAAGATCTTTGATACAGATTCAAATTTCAGTTTAAACCTTGATTCATCAGTTTATAAATCGACTTGTTAAACTAAACGAGTAAAAACCTAAGCCAGGTTTGCATCCAAGATAATTATGAAGATTAGTGTCTTAGGGAAATAACTTTTTCAAGGGAAGTAACACTTTGAAAATGAACCAAGGGAAACAACTCTGACTAGCAAGATGGTTACAATTGATTATTAAAAAATGCAATCAAAATATTTTTTCAAAATTACGCAATTACACATTGAACAGATAACAACAAACACTTGAATAGCTCATTATGAATTCAAAATACTTTATTGCTACAATTACATGTCATGTATGGCATAAATACGGAACAATTTTTTCTTTGAAGTGCAATAAAAAAACATGAAAACAAAATAAACTAGTTTTTAGATATTCAATATCACAATCAGCATAAATATTAGAAAACATATTTTTTCATAGCGGTTTGGCTCATCTGTATTTTTTCTGGAAAAAGTGTAAATTCAAAACAGAATATTTCTCAAAAATGGAAAAAATCCTAATGAAGCAGAGGTGATTATCATTCAAAAACGTCAAAATTTGAAAGAAAAACAAAAGTCTTTTAAATTCTTTTAAATTTATAATGCAGTATTAATTTTTTCTCTTGTTATTCAATGTGATTTTTCTTTCTTCCTATGTCTTTATTGTCTTCTCAAATCAATCATAATTTTTTAGTTATTTCTTTGATGAAAAAGTCAATTATCTCCCTAAATGCATTTTTGGAAAGGTTGTTTCCCTTGATTTTATTGTAGCTCTCCTCCCCAAGATGCAAATCTCAACAATAACTGAAACTGAATCGATGAACTCTAAATTTGTCAATCGTCAATGTAAATTTTAGAATTATCTTAAACACAAATAATTTTCATTGAAGACTATTAAATTTCATCAAACACAAATGATTTTCATTAAACAAAATTAATTTTCATCAAACACAATTAATTCTCATCAAACACAAATAATTTTCCTTAAGCACAATTGAATTTCCTTAAACACAAATAGTTTTCATTAAACACAAATAATTTTGATTGAACACAATAAAATTTCATCAAACTCAAATAATTTTCATTAAACAAACAATTTCCGTTAACCACAATTAATTTTGATCAAAGTTGTGATGGATTAGTTCATGTGAAACAGATTACCAGAGCCAATGAAAATAATTGAAGGATCATCATGAAATGAGATGGGCTGATATGGCATAACAACAAAGATTACGTCTATGAAAGTAAGAAGACTTTCTGTTTGATCATACATTAAAACATTTTTAGTTGAGTTGGGACTTTGAAGAGACTTCAAAATAGGATGTTTGAATTATCAAAAATCAATGATCTAATAAAATAGAATTTGGCTTTTTAGTGCTGATCTTTATATTAATAACCCGGTCATTTTTTATAGTTGTATTCTTGTTATAAATATGTTGTCCTTTTTGCCACACTTTCAGAAAATTGTTAAAAATCAATAAACTTCCAAAATTTATTACATGATGGTGTAAAAGAAAACAATTTCCATTTTCTAGCATTTATTCTAGTCTGGTAATGACCAGTTTAAAGAGGTACAGAGATCACATTTCCCTGAATTACTATCATTTAACAACCAGACTTTTAATTTCTCAAGTTCAGTTATAATGTGTGGCTGGACAATAAAGGTTACATATACCATTTAATCCAGTGGTTTCAAACCTTGACAAAAGGACCCCTTCTATAAATGAAATATTCTGACAGACCCCTATTTTTTGCTTTGAGTTTTGAGACTATAATTAATGAACTACAATAATAAACAATTTTTGACCTTTGAAAATCGTATTTTCACTAAATGGATTACGTTTATTTGAATTCTAATACAGAGTGCAGGTCTGTATATAATAATTGTTTCTTGATGGCTTTTCAGTGGGTGAGGTTTTTTCTCTGCCACAAGATTTGCAATGACAGGTTAAGAGGGGACACTGCCATGGATCCCCAACCTTTATCTATTGGACCCTTCACAGACCCCTGTTTTGAAACCACTTTTAGCCATTTTTTGGTTGAAAATAGGGTCTTAGATGCTGTCAAATTTAGTTGTTCCCTTGAATAGGATTTATTACAAAGAGACAAGCTGTCACTGATTGGTCAGTTAAGGATCGTCAGAGATGCTGGGAGAAAACTTTCTGAGCAGTTTGATTGGTACCTGATATTTTATTTCAAATTATTGGTGAATTCCCTGTCTATAGTAAAAAAAAACAATCTATAAAGGAAATCTACGTGTGTACCCTTGAGCTGGTTATGGCTTCAGTCATTCCTGCCCGGGCTTCACTTATCACAAGTTTCTCTGTTTTGGCTCCAGTTCGCTAATACATGAAATAGACACAGAGATGATAAGAACCCAAAGTGGCTTGCTTCACTCACTTAACCTTGCACTATTCAACCCATAACTTGATGTATGCATCCTGAAAGGTCATAAACAAAAAATTGAATATAGATGTATAGTTGAATTTAAATTTGAATATAGGATCGAATGAAATTTAATCTGATTTCAGATTTAAGTTCAAATCGTGATGCGTTGAGAAAATCAATCTTGAACGATTTTTGTAGAAATTATTCCAATGAGAAATGCATTTTCTTGATGACCGAATTTAAACCGTATCTAGCTGTTATGCATGGTGGAAAATATAAAACATCGTGATCAAAAGGGAGCATAGAGGAACAAAGGTTGAGAACACCCCTGTAGAATCATGCAATTCTATTAAAGAATAGCACTTTGCTCTCATTGAGGGGTGGAGGAGGAGGAGGAGGAGGAGGAGGAGGAGGAGTATGATGATGATGATGATGATGATGATGAAAAAAGATTTTTTTTAAATTATTGAATTATTTATTCATGTTTTTCCAGCAATCCTGGCCATACTATTTTGTCCACAGATTTTAAAATTGGCATCAGTTTTCCCTTTTTGAAATTTTTTTTTGTTCTCCAATCTATGTCTTTCTCAAGGGCACTAGTCTGTTGTGAATACAAACTGAACCTGGCTTGCCGAGTCCACTCTCCATGCCTTTACCCACTAGGCTATCCCACAACCCCTAGTAAAGGAGAAGAGATTCTCATTCTTTGCTTGGATGTATCAACAAATATCTACAATACCAATACGTCTTGCATGGAAAATAAAATAAAAGGTGTACATTTCTTTGAGAACCAGGCATGGGCGTCTGGTGGTATGGGAGTAAACTGGGGTGATTGCACTTCCTGGATAGGGCATTCTACCCCAAGGTGTAGGGGTCTGAAAGTTGGAGCCTTATAGTCAATAAAGGATAATGATGCTTGACAATTGTTTTAACCCTACCTTCATCATGATAATAATCATGAGCCTTCTAACATCTTTGGATATGGACCTTCTCCAAGATCTTCCAGACTTCTTGATTGTGAGTGTTGTGGCATCAGTATTTCCTGAACTTTCCATCTTTTTCTCTGTCATCCACGATTTCGAATATGATCTCAAAGATCCATGTTTTGAGTCATGATGTCCAGTGGTTGTCTGACTTTCTTGCAACATGGCCTGCCCATTGAGTTTTTTAATGGATTTTACACTATCTCTGACTCTTGTTTTTTCTATAATATACTGTGCTGTCTTGTGGTCTCTGCTTGTGCACATTGCAAGAGTCTTAGATTGAGAGTGAGGCTTTTGGTTAAGTTCCATGTTTCTGGTCCATAGGTGACTATTGGACGCAATGGTTGTAGACCCTTCTTTCCAAAACTTATTGGATCTTTTTTTCCTCTTGAACGTTGAGTTTGCTCTGCTGAAAGCTTGCCAATGATTTTTCGAGATGGCAACTCTGGGGATGATACCCTGAGTTATGAATCTGGTTGACACCAACCTTAGGAACGCCCCTGGATCATGAAATGCCATTTTTAACATCATTGTGAATAATACTAAGAGTAAAAGATTGACTAATGTAATAGAATTTTTTCCAGATTAAATGTACGTAGGAATACAATAGTTTTTTATTGGAGTTTTTTGAGTCCTTGACTTCTATGGTGTCTATCCTAGAATTTTCAAGTGTGATTTCAAATTTGGACTCAATGCTCGTCATCATCATCATCATCATCATCATCATCATCATCATGTGTTCAACATCCATCTTTGGACAGAGTTTCTCCAAGATTCACCAGATCCCTCTTTTCGCAGAGTTTTCGGCAGAGCTTCTGGCAGAGCAAGCTCAATGTTCAAGAACAAAAAGATCCCATTAGTTTTGCAAACGAAGGTCCACAACTGATGCGTCTTCCTGATTGTAACCCACGGAGCTGGAACATGGAACCTGAACAAAAGGTTCGCCTCGAAACTAAGAACCGTGAAACATAAAGGCTACTCAGGCTGCTCTGAACACCAGCAAAGCATTTGGGGTGAACTCTACTGCAAAGCAAGCTGTTCAGCATTTGGTTCAATAGGTCTATGTCTGGAATTATGGATACCTATAATTAATCTTTAGGGAGGCCCCAGCCTGTTCCTAATGATGAAGAATTATTAAGTGCAATCGCAAATGACCTCACAGGCATTGGTTCAAGCACTTTCTGGAGACTTCAGGACTCCATCAATTACCATATCACGGCATCTTAAGGCAATAAGAAAGGTTAAAAATCTGGAAAATGGGTCCCTTATGAACTGATTGGAATGCTCAATATTAGTTCAACACCTCCACATCTTCCAGTTGATTGTTTCTTAGCTTACAGGATCGGGATATAAATTCTTACATGTACTTATTTGGCAGACATTTCTTGCACCTATCATCATCTTTGCAAAAGTTTGGAGCTTCATATCTGTTATCAAAACGTCCAATAATAGGGAAGCCATAATTCATGCTTTTTCACTGAAATTTTGAGCACTAAACCTAGAGGATTTTATAGAGATGATATCTTGAGAGGTTATTGTTTCAAATTAGATATATTTTGTTTGAATATTTACCGTTTCTTTGTTATTTATATCAATCTTCATCTTACTTCTCAAAAACAACTGTGCAGGCTTATTTATGGACCAATGTATATATATATATATATATAAATATATATATATATATATATATATATGTATATATATATATATATATATATATAATGAAGTAAGGATTCGCTACACAAATAAGTTCATGATTCTACCCTGTCAGGACTTCTTCAGGCAAATGATTCGGTTAATTTTAGATTCCTGTTCAGGATATGGGGGGGGGGTCTATTTTTCTAGTTGGTACGGTCTTCCTTTTATTCTATTTATATATGTTTTTGTCTCGTGGTTTGTCATTGCTTGTTGTATTTTCTGTTTTATTCAATGGGGAGGCTACGTCTATTGGTAGTTATGAATTTTAAATTAGGAGTGTATGGTGTAGGCATTTTCGTTATCAGTATGTTGGTCTATCGGATTTTTTGTGGTATGTTTCCTCTCAGAGAGTATTTTATTCTCACTTAAATCTGTTTTCCACTGTTAGAGTTCCCTTTTATACAACCTAAGTTGTTGATTTGTTTATTCTGGATTTTGTTTTTTTTCACAAGTCTAAGATAATTGTGGTGATTGGGTTGTTCTCTATCGTGGCAATGAGAATAAGATATTTCTTTCAGGTGCCTACCTAAATAAAATATCTCTTTAAGGGTGTGATGTGAATGATATATATATGTATATATATTGCTTAGCCTTATACTCAATCTATTATCCTTTCTCCTCACTATGTGCCTTACCCATCTCCATTTTTGTTGCTTAATCACTTGTATAGTATCCTTTATCCTGGTCCTCTCTCTGATCCATATTGATCTTCTTCTATCGCTAAGGGTAATTCCTAACATTACTCTTTCCGTTGCTCTCTATGCTATTCTGAGTTTTTTATTGAGTGGCTTTGCTTGTTTTGCAACTATACACCATAGCTGGTAATACAAAACAAATATATATATTTGATTTTATACTTTACAGTTCTGCATTGATTGTAGAGTATACAATCAAATATATACATATATATATATATATATATATATATATATATATATATATAAGAATATTTATATCTATGTTTAATGGAAGCTTGATGGTATACAACAGAGAAAAATTATTTTTAAGGCTAGTGGAAAAAACTGTGAAATTTTTTTGTTGAATTTGTTGTGAGAGCATCGACTCCAAGAAGTTTTTCAATGTAATTAGTATTCTTAAAGATGATATCATGAGTGGGTTTGCATGCAGTCTGAGATTAAAACAGACACAAAAGATTTAATATTCAAAGTATGAACGATCAATAGCAATGACTTGAACCAGGGAGTCACGTCTGTTGTTATACTTACTGATCCCTCATCGTCAAATATGTTTTTTGGGTAACCTTTGATAGTATTTCGTGTTTCAAAAAATAAGTACATAATATAAAATAATGTCAATATAGAATACACATAATACCCTATACAAAATGACAAACTACATGATTGACATAAGCTATATAGTAAGAAAAGTGGGGTGTTTTGATCAACACTGCTGAGGTACCATGTTAATATAACTGTTTTGTTTTTGAAATCCCTGAAACGTTACATGGTAAAACAACTGATGATCCCAACAAGACACAATTTATACATTGTATCATAATATCAAAGTATATGTAAAAGAGGGAAAAAACACTTTGGAAAATTACATAAATTGCATTTACAGATATTCGAAAATAGGTGACTGAATTGACATGAAAATCTATTGAAAAATGTTTTGATGTTTAGTTTTAAAGCTGTAAAGCTCTCTAAACTATATATATATATATATATATATATATATATATATATATATGAGTTAGATGCTGTTTTTATAGATAAAGTACCCAATATTTTTTATGAAAATAGAGCTGATATGATTATTTTATTCATAAATTGCATTATTTGTTTCATGTTTTTTGATCATCAGGAGTAATTGTGCTTCATAAATTACTTGAAATTTCCTGTATTTCAGTTTCATTATTCAGTATTTTTTTAATAATATTCTTAATTAAGAGACGGGTCGTATCGATTTAATTTTTTTTTTTGGTGAAATAAAAGAAACCTCTGAGTCTATGGATATAGGAAAGTTCTGACAACAACAGAAATAATTCAATTTTTTTAGGTATTCATTTTCTTTTGTAAGACTTCAAAATTTTTTCAACTTATATTTCCAAATAAGTAAAATATTTCAAATCGCTTATATAATTTCAAATTTTTATTAAGATACTTGAAATGTTTTGTATAGTTTAAAATCGAATCTAAATTTTTCATCTCAATATCTGAGATGAGGTGTTGTTACTCTTATACATTGATTCTTCCAGACCAGTTGGCTCAACTTTGTTGTCTTCATAGTAATGTCCTCTGAATTTCCCTGGATAAGGTCTTCTTACTGTTATTCATTGCTGGACCATCCCAAGCCTTTATAGGGCCCTGAGCAGAATTTAATTTGCACCCCTATTACTACCTCTGGGGGCTCCTCTGTTGCTTTTGGGGGACCTCTGGCGACCATGGGGCCTTGAGCAGCAGCTTAGTTTGCTCATGCCTCAGGCTGACTTGGATACATTGATTCTTCAGACCAGTTTATGTGTCTTTGCTTTCTCTATCATAACATCTGAATTTACGAGAAAAGTTTTTATTTCTGTAAGATCATGATTCTCCTTGCTAGTTAGCTTATATTGGTTGTTTTTCTCCCAACGTTTTGGCTGCTGTTCCTCCTGGCTTTTCTCAGGGTCAAGTGGTTCAGAAATATGAGCCAGCTAAGCAGAGAGGCAGATCGACATGCTGGAGAAGAATTGATGGTTACAAATTCTGAAATGATCCAGAGAGGTCACTAGACATGACAGATATAAGAAAGAGAATATACCTTCAGTGACAGTTTAACAACATGGCAAAAGTGACATATGTATTACAGGCCCCACAATTCCAAGTTCCCTGAGCTGACAGCTTGCAAGTTATCAATTCCGATTATTCAGTGAGTTTGCATTTGCTCTATTTCAGTAGTACTACATTTTTTGTGAAAGAACTTTCAAAACTTCCATGAGTACACCACTAGGCATCATCTAGAGACATTTTTTTGTTTTCTCTTTCAAAGGAGTACTTTTTGGAGTCTCCATAGTCATTTTGGACCAATAATGCCCAAATTCTTTGCTGGTATTTTTTAGATAATTTTACCTAAAAAATCTATTTTTATTGATAATTTTTTTCAGACAATTAGTTTTAGTTCATGTGCTAGCTATGATAATTAATTTATGCAAAGTATGGATATTTGTCATACTTGGTTGTATAGCAAATAAAAAATTTACTTACTTTGCATGTAAAATGTACGTGTTTTAATATTTATGAGTATTTTCTAAATTTGGGGCCCCTCTAAAATATATACTACAAGCCCTGCATGAGCTTTATCTGGCCCTCGAGAGAACATCAGATGTGACAGGATAGGAATAAGAACAGCGTACCTCAGTGGGATTGAACTCACAGCTTAATGAAAAATGCGGATATTTATCAAAGAGAAAAATTGGGGTTAACAAAGTCCTAAAATTCACTTGAAAGGACACTGGATGTGAGAGGTAAAGGAATGAGAACAACATACCCCATTAGATAAAATTGAGCTCACAAGACGCAGATTGGAATCATGAGTGAGAAACGATAATTAACATCTGGAATTCCTTCTGATGTACGCTGAAAGAGATAAGTAATGAAATAAGAACGACATATCTCAGTGGATCAAATTGAGCGTTTTGTAAAATATTCCCTGATGGTTGCCAGAAATAACAAATTCCTGAGGAAGGCTGGAGAGTACAGTGGCCAAAATGTTTTAAAATCAGCAAAAAAAACAAACTTGAATCCCTATACAGAGTGAAATTACAATTCAGAAGACCATGTTTTGAACAAATGAGATTTCTTTAGTTTGTTTTGAGTTTAGCCAGTTCATTCTGGCTTTTTTTAAAGAAAAGTCTAATGGAGATAAAGGGTTTCAGGGATGAAGGATTCGTGACTTATAGTGGGTGGGTTTAATGATCAAACTAAGTAAATTTCAAGTGAATAAAGAAATCAGGGCAAGGTGAAGCTGGGTTGTGTGTATGGTATAGCACTGGATCAGGAAATAGATCTTCAGATGTTTAATGAATATCCAAGTTGAGTGTCTCTAGGGACAAGTGTCAATCCACATGTATGTATCTATGTATAAATAAGCTGGTTGTTTATTCGTGTAAACATGTGATGTATATACTCAATATAAGGGACACAGCCATGATTCGAACGTCTGTCATGGAGATATACCATCTTGCTATTTGAATGTAGGGTGAAATTAATTTGCAAATACTATGTTAAGGTTTTTTAGGTGCAGGGTTCTATCCTTTTTTATATTTGCATGTGTTTGCATTTTCCAGCGCTCCTGGCCATACCGTTTTGGCTACTGACTTGAAAATTGGCGTCAATACGACCCTAGATCCTTTTTGGAAAAAAAGCTTTTTGACCTTTTTTTTTAGTTTTATTTTGACGGGTTCACTGATAACATCTAGATTCTGGAGTATCTAGATGTTTCTAGATGTTTTTCTTTTTTTTACTCCAATTTAGATGTTTTCCAGTCAAAAATACCAGTGATTAGAGAATTCATTCTGACCATATTTATTTTTTGATGGAGTTTTTTGAAACCTTTGGTACATGTTCAAAGACTCTTTGTTCGATGGTTTACACTCTCTGTAAGAAAGTAAGTTTTACATGGTACGATTCATGGGGAGTACAATGTAAAACTTACTCTCTTACGAGGAAATCAAGTGAAGAATCACTTTGGGATGGCCAGCCTTTGGTAGAGGAAGCTCAACTTTCAAAAAATAGGCGATCCCAATAATCCTAAAAAGAAGAGTATACAACCAATGCATTCTCCCGATATTCACTTATGAAGATGAAACATGGAACCTGACCAAGAGACAGACCTACAAACTGAGAAGTATGCAACACACACATGAAAGAATCATGTTCGACCTCACATGGAGGGATCACAAGACAGCACAGTATATGAAGAAGAAAATGGGTGTCTGAGACATCATAGAAACTTTTAAAAAAACTCAAATGGCAATAGGAAGGCCATGCTGCAAGAATGAAAGACAACTGATGGAGATCACGTCTCACAACATGGATCCCCAGAGATCACATAAGAAACTGAGACCGACAGAAAACAAGATGGAGAGATGAAGTGGACAGATTCAGGAAATACTGGCTCCGCAATGCCCATGATAGAGAATTGTGGTGAATCCTGGGGGAAGGTCTATGTCCAACGACGGATGTTAAAAGACTGATGATGATGATGATGATGATGAAGTTTTACAAATCATGTTCATAATTTATAAACAGAAAAAATAATGTAAATTGAGTTAAAATCACATTACCATGACATGACCACTATTTAGTTGTCAGTGGACCATAAAACCACATTTATTATCAAAATTAGAACCTTGGTTACCTGATCAAAGACTGTGAATTAGAACAAAGGAGTTACTTTGCCATAAAACCACATTTCTCATTAGAAACTGGACCTTGGATATGTGATTAAAGACGATAAAAATCGACTTGGGGGACTTGCTTGGCACTATGCGACAATTGTTGAGAAATTTATGTGCCATAAAAATGCATTCACTTTCAGAAATTGGACCTTGTACAGGTGATTATAGACAATAAAAATCATCTCAGGGAACTCATTCGGCACTGTGTGACCAATCTGGAGAAGTTGATGTGTCATAAAACTACATTCATGATCAGAATTTAATTCTTGGATTCTTGTTTGGCACTCTAGGATCCTTTTAAAGAAACTGATTTCAGGAGTTCAGGGAGCAATCTGGGGCTTGGGTGGGGGAGCAGGTGCTGGTTCTTAACTAGAGGTCCTGCAGATTCCTGAGGGTCTAGAAAAGTTTTTATGATCATGATTACTCTTGAAATTGAAAACGGGAAATTATTTACTATGTTTTCATTGATGTGAGAAGAACAGATATTCCACTTTGATCTTGAACTGAAGATCACTGTTGGCTAGACTATGGAACTAGGATAGTGCCCAAAAATTAAACTTTCAAAGACGATATGTATAGACTTGTGTGTGCATTTCATGCTTCTCAATTTGCAGGTGGAACCTAACCAAGAGACAAACCTGCAAACTGAGAAGCATGCAACATGCGCATGAGAGAATCATGCTTAACTTTACATTGAGAGATCACAAAACAGCACAGTAAATAAGGAAGAAAACGGGAGTCCGAGACATCATAGAAACTATTAAAAAACTTAAATGGCAATGGGCAGGCCAGGTAGCAAGAATGAAAGACAACCGATGGACATCATGACTCACAAGATAGATCCCCAGAAATCATATGTGGAATGAAAGCTGACAGAAAACAAGATGAAGAAATGAACTAGACAAATTCAGAAAATACTGGCTCTGCGATGCCCATGATGGAGAGGTGTGGCGGATCCTAGGGAAGGTCTATGTTGGACGCTAAAAGACTGATGATGTTGATGATGATGATCTTCCACTTGCCTTTTTTTCATAGAGGGCACACAGCTGCACCTGTGCCCAAAAGGCAGGTTGGGGTGGGGGAAAAATGCACTTGCTCCCTCCAGGGTTCCAATGCCCCTTGTTGATATGCTGTGAAAACAAATCAACAATCATGTGTACCGAATAATCAGAATTTCTCATACAGATGCTCTCTAACTTCAAATGAAGTGTACGTATTTCTTGCTTCTTGTTAAATGCAAGAGAATTCTCTCAATAGAGAGTCTCTTGGTACGTTCCTGGAATACAAGAATTCCTGTAATTGGATGAAAGGATCGTCTCTAGGTGAATATTTCCTCTTAGATGCAAGGATGGAAGAATTTGGTTTGGTTTAGGAATGAGGTACGTGCAGCCCCGGCTAAATAAATGTCTGTTGTTTGATACAGAATAATCCATATGCAGTGAGATATGTTTAGCATACTGACAAAATACTGACGCCATCGTGGTAAGCTTTTTAGTCATGTTTGGCCCCGTAAATTTCCTTTAGTTCCAAACGGCATGAATGGACCTACAGGAAAAAAAAAATGGGCAAAATAAAAATATAATTTGAGAGGCTCTATCCAGCAAAAGTCATTTGAGTTCATGCCTCTGAAAGTGTGCAGAGTTGTGGCTGAAGAATGGGGAGGGCACTGTCTGGAAAGGAGGGGGGCCCCAAAAAAGCTTTATGAATAGTGATTCACTTACTACATCTTTACTGACATTATGAAATAATGAGGATATGTTTGAACTTACATGAACAAGGATATATTTGAACGTAGGTAAATTGCATCAATAATAATGTAGCCTTTGACAGTTGTTCTTCACCGACTAAGGGGTGTCTATCTCTTGTATATTTTCCCTATTTATCAAACATTAAATTTTAGAAGGGGCCTCTCAAATTGTCTATCCCTTAAATTTTCTCAAATCTTGAACAACGACTCTGATCATGTATGTGTGGGGATATTTGTGTGTACATATTATATTGATATATTCATGAAAACATTTGTTGATATGAAGTTATGCAAAAATATATGTATATTATATACACAGGTTGTCATTGATTGATAGAAAAAACTCCAAAGACAGAATAAATCAAAAAAGATGACTATTTATTCTACTAGAGTAAAAAAAAAAAAAGCAACAAAAATTAAGATGAAACAAATACTTGTCAAAAAATAATAATGGTTGAAAATGCTTCAACTAATGAAAATAAAAATAAAGACTAGCCTTCTACGGGAAAATATGAATCACTGCCACCCATATAGGCTTTTTACCTTGTAAATTAAACAGTGGTGGTTGTAGAATGATGGAAATACTACCATCTTTATCATCATCATCAGTCTTATATCGTCCGTTGTAGGGCATAGACCTCTGCCAGGATTCGTGTGATGAGTATCACAGAGCCAATACTTTCTGAGTTTGTTTAATTCATCTTTCCATCTTGTATTCTGCTGGCCTCGGTTTTGCTTGCAATCTCTGGGAATCTGTTTTGTGAGTCATGATGTCCATCGGTTGTCTGCTATTCTTGCAACATGACCAGCCCATTACCATTTTAGTTTCTTAAAGGAATCTATGATGTCTTGGACTCCTGGATTTTCCTTATATATTATGCTATCTTGTGATCTCTCTATTTGAGGTCGAGCATGATTCTCTCATGTGTATGTTGCATGCCTCTCAATTTAAGGGCCAGTCTTTTGATGATTCAAAAAAAAAATAGGGCTGGTTTGTAACTCAACAAATATCATCATCCATCCAATGTCTCCAAGCAACATACTGTGCTGGGGGTGATCAATAAAAAAAATAAAAAGAGAAGTGATCAATGAATAAATTACTGCTCTTGTCTTACATCTTGGGATGTAATCACTAAAAAGTCCAAATTTAAAAAAAAATAGTGAAAACTGTGAGATGCAGACAATCTAGCATAAATATACATAGTAAATTGAACCCTCCACTGAAAATTTCTTGGGGGGGGGGTACTTCATGAAAAACAAAAACAGATGTAATAATCTTTATTTTCATTTTGGACCAGCAATGCCCAAATCTTGTGCTGGTATTTTTAGATAATTTCAGATAATAGATCTATTTTTTTTTAGTTGATTTTAGATATTTTTTAGATAATTAGTACCAGCACATGTGTGGGCTACAGTGATTCATTTATGAGAGGTCCAGATATCTATCTATTTAGTTATTTTTTCATTCTAATCAAAACAAAAATGAAAATCGGCTCATTCACAAGAAGTACTGAATCTTAACATTGATGAGGCCCAGTGCATAAGAATTCATGGGGACAGGGGAGCTTCCATTTTTGTATTGTCAAGCAAATTTTAAAAAAAAATAAATTCTCATAAAATTATGATCTTTAATTCAAAATAAACTCTTTTCTTTTCAACATGTTTGTTGTACATGGCCTTTGTTTTGCTGGAGTTCATGAGAAGGCCGACTTTCTTGCTTTCTTCATTCAATTCATTGAGCTTTTGGTGGAGGTCCAGAAGGTTCTCTGCAAAATAGACAATGTTGTCTGCAAACCTGAGGTTGTTTGGGTATTCACTATCTATTCTGATTCCTTTGTTTTCCCAGAATAAGTTTCTGTAGAGGCTGGCTGTGAAGAATTGGAATGAGCTGGTATCACCTTATCTTACCCCTTTTTGGAGCTGAAAGGGCTCTGAGTCTTTATATAGCCTGATAAAAGAGCTGTTGTGATGGTATATATGTTGCAATACTCTAATAAATATGGAGCCTACACTTTGTCGACTGATAGTGTAGCCTCAATGACTTTGGGAATTTCCCCTGAGTTGCAGGTCTCATCGCAAGAATGGCAGACAACTGATGGACATCACGACTTATAACATGGATCCCCAGAGATCAAAAGCACAATCAAGGCCATCGAAATACAAGATGATAAAGCGGACTAGGCAAATTCAGAAAGTATTGGCTCCACAATGCCCATGATATAGAAGTGTGGCAAATCCTCAGGTAGGTCTATCTCTAATGACACAACGTAAAAGACTGATGATGATGATCAAAGTCTTTCATGGACCAATAATCTATCGTAATGTAACATAATAATTCCTCAAACAAGACTCTCTATTTTTTTTCCACCAAAAAGAAAAAAAATTTTGTGTCGGGAAAATATTGTTTCAAGACATATTTTGGAGGGAATGGAGGTTAAAATCATGGGGTGCAACGCAGCTGCACTGTGTACACTGTCTTGAGTATGGTCATGCGAACAGCGCTTGAAATAATGACAGCGTTTGATGTTAGAACTTGAGAAAATTAGGAACTTTATCAAATCACCAATCAGGGGAAAAGGAAATTGAACACAGTGATTTTATGATTATCCAGCTTTGATCATGAATGAGCTGATTGTCGTATGTATCGGATAAGTCTCGACCAGATCGAAAACTACTGATTAAAAAAAGAACGACACAAAAAAACCCAAAGACGAGGAAGAGAGAAAGAAGAATAATGTTTTTAAACACTGCTAACCAACTCCCAAAATCACTAGGAATTTGGAACTGTGATTCTCAGATTGTTGACATTCGGTGCAAAGGGGAGGAATTTCTTGAGAGGAACAAATTTTAGCCAGGGGATGAATTTGCCAAGGAAAGGTTTTTTTAAGGGAGAAGAATTAAGTCAGTGGAAGAATATCTAAAGGAGAGGAATTTTAGTGGAGGGGTTTTTCTTAAGGGGGAGGAATTTTAGCCTGGGGAGGAATTTCTTAAAGAGGGATGAATTTTAGCCACGAGAGATATTTGGGAAGAATTTCAGTTTGGCAAGGGATTTTAACCTGGGGAGGAATTTCCTCAGCGGAGAAACTCTACTTTGGGGTGGAGTTTTGTCAGGGGAGGAATCATAGTCAAGGGAGCAATTTTATAAGGGGAACAATTTTAGCCTGGAGAGGAATTTCAGTCAGGGGAGGAGCATGTGATTCACGTCTGTCAGTAAATTTTGTGTCCATCTGTCTATCTGTCCACACGATATCTCTGAAGGCACTAAATGGATTTCAGTGCGTATGGGAGAGGGTAATAAAGTAAGGAAGATGTTGCTGAATTTTCAAGCGGATCCAGGAATATTTTTTGATTGAGAGATATTTTTCCTTTTTTTCTCCTCTCCATACATTCATGTATATGCTCATGACACACAATATCTCTAGAAGTTCTCAATGAATTTCTATAAAATCATTTGTAGGAATGAACAATAGACTACATGAGAAGTGATCAAATTTTGGAGAGGATCTACACACAATTACTTCCCCTATGTCCTAGTTATATGTCCAAACCACACATTACCAACATTTCATGTCTATGCACAAGATATCTCTGATAGTTCTCAATGAATTCCAATGATATTTAGTTGATGGTTGGACAATCATCATCATCAGTCTTTCAATGTCCGTTGTTCGACATGGACCTTCCCCAAGATTCGCCGCATCTCTCTATCAAGGGCGTTGTGGAGCCAGTTCTTTCTGAATTTGTCTAGCTCATTTCTCCATCTAACACTCTGCCGGCCTCGGTTGCGCATGTGATCTCGGGGGATCCATGTTGTGAGTCATGATGTCCATAGGTTGTCTGCTATTCTTGCAACATGGCCAGCCCACTGCCATTTGACATTTTTAATGGATTCTATGATGTCCCTGATTCCTATCTTCTTCCAAATGTACTGTGCTGTCTTGTGGTCTCTCCATGTGAGGTTGAGCATAATTCTTTTGTGTGCATGTTGCATAGTTTTCAGTTTGCGGGTCCGTCTCTTGGTTAGGTTCCATGTTTCAGTTCCATAAGTGACTAATGGGAGGATGCATTGGTTATACACCTTTCTTTTTAGGATTAATAGGATCTTCTTATTTTTGAAGGTTGAGCTTGCTTGGCCAAAGGCTTGCCATTCTAGTGAGATTCTTGATTTCTCCTTTTTTTGAGGGTCTCTTGATGATTTGTTGTCCTAGGTAGATGTAGTAATCTACTTCCTCCTGTTCTGTGTCCTTGATTTTGATCTTAGTGTTTTTATCTCCGATGTGATTGTTACACATGATCCTCGTCTTGCTGAAGTTCATGTGTAGGCCAACTTTCTTGCTCTCTTCATTTAGTTCATCTATCATTAATTGGGGTAGGTTCTCAGCAGAAAGGGCAATGTCATCTGCAAATCTGAGGTTTCTCAGATATTTGCCGTCTATTCTGATTCCTGTACTCTCCTAGTCTAGTCTTCTGAAGATCATCTCAAGGCAGGCTAATTCACTGGATGACATGTGAAAAATGGGGGAGTAATCAATGAAATCTGGAATCCCAAAGGAAGGAATGTAATCTGAGACTCTGAGAACCACTGGTTTTGAATCATATAATCAGGCATGATATGGTTTGTTTTGATTGTTATGGTAATTGGCAAGATTGAGAATGGATGTAACAGCATTTTACTGTTACTACTACCTGGACAGGGAAGGTTGTTATGGGAGAGTGGTTTGCCAAAGAGCTCACTTATCCATTCTTTTCTCCATTAACTATCATGGCATACCTCTACTAAGAAATATTTGTCAGGATATCTAACAATAAGACTGATTTCTGTGATAAGGTATGTTCATACCTTTTCCATGGATATTAATTCTAAGTGAATACAATAATCCTCAACCGGAATCTGAACCCAGTTTGTCAATTCTGTTCTCTATGTTGATAATGTTGCATTTCTGTATAGTGCAATCATAGAATGAAGGGAGAGTTGGATTCATGCCTTTCTCGATTTTTTTCTGTGGTGTTGCACATCTGGTTAGTTTTGTACACAAACTTTTTCCTCTTTTTAAAAATTCCATTTTAGGGCTGTTTTTAATTTTTTTGTAATTGTTTAGAACAAAAAACATTAAATCAATATTTTGCAAGGGAGATAACTTCCAAGCAAACATGATTAGCTGCTGCTGCTGTTGAACTTCAATGGAACAAATGAAAGCAGAAAACTTGGTACATGTGAAACTGTTTTTATCAAATTTGATTACAAAGGGTTACTGAGAGGGTGGAGGTTTGTATTTTGTAATGAATAGAAAGATCTTGAAGCAATAAAATGCGGAGAGAAAGATTCGATTAAATCAGACAACAATTTGTCCATATTCAAATAAAATCAAAATATCGACACAATGTTTTGTGGTACCTATTCCAAACAATTACCAATTGTTAGAGAAAAAAACCAAGTCTCAAAAAGTTTGTATTTTCCCATTTTCTAAGTGGGTAAGTCAGCTTGATTACTTCTTCTGTCTGTAGCGATGGACTCTTCCATTTAGAGGTAATTCGCTCATAAACATATATCCTACCTATTATTTGAAACAATGGACTCTTCCACTTTAATGAGTCCAGTCACTTTTTGATAGGACCTCGGATGAAATTGATTTGACATGAGTATTCATTTAACATATTAATAGCTTTGACTCCACGAGCAAATCAAATTTTGAAATAAGAGAATCTAAATGCAATATAACCTCTTATATATATATATATATATATATATATATATATATATATGTATGTATATATATATATAAATTAATAATCAATTATTTTTTTCTTCGAATGGATTGTCAAACAATATGCTGTTTCACACTTTGATAGTGATTATTCAAGTTAATTTTTCCACACCTTATTGATAATTTTTCAAGTTTTTCAAGATTTTTATTACTTGTTCATTTTTTGGATATCTGCATCATCATGTCATATTATTTAATGTTTATATATATATATATATATACATACATACATATATATACATATATATACATATATATATATATATATATATATATATATATATATATACAGGATGTCTTGAAAAAATGTACACACTCTTTGAATATTTATTAATACAATATCAATTAAGATACATCCAAGATCTTAATTTAAAGAGGTCGGAAGTGTAATTAATTTGCATCATCGCATGTGTTCAAACCGAATGCCGTTCTGGCACAGACATTGATGACGCCGCAGTTCCATACAGTTGCAAACATCATAAATCAGTTCATTCGGGATTTGGGCACATTCACTTTCAACAGCTGCTTTTATCTCATCGATTGTAGTCGGTTTTGTGTGATAAATATTTTCTTTTAAGTGTTCCCATAAGAAAAAATCCATTGGTGTGAGGTCTCGTGAATGAGAGGTGTTTCCTATACTATCTCTTCGACCAATCCACTTGTTTGATAGATTTCCATCAAGATAAGCTCTTACATCACGATAGTAGCTGGGTGGTGCTCCATCTCGCTGTAGATAAATGTCCTCCTCAACCCAAAACACCTCGCAAATGATGGCATGATGGTATGATGGCTTCCAGCAGCAAGTTTAAGTACACAGAACCAGTTACAGTGTGGTCAAAAAAAAAAATGATCCCATCCAGCCTAGCCCTGACAATTCACACAACATTGTCATCAATACCTGGGCCAGAATGGCTATCACTTAGAACACATGCGATCACTCAAATGAATCAAACATCTGTTCCCTTAAATTTGAATTATAAATCTTCTATATACATTTGTAGGTCATTTTTTAAAGAAACCCTATACATATTTGTATATAAATTGACAACATCTTAACAGTTTGAACTCTTCTATAAATAAATTCCCCTTGAGAAACTTTTTGTCAACAGTATCACAAATATATAATTTGGCACAGATGTCCTCACCATAAAAATTTAGATTAGGATGCAAGCCTGCAATGATTTTTCAGACACCCATAAAACCATTTTTGTTAATTAAGATTAATGACATCTCCAAAAATTGATAACATCTAAACTGATGATCGTGCCCATAGGTATATCCTTCACTAGCAATGTTCTTAACATGGTAGAGTGGTTACTATAACATTGAAAAATGACAATGGAATAAACAGGTTTCATTTTTAACAACAAATTCAAAGTGCACATTGTCTTTTTAGCACCATATAAATATATTTATGAGGAAAATTACATAACGTTGACAGATATTTGGAAATTGGTGACTGAAGAGACACAGAGAATTCTTTAATGTTTAGTGTTTAAAGTGATAAAGCTTTCTTGACAACTTATATATTAGAGTGTTCAGATTAAACTTTACTGGCATTTTTTTTTAACATAAAAATTTCTTCAGTGTGGCTATAGACTATCCATTATCCCATCCAGTACCACAATGTAGAATTGAAATCTTCGCTTCAGACCCAGAGGCTGGCATTTTACCTCTGCCTTATGCAGAGTTGGACAGTCAGTAAGGTTGAATTTAAGCAATATATTTACTTGCGCACAATTCTCCATCCATCAAAGTGCTCTATTCCAAAGTTGGAAGAGCATCGCATGAGCTTATGATGAACGAGTTACCTTACTTAAAGAGTGCTCAACCCTATATATATATATATATATATATATATATGTATACATATATATGTATATATATAGTTTTAAAAAAAATCATATTTTATAGAAGTACATCTCATAGAGATTCAAATCTATCAGTAAATTGTTTTATGGGTAATAATTAGTTGAAAACAAACATGAATGCATAAAAATAGTAATTATACATTTTCATGTTCAGAAAGTAATTACGTATTTTTTTAGAGGAGATAAAAAAATGCCAGTGAAGTTTAATTAAACATCATTTATCAATAATAAAATCACCGTCATTATCAACGACAGTAGCCCAACAGGAAGTCAAATTTTCGATTCTTTGTCGAGAAAACTTCTGCGTTTTTTTTCTTCACTCTTTGAAGTCTCTATACTCCCCAATGTTACGGTTTACTATAAACTACAAATGACACTTTGTTGAATAGAAGAGATGATCAATTAAATCCAGATGTTATTTTGTACCATTTAACCCTGGTCTTGCTTTAGTTGGTTGGCTCATGATTTATTGCAGGGAAATATATAATTACTTTCTGAACAAGTGAATATATACATATATATATATATATATTCGCGTGTACGGAAGGTAATTATGTATTTATAAAATTATATATTTATATAATTATATGAAGACTTGTAATACAATGAAACAACTGTCTGTGGATGACTCAATTATTTAATCATTATACATATATATAATATATATAATAATTAAATAATTGAGTCATCCACATGACTCAATTATTTAATCATTATATATATATATATATATATATATATATATATATATATGATAATTAAACAATTGAGTCATCCATAGATGGCTGTTTTGTTGTATTCAAACTCTTCTGTGTGGATACAGATTATCCATCATCCCATCCAGTACCACAAGGAAGGATTGAAACCTTTGCTTCAGACCTAGAGGCTGACATTTACCTCTGTCCTATGCAAAACTGAACGGTCAGTAAGGTTGAATTTAAGGAATATATTTACTTACGCACAATTCCCCATTGCATAAGCTTATAATGAACAAGTTAACGTACTTAAAGAGTGCTCAACCCAATACATATATATATATATTTATATATACATATATATACATATATATAGTTTTAAAAAAATCATATTTCATAGAATCAAATCTTGTAGAAATTCAAATCTATCAGTAAATATTTATGGGTAATAATTAGTTGAAAACAAACATGAACACAAATATATGCATCCAGATGCCCAAGAAAGAAATAACTCCCAAGTCTAAAAACAGAATCTGTGAGAATTACACCTGATAAGATCCATTCATGGAAAATGCTTTCTCTCTGTTCCACCAGGTAAAACATCTGCTTTCAAGAGTTTCCTAATATCGTGCTGCAAAATCTCCAGGTACAATGCTATCAAGTGGATATCTGTCTGGTTTGATCAAAATCGTTGATTGGCCAGATTATATTAGGAGGCAAATTTGGAAAAAAATAAATTCTTGAATTCTCTCTTTTTCTAAGAATGAATCACTTTTTTCTTCTATTTTTTATGTACATTTAATTTTTTTTGATTTTGATTTTTTTTCATTTTACCCGAGAAAGAAATGCATAGAAAAATTCAATACGCATAAAAAAATACTGATTCATTTCAGTTCAAAAATGAAGATTTGAACTGCCATTTTGTAGTTGCTGATAGCTTAAATCATTTCTATTAACTACCCTCAACAGACTGATTTAATCACTGTTGTTGGGTTTAAGTTATTCCTGCATCTAGTTTCTATCTATCTATCCATCCAAACTTTCCCCAGCCGGTCAGAGTAGATGCTTGAAATTTTGTACACACTCTCCACTTAATAAGTAAAGAAAATGGTTTTCTTGTTTTTTCAAAAATCACCTAACACCTAACTTTTCATCAGGGGTTTAATTTACAATGAAAGTTCATGCCAAAAATGTATTTTTTTAGATACTTTTAAGTTAAAGATCTGATTTTTTAGATAATTTTAGGTAAAAAAAATCTATATTTTTCAGCTAATTTCAGATAAAGATCTATGTTTTTGGATAATTATATGGATAAACACTTCTGGTACTTGTGTGGGCTATGGTGAATCATCTATGCGAGGTCCAGATATTTTCTTCAATTTATGAAAAAATTTCCCCCAGGTAAACATAAAAGCCATTTTACCAATATGTTTGAAAAACCCTGTTTTTGGTAAACAACGAATGAAAAAACTCTGCCGAATTCAACAAAATCATTTCCTTGAATTTTGAAGCAACACTTTTTTGTGTGTGTACATTCAGTTTGAATGAAGATCTTATCATAAACAGAAATATTCAAGAAAAAGTAATATTTTGCTTATTTTACAAAATCATTTGGTTTCTTCTGAGTTTTGAAATGAAACAGAGAAAAAACAAACAAAAACAAGTCTGGCTAGTCACTCAATAGAAAATCATCATCATTAGTCTTATATCGTTCCTGCGATTCATCACACCTCTCTGTTGTGGGCGTTGCGAAGCCAGTACTTCTTGAATTAGTCGAGTTCCTCTCTCCATCTTGTATTCTGCCAGCGTCGGTTATGCATATGATCTCTGGGGATTCATGTCGTAAGTCATGATGTCCAGTGGTTGTCTGCCATTCTTGTAACCTGAACAGCCTTTTGCCATTTTAGTTTTCTTGACCCCCGTTTTATTCCTGATATATTGTGCTGTCTTGTGATCTCTCCACATGAGGTTGAGCATGGTTCTTTCATGGACACATTACATGCTTCTCAGTCTGCGGGTCAGTCTCTTGGTTGTGTTCCATGTTTCAGCTTTGTAGGTGACTATCGGGAGGATGCATTGGTTGTATACCCTTCTATTTAGGATTATTGGGATCGTCTTGTTTTTGAAGGTTGAGCTTGATTTCTTCTTCTTTTGAGGATTTCATGGAGATTTGTTGTCCTCGGTAGCAATATGAAATATCAAGTCACAAATGTCTCTTAGCAGTGTG
This sequence comes from Thysanoteuthis rhombus, assembly GCA_963457665.1. Taxonomy (NCBI): domain Eukaryota; kingdom Metazoa; phylum Mollusca; class Cephalopoda; order Oegopsida; family Thysanoteuthidae; genus Thysanoteuthis; species Thysanoteuthis major. The sequence continues at coordinate 9,899,848 of OY735242.1, forward strand.
TCATGTTGGGGGCTGTCAATAAAAAAAATTTGAAAAAAATGATGATCAATGAATAAGTTACTTCTCTTGACCTTCTTTGGGCAGTATTCACTGGAAAAAGGTTCAATTTTCAAAAGGCACAGAGTTCCTTCGATTTTTTGTTCTCTGTGCAAAACTCTTAAATTGTGCCTTTTTTTTCCAGTCAGATTTATGTGGGTGCTGAATGTATGTACAAATATAAACTTGCTCCAAATAATTTTTGAGCAGCCTATCTCTTTATCAGCTAATGAAAGTTTGTTTCCACCTTTTTTTGTTCAGAATTTTAAAATTTAAAAAGTTTTGTAATCAACTTTCTTTGTTTGTATTTGACGGCCATATGAAGACAACTAACATTAAATGATAACAAATCATTTAGGTAAACTCTAATTTCGATTGTAAAAGAAAAATTGAACTTGCAAGTACCGTCAGGGACATGAAGATCTCAAATCAATTGACAAAACATGTGGTACCTAAAAGAACTGTTTGTCCATAAAGGATTGCTATGATACTAGTATGATTGCTTTCTATGAAGTAACCTACTAACCAATTGACTAAAACAGCTGAGGTTATTATCAATAAGTACAATTATACTATTATTGAATCACTGTATTCCTTTTTACCATCTTCACTGATAGACTATAGAAATATTTACAAGGCCATTCTTTGTTATTGAATCATGGTAGACCCAGAAATGCCCCAACTGACCAACCAGCCAAGTTGGCTAGAGATTCTTCTCTCTTTCACCATGTCCACTGAGAAAGTACATATCTCAAGCTATTACCAGTTATTGAATCATCTTGGCTCCAGAAATTGCCTACCTGAACGACCAGCCAAGAGGGCTTCAAATTCTTTCTTCATCGATCATCTGTTTGTCTCTTTACGCGTGTATGCGTGTGTTCCTGACAGCTCATTCTTACATTTAGGGGGCTACAACCTGGAAAATGTGCATGAGTACAACCTCTAGGCACCATCTAAAAACATTTTTTTTCCCCAAAAGTTTTTTTTTTTTGTCTCTATGGTCATTTTGGGATAACACTGCCCAAATCATACACAGGTATTTTTTTTTAGATAATTTTGAATAGAATATCTATCTTTTAAAGATAATTTCAGATTATTTGTTAGATTATCAGGTCTGGTCCACGCGTGAGCTATGTTGGTTTATCCATACAAAGTGCAAATATTATATACATAACTATGATATGAATATATGTACATATATGTTAACAAGAAATAGATACATGATCCAACAGAATGATAATAAATTGGGTTATATATTATACTGAGAGTCCTTTTGAAATGATCTTCCATTATTACATGGTAAATATATCATTGGGCCGAGATAGGACCCCAATTTTCTTTTATTATTTTCTGAAAATCGGGAGTTGAAACAATTATTTGGGACTTTACGTTACCAGTGACTGTTTAGCTAAATGGTGAGAGCAACGTTACATTGAAGCAGGTTCGATTCCTGCTGTAGCCCTAATTTCTTTAATTTTTTATTCTATTTACATTGTCAAGGCCAAATGATACATACACTGTGTAATGATTGGAGATGAATGAAGAAGAATTTCAATATAATATAATGCAATTTATTCTGTAGGATCATATATCTATTTCTTGATAACATTAATTATCTGCGTTGAAAGAGACCAATAGAGTAGCTATACATTGTGAGTGGACAGTATGAGAATTTGATGTTAAAACAGTTTTTTTTTTTTGCCATTGCATTACGGACGGCTGTATAGCTCAATGGTTAGAGCAACGTTGCATTGAAGCGGCTGCCCAATCGGCTGCAGGTTCGATTCCTGCAGCAGCCCTATTTTCTTTAATTGCTTATCCTATCTTACGTTGTCTGGGCCAAATGATACGTGCACCGTGTAATAACGAGGGATCATTTTAAGTATGATTTTGATTTGATATAACGTAATTTACAATCATATATAATTATGTATGATTCATCATCATCATCATCATCATCAGTCTCTTGATGTCCGTCGTTGGACATAGACCTTCCCCAGGATTTGCCACAATTCTCTATCATGGGCGTCGCAGAGCCAGTACTTTCTAAATTTGTCCAGTTCATCTCTCCATTTTGTATTCTGTCGGCCTCGGTTTCGCATGTGATCTCTGGGGATCAATGTATGATTATTGATTACTATATCATTTTGAGTAACAAACCTTTCGAGTATGAATTTCAATTGTACGCTGATTGCAAAAATTCTGCTTGTGTGCTCAGCTTAGAGTGAAATACGCAGCCGACTGATCCTTCCACCACTGTTCCATCGTTGCATTTTGGGTGGACGCATATTTCTTGCTTACGCAGCCTATCCGCCTGCTCAAAGCCCTGGACAAAATAATTCGGAAGACAAATGATGGCATTTAGTTCTTCTCTCCTCTGCTGATTTGGTTTTTCGGGTTTTGACCCGGCGTTTGTCCAGGATGGAAGGCCGGGACGGGGCGGGGCGGGACAAGCAAGAAACGGAGATGACAGTGTCGGTCGGGAAAGAGGGAAATGGTTATCCATCTGCATTATGGACCGTCTGTCATTATTTCCTGCCCCCGCCCCCATGCAAGTCTCAGGACAATCATACAAGGCAGACAAAATCTGTCAACCATTTCTAAATGAAGACTTATTAGACACGCACACACACACACATGCATACACACACCTGAATGCATATAAATAAATATTTATGCAGATTCAATATACATGTGTGTATGTTCAGTAAATTGATAAGTGATTGTTATAAATATGTATATGCTTGTATGAGCTTGCATCATATATCTGCTCGGGTATATATGCATTATATATATATATATATATATATATATATATATATATATATATGGATTGCCTCCTTTTGCGTCTTTGAAAAAATATACAGTAAAACCTTGATTTGATGGACACTGGTATAATAGAATTAAAATCTAATGGACCATTTTCATGAATATTTTATTTAATTCCAGTCTATTAGTCATCAATGAAATATTGTAATCGAATAACCGTAGCCAGACAAATTGTCTGTTCTACAAACCAACCAAGCGGGCTACAGATTCTTCTCTCTCTGCTCGTATGTATGTGTATGTCCCAGAGTGCTCCTTGCCAAATTTCTGTGGTTAAAACCTTTGAAATGTTCATGGGTACACCACTAGGCAGCATCTAATAAGGGCCTTTTTGTGTCTCTACGGTCATTTTGGACCAACAATGCCCAAATATTGAGCGGGTATTTAAAAATAATTTTGAATTAAAGATCTTTTTTTTTTTTTTATAATTCTAGATGAAAGACTTATTTTTTTTAGATTAATAGTTCTGGTACATGTGCGGGCTACTGTGTATATCTCCAGGGGCTCCTAGTCTCATTTTTAGGGCTACAACCCTGAAAACGTGCATGGTTTATTACTAAGCATCATCTAAAAACATGTTTTTTTAAATCTCCAGAAGTGCTTTTTTTTTTTTTTTATCTCTGTGGTCATTTTGGACAAACAATGCCTAAATATTATGCTGATATATTTTAGATGATTTTAGATAAAAAATACATTCTTTTGGGATAATTTTAGATAGAACATTTTTGTCTGATAATTTTATTTAAAGATTTATTTTTAGATAAAATTTGTATAATTTTTCGATAATGAGTTATAGTACATGGGTGGGCTATGTTGATTCATCTACACAAGGTACGGATATTCCTTTCATTTCTTTTTCATAATAACGCACATTTATTTAAATAATGTCTCAAATAAATCTTATTTATGAGAACATTGGTTTACATGATAGATTTCAGATAAGAATTTGTCATTATCATGAATTATTCTATGAAGTATTGAGAACCGACCATAAAAGAGAGAAAACAGACCCGAACTAACAAACTATACATCTGACGAAGGCTGAAAAATGCATTCCCTAGGACATACTAGTAAAAGCAACGACAGCACTAAGAGAGTAAAAATCTCTGCTAATACTATTGTCATTGATGCCTGAATAAAAATCTACTACGATTTCGGGTTAGTAACTGTGAAATTTTCAATTTTCATATTTCAGACTATTGTCTCGATATATGAGAAGATATCTCTTAAATAGAAAATAATAGCTGAATCCACTTCAAAATTGAATCAATTGTCATGTAGTCCATGGCTCACTCTTTCACAAAATATCAATAAATTTATTGAGAACTTTCGGAGATATTGAGCTGACAAACAAAATGAGTGAATATATATATACATATATATGTATGTGTGTGAGTATATATAATGTATAAAAATGTATTGAAAAAATATTTTTCTCTATCAGAAAAATTCCAGGATCCGTCCCCAAAATTTGATTAATTCTCCATGAACTATCATTCCATGTATAGTCATTGGAATTCAATTAGAACTTTTTGGGATTGGGTTAAACAAACATGAATGAACACCTATAAATATATAGCAAAAAAATGGAAAAATATCTCTCAATCGAAAACGATTATTGGATTCACTCCAAAAATTAATCAATTCTTCCTTAGTATAGAGCTCTCCCTCCAACAAAGTATCAAAATTTATTGAGAAATTTCGGAAATATTGTGTGGGCAAACAAATAAATATAAGTGAATATATATATACCTATTCCAACTTTGTTGACTGGTAAATGAGGTTTCTGCTTGAAATACTATAAATCCTATTAAATAAGGAGAGTAGATGTTAGTTAATGCCAATTGTCTTGTATTACCGAATTATGTATAAAAAACCAAAATGGCTTCCCCAAAACAAAAATATCGTAAACGCTTGACACAGTACATAGATATAATTGATATAGTAAGAGAATATAAAGTAATGTTAAATAAGGTAGATGAGGCTAATTTTATCTACGCTGTACTTTTTGTCTTCAGTCTTATGTTTGGCTTACACCGTCGATTTCTTTACAATGTATTTGCCACTCACTCAATGACATACGTCTCCAACTTGTTTATCAGCTGTAATTTCTGTGAAACTGACGAAACCACACATAATACTAGTGCCACCTCATTGCAAGTGATAACGTGAGAAAGCAATAAATTCGGGGGTCATAAAGGGAACGAATTAGTAAACACTGCCTCAACCAAGAGTGTTAACAAAAGAGGTACAGATATTCCGATGACAGACGATTCTGTCCGGTATTTCCGAAATACGGTGATAAGGTGTCCGTTAATAAGAGAGTTTACCGAAAGTCTTTGAAGAACCCGCATAACTACACTGATATATGAGCAGATTGTTACAGACATTGACATCTTTCTATTTCCCCTCTATCAATGAAAGAATAAGAGAATAAATACATTATATTGATGTAAACGAATTGCTTACACATGAGTATATTAGATAGTCAGTGTTATCTGGAACAAGGGCGAGGTTCGGAGATGAGGAGGGTGGGTTCTATGCCGGGAAAGAGACAGAAATTAAAAAAGGAAATAAAAACTATTTTGCTGTCATGTCATAACTTGATGTTAAGAGAATTATTCTATCAGTAACTTGAGCTGAATAGTTTGTCAATATAAATTACTGATTGATTGAGTCTAGCTGTAAGACTGTCTCGGGATTGGTGAGAGTTGATGTGGGGGAGCTCGCAGAATTAATGTCATCTGTGTAACAAGTGATGATCATTATTAATCACCGCTACCTATAACAGACCAGTTAAAACACTGTTACTGGGTTAAGGGTCTTACATTTGTATATATGTATCTAAGTATCTGGACTTCATCCAGCCCTATCTGTTCATGTTAAAAAATTCAAATTACACACACACACACACACACATGCAAACACAATTACACACACACTCCCTCCCTTTGATAAGTTGGGAAATTTTTTTTTCAAATTTTTCCCCTGCTAAATAAGTGTTTGGTTCTATTCGCAATAAGAGTTTATGCTGAAGTAACGTATCCCTATTTCCCCCCAATTCTTTAACTGATCATCCCCAACACGGCATACCGTCAGAAGACGGATGTGGTTGGTAGCGATGATTCATAATTTCTCTTGGTAGATTAGTTCTACTAGTTAATGCCTGTTTTATTTCAATATCTACAAGAGAATGATTTTCTTTAGAAAAGAAATTACTGATATTGCTTCAATGGAAGAGTCCATTGTTTCAAATGGTAGATCAGATATTTTTATCAACAAAATTGTTTTCTCAAAGTGGAAGAGTCAATTGTTATAGAGAAACAAAGAGAAAAATATGTACCGTTTCTTATATAGATAAATGATTGAGACTAATATCTTCATCTTTATTCATTGTTTTGATCAATCATTATATGACTATCACTCCCCCATGCATCTTCAGAAAATGAGTCAAGTGTTGCAGTCATCATCATCATCATCATCATCATCAGTCTTTTAATGTCCGTCATTGGACGTAGACTTTCCCCAGGATTCGCCACATTTCTCTATCATGGGCGTCGCACAGCCGGTATTTTCTAAATTCGTCCAGTTCATCTCTCCATTTTGTATTCTGTTGGCCTCTGTTTTGCATGTGATCTCTGGGGATCTATGTTGTGAGTCGTGATGTCCATTGGCTGTCTACCATTCTTACAACATGACCTGCCCATTGCCATTTAAGTTTCCTAATAAATTCTATGATGTCTCAGATTCCTATTTTCTTCCTGATATACTATGCTGTCTTGTGATCACTCCATGTGAGGTTGAGCTTGATTGTTGTGGTATATGACTCAAAATATCATAGATAATGAGTGATCATAATGATCACAACGTTTTATATGATTACCCTACTTATTGACAAGGCATTGTAAAAACTAAATATTGTACCTAGCTGCATAGTCACGAGATAATTCAAGAACAGTTTGATCAATTTTTGTTGAAGTTAAAGTATAATTTCATGATACCATATATTCTTGAATATAAGACAAATTTTTTCACTAAAAAAAAAAATTCTTAAAATCGTCGGTTCAACTTATATCCAGAACAGTCAAAAATGGCCTCTTGTCTATCCGGATACGGCGTCGATAGACTTAATGAATATTAACGAGCAATAATGCCTGTTGTTTTAAATCTATTAATTACCATGATTTTGAATGAAATGCTATGTATGCAGTATATGGTGCGCAATGTGTAATATCCTTTTGAAATAATTTTTTCTGGTAGATTCGATATCGCTAATGAGAATTTCACTTTTACAATCTGGAAATAACGATCTATATGTTGAAGATGAAACAAATTCACGTTTCGGTAACAGCTGACTAAGTACCATAAATGGTGAATTCATAAGAAGTGAATATCTCTCATGACGACGTTATGGCAAAACAACGTTTTCATCCTATAATTAAGTCGATCGATTTTCCGAAATTCTACGCACGGTTCTGAACTCATTTTATATTCACAGTCAACTTAAATACGAGAATATACGGTAGATATTTTGATCGGATTTGATTTTCGGGTGTAAAGTTGATTCCTTATGTATTTTTGGTGGACGTTCTCGAAACAAGTTATGATTGGTCATCAGATGATCCAAGTGCTGCCTAGTAACATTATTATGTGTCAGTGTTATCAAAATGGCTTTGTATACTAGACCAGATAGTTGCTAATGAACCATGATATGTTTTTTTTTTAATGGCTGATGATAATGAAAGATGAAATTTGTTGAATAATTATTATTCTCCGAAGACAAGTAATAACTGCTGTAGTCAATTCAAATTTCAAATTATAATATCGTTGCAACAAACAACCTCGAATTGATTGGCTGATCTTCAAACGGCAGGGAAAAAAACCCAGTTGAAATGATAATGTCAGAGTTAATAATAATAGAAAACAGGTTTGGTTAGTCACTCAATAGAAATCATCACGTGGCTAAAGTCTTGTGAAAGCATCACGAATTGACAGTGATCAATTAAACAAGTGGAAAAAGGGTGATCAATGAATAATTTAGTTTTTCGGGGCAAGTTATCAGTAAAAAAAAAAGTCTGAATTTTCGGAAAACAAGCATGAACGCTGCCGGACACAAACTGAGGGATCAATCTAACATTAATCTACATTGCAAATTGAACCTCTAACTCAAAACCTGGGGTGGAGGATGGGGGTGAAAAACGAAAAAGAATTTTTGCAAACATGATAAAGAGTAAATATTTAATATTTTCATCCCTCTGGCTCCATTGGTAGGCCTGTGGGTGTAATACATAAACCAGCCAGCCAACCAAGCCGGACTGGCTCCAAAACTGATTGAACCTATGTTGACGATTTTTGCGGAAAATTTTAATAGATCTTCCCACGTGACAATGTATATTTGGCAGAAGAAAGAATTTGAATTTTTTTCCAAAGGTCGAAGATTTCAGTTTCCATCATTTATTTGACAGAGGAAAAAAAAATGAAACTGCAGAGAGAGAGGGGGGGAAGGAGGACACCAGTATAATGACGTCATGTTAGTTTTAGGGCTAGCATGTAGTGCCACGTACTGCTCATTGTTGTTCTTCAACCATGTGTATTAAGTTTTCCTGGGTGTTACTTTTCACCTCATCCCAGGCGATAAACTGTCCCAGCAATACAAGTGAAAAAAAAAAGAAACATTCTCCTTCTCTCTCTCTCTCTCTCTCTTGCTTTCTTTCACTCTGCCTTGAAAAGAAATAATATCCCCAACTCTCTTTCACTCTATCATAAAAAGATAATTTCTAGATAAACAGCTTATATATTTTGACTGGGATGGCTAATCGGATGGGATGGCTGGGGCGAAAAGTAACACTGATTTTCCCGTTTGTAATCTATGTTTTTCTTGCTCTGCTTTAAAAGCCTTCAAGCAATTTTTTCCCATAATCTAGTCACTGTCGATGTATCATTTTTCTGTGTTGACCATGGGCGTAAAGAAACTCGTCGGTAAAGAGGGAGAGGGGTCTTTATTTGTCCGAAATTTTACACACTTAAAACACAAGAAGAGTTGAGGGTCACTGGCTTTAATTGCCCGAAATTTTACACAGATTATAAAAATACAAGTACTAATTATCAATCAATTGGGTTTCTAATAATCGATGGTACACTGAACAAATCACACAACATGCAACTTGAAAGAAATATCTTTTTCTGCCTGGGCAGCAAAAATATTAATTGCCCGAATGCTCTTCACTGTTTTGCCAGAGTAAGGGTAGGGGCATTACGCCTACTGTATTGACCACCATGACGGTGACCGGTAATGTCCTCTCTTTCGAATTTAGATCCGGCAAACCTACTTAATGGGAAGTGTTTAAATTGCGTTTCTCAAATTATGTTCAGATCAGAGATAAAAGAAAAAAAAAAAAAGAAAAAGAACAGACTCTGTTCAAAAACTGCGACTTTGTGTATACATTTTTTGACAGCATTTGTCAATATTTGTTTCTGTGATAAAACAATTTGTTTCCAATTGAGTTTTCAAGCTAACACCATTAAAACACCCGAAACAAAAATATTGTTCGCATAAAAAATAAAATGAAAAAATATCGTCTAAAATGCAATATGATTCATTGGCAAATGAAAAAGTTATATATGTATACGTAGAGTGTATACATTAGTTATAAACACTATACAGTATGTTCTCTTTCTTTCTCTCTCTCTCTCTTTTTACTTTCTACTTTTTCATCTGCAGAATCGATCTAAACAAAAGAAATGACATAACGTAGCATGATATAAAGAGAAGAGAAAAAATAATACTCTTTTTTTGCTCACTCTATGTATCGTATAATTCTATCTTTATCAACGCTATGAACCGTTGAAAAGAAAAAAAAAAGATCTCTATTCCTCGGGAACCACTCTTTCTTCGGATCACTTAATTCCTTACAAACGCTGTTAACCTATTTAAACCTGACCTTAACATGATTTTTTCTCCGTTCTTGGAACGGTCGACTTATGTTGCGGTTAAACAAGAAAACAAAGAAAAATTTATATCAAGAGGTGGGGGCAGTGACCCAGAGCCTTGAGTAGATGGAGAGTGAATTATGATTAACGATATTTTCCACTTTAAAAAGCAGAGAAGCATATTGATGGTTATTGACTTGGGCCATTTGAAGTCTTTCCAAATATTTAGTAGCCTTTAATCAATATCTTAAATGATTAATGAGTCTAGTGGAGTCAAGAGTAACGTCTTAATGTGTGTTAAGCGATCTTAAATAGAATATAGCTGGACTCACAGAGGATTTTTACCCTTTATTGGCCAAATAGTGCCGAAACCAGCCTCATAATCATAAATAAAAATACATTCAATACAAAAACACATACATATATACAGAAAAAACTCAGTGATTGAAGCCAATATTTAGCTATTTCTAGCCATTTTCAACTATCGAAATAGTTTAAAAGGCTAACACTGTTTTTTTTATAGCACGTTTTGTGTATTTTTCAACATTTTTTCAGGTCGATTCAGTGCAAAACATTTTTTGACTTGGCTACAGTGCGCATGGCGTCTTAAGCTAGCCCCCCTGGGTGACACCATCCCCAGGAACATCACTGCCCTTTGTCATCTTTGAGGGATACATTTGCTTAATCATTATATAGATAGATAGACGGAAATCAGATTATTACCATCGAGGTAAACGTATTTTTATTTCAATTTTCAAAAAATAGTTTGGTTAAACATGCTCCAAGGTCTTATTAGTAATCTCAGAAAATTTGGTGGCCATAATTCCAGCCTTTCTTTGGTAGTACAATGGCAGATGGACAGACAGACATTTGGTGTATTATAGTAAAATGAAAAAAAGCATGTCATTTGCAACAACATATTTCTAAGAATGATTTTCCGGCTGTTTTTTGCTCAATTTGTTCGATAAAGGGTAAAAATCCCCCCATTGTAAGGTCAGCTATATCAAATCACCGTAGCCCCACAAATAAGCTGCCCGACCATCCAAATGGGCCGCAGATTCTTCTCTCTTTGAGTGTCCGTGTCTCGGCGAGCTTTTATGTGAGTGTGTGTGTGTCTCCTGGTACTCCTATTCACACTTTTGGGGCTACAACCTTGAAAATTCGCATGAATACACCATTAGGTACCATCTAAAAACATTCGTTTGGTTTTCTGAAAAAAGGGGTGTTTTTGTCTCTGTGGTCATCTTAGGACCAACAATGCCCAAATCTTGTGCTGGAATTTTCTGGATAATTTTAGATGAAAGATCTTCCCCCCCTTTTTTTAGATAACTTTTAGATAGAAGATCTATTCGAAAAAATAATAGATTTTTTTTCACATAATTAGTTCTGGTTCACGCAGGGGCTACGGAGCTTCATTAATGCAAAATACAGATATTTTTCAGTTATGTGGTAAGGTCTATATTCTTATTTAGTTTTTCATTTTCCTTCAGCTTCACTGTGTGATTCGCCAGGACAGCAGAAAAGATTCTTTTAGATTATTAGTCTTGGTGCACATGCGGACCTCGGAGATTCATTCATTATTAGGTGCTTATATTTGTAACAGTCCCGGTTTGTCACTATGCTTCCTACCATTCTTTTACTCAGCGTTCTTACTCAAATCTATCATTAAAATCATGATTTGAATTCGTGAATATTTAATAACTACGAACATCAAGTCCGCTGGGGATAGTGTTATGGTCAGAATGTCTGCCTCACATGCTAAAAGTCCTCGGTTTGATTCCCAAAATGAACATAGATCGTAGAAAACTCTTTATTAGGAAAAATTCCCCCATGCACTCAACTGCTAATTGAGTACACTCTAAGCTGTGTGATTAGGTAGGAGTTATCCCTTCGGTTGACTTGTATCCTGTCAAACGGGTGGTCATAAAAATTTGTAGGTATAAAATCCTGGTCTCGACCAGACTTGAGACTTATAAGGATCACTAAGCTGATGAAACATAGAATGAGACTTCGTCACTGGCCGTCTTACTTGGGGGTTTTCTTTTAAGAGACGGGATGCGCTTACCTACGAATATTAAACTCACGTTTATACCTGCTAAATAATTATTGAGCTTGGGATATTTTCTATGTTTAACTTTTCCTTTAACTGTAATGAGAAAAGGAGCCGAGTCAGCGTATCTCTATGAGTCACATATTAAATGTCAGAGAGCCGCTGTTTGGAGTATAATCAAGATAATACTTTTCTTGGAAGTTGGATTGAAAATCCGATTTAAATGTCCTTGTCCTCTCAAAACTCTCTCTCTATCTCTCTCTCTATATATACATATATATATATATATATATATATTGTGTCATCCACAAACAGCTGTTTCAATGTATTACATCTCTCCAGCATGGCTATAGACTTTCCATTATCTCATCCAGTACCACGAGGTAGGATCGAAACCTTCGCTTCAGACCCGGAGGCCGATATCCAACCTCTGAGCTACGAAACTGAACGGTCAGTAAGGTAGAATTTAAGCGATATATTTATTTTACGGATAAATTCTCCATCCACCAGTGTGCTCTATTCCTATGGAAGAGCATGGCATAAGCTTACAATGGATGAGTTACCTCACTTATGCAGTCTGTTAGGTTTTTATAAGATGGAAATTTCAAATCCAGAACTTGACTTTTGATCTAATTAAACATATCTATTTTTTAAATGGTGCTTATTGCATTCTGAAACCACACTCTTTTTGATGTGTGAGTAACACTTCGCCTTATACGCACAGATACTAGAAGTTCCACGGTGTAATAAGTGCACAGATATTACACACCGTGTTTACTTGTTCTCTCACTAGAGCAAGATGTGACACAAGGTCGTTTTTAACGTGGGGTTCCAGCTACGAGAAATCTGTAAAAATTGCTCCAGTCCCCGCAACTTGTATTGCGAAGGCATCAGGGCAAGTCCGACCCATCCTTTTTTGGGTGATGGGACGATGCTGCCCCGGGGCGTACTGCTCCCCGAGGCCGTGTTGAGTTATTTTTCGAGTCCTCCGGACGAATCCTAGGCCTCTTGTGCTCAGCAATGACGAGCCTCGGTAAGCCATAATCGGCCACATCATTCCACCGGTGCTAAGCCAAAGCGTGTACTGTGAACAGATACTTCGCTCTGATCCTTCCAGAGCACCGGCAATGGGGGTGTTTATTCGCTGTCCCACTACAGTAAAATATAACACAAGGTCGAGTCTTAACATGGGGAGAATAGGAAACCATCCGTCCAAAAATGGCTCCAGCTGACGCGGCTTTGGTCTGCTAAGCAACCAAAGCAACCTCCACCACTAAAGCGTCCACTTGGGGACCTGCTCCGTTAAGTGCAATGGAGCAGTGCTGCCCCGGGGAAACTGACCCCCTGCAGCTGGACCGAGCAATAATAGGAGAGCCCAAAGACGGCTATGGAGTTGGGAATAGCAAGATAGTCTCACAGATGATTGCAAGTGCGGCGAGTGGAATCTCCACTGGGTGTTCAACTCTTAAGACGGATTAAGATGAGCTTAGTAAATACGTTTGATCTAGTCACTTGCGAGATCACGGATTTAGAGGCCGCAAGTTCAATGAATACAAAGGGAGCTGTAAAAAAGGTATCCGAAGATCCTCTTTCAAGTACCAAGTCATCGATTAGTGGAACAATTTTCCAGTGATAATAGTGATAATGCACCGAGCCTAAATACACCCCAAACCTCCTGGACAAACAATGGGAGTAAAAAGGAATTATTTACAACCCCAATGTAGAACTTTATGCTATGACTTCTACTCAACGAACAATATGCAAAACGATCATTTTTTTAAATTTTTAAATTTCTATTATTATTCGGACTATCCTCATCTTGGTTGTTTTTCATACAACGTTTCGGCCGTTGTACTCTACGGCCTTCATCAAGTATCATCTGGTAGGTGTGGGGGAAGTAACGAACCGAACCCTTTATATAACTGACGGGAGTATATTGACACAAAACGATCATGTTAGAACCTGGTACAAAAGGGCATCTCTTAGGCCTTATCCAAGAACTTTTTATTTTTTATTTTTATCATCATCATCATCATCATCATCATCATCATCATCATCATCAACAACAACAACAACAACAACAACAACAAATATTAGAAAATATAAACATAAACTGTAAAAAAAAGTCTCTCCTGTTTTCAAGTCTGTCTGGCTGGCTATGTATGTGTATGTATCATGCACACAGGCCATGCTAATGGGGCTAGAAGGCTGAACATTTAAGCATTTACTGCTTATTATGTTTTAAAAAAACGTTTTTATCGTTTTTGTTTTTAAATAACCCACAAACATGTTTTTAGTGGGGGTTTAGTTTGCAATGTAAGCTTATTCTAAATCGGTCCCAACTTTTTGCTGTTTTTTTTTTGTTGATATATCACACTTTTTAGTGACCATGCTCGACAAAAGGTGAGGTAAGTAACTTCTCCATTGATAACCCCTTCATCCACTGTTTTAACTGATCATCCCCAACATTGTATGCTACCAAAAAATGTTGGTCTCATAACGGTTTCTATCGAGTGACTAACCAGGATTGCTACTTTTACAAATGGATTTTTTTTTCTTACCAAACCTGTCTATCCGATCATTTCAATACAATGGTGAGGTGCAGTTCAAGGCGTAGATAACCAGTGCCAAAGCTATTTATTGCTAAGTAGACATCATTTTCGTTGAATGAAGCATACGTCTTATTTTCCGAACAACCGTGGCCTTGATGGATTAGCTTTGGTCATATAACACTTTTCAAAAACAAATGAAGAGTTTCAAAACGTGATAGGCGATTTTTGAAAAAATCAAATTAAAAATCAAACTCTTAATTCAATCTTTTCGTTTTATGCTAACCTTATAGTCTACCTTTCCTTTTTTAAGTTGTAATAAGAAAAAAACGTCAAAATCCAGAATTTGAATTTTGGATCAATTAGATACATTCAAAAAGATGATGCATACAGGGTTTTGGAACCACATTTTTCAAATATCCTGAGAAGACCTTTGCACTGAATTACCTTACTAATTATGGTCTAATTAGTAAAGCAATTATCCGTTTCATTACATATTCTCTATTGATTGAGATATTAATATTTCAGCAGTTTCTAATTCGGGACCTATTAAACTAGACTCAAATTTTTAAGCCAAGAAACCACATTGGGTATATATTATGAATGGCTGGAATGTGTTACTATTTCGACTGACAATATCAATTTGTCACTTGGGAAGGGATGTTTGTTTGATGAAATGATGGACTTTTCTTGAAAACCTTCCCTAAGAATCTTGTGGTCTATTTTCTCACGCTACTTGGCATTTCTATCCAAATCATTATCATCCTGCTAGACAAAGGCCTTCCCTAACTCCTCCCGTGACGGTTGTATGGTCCATGTTGGTCTTTGGAAAGGCAGTGGCTAACTGAACGATTTTTCTGGTGACCTGGTTTAAATTCAGAATTCTCCTTATCGTAAACTGGCTGCTTTTCGGAGTTAGAGAGCTCAGTCTTCCCAGCTATTTTACCCATAGCTGGGGGTAGGGTAGATGGATTCGTGGCTCTTCCAAGGGAATTAGTGTGAATGAAATGTAAACAGCCTTTGATGTATTTTGAACCCAGCTTTCCAATTCCATTGTCTGTGCCGTTAACCATTGTGCGACTCAGCCAACAATCACACCATATGAAATTAAATTCTGTGAAGCGTGTAAAGCATTTATTAGCTGTAACTGATAATTGTGGAGATCTTGCTATAGAAACAGAGCAATGTAAAATTACCAGCACTTGAATAAAAATGTACTTAATGTTACCAGTTGAAGTAGCCGGCCTCGGCCAGGTTTATAAATACCTAAAATGAAGACAATCACGTGAGTTCACTATTATCAACAGCCATTGTTTGACATAAGCTTTCACCAAGTTTCGCCAGATCTCTCTTTCATCGGCAATGCGGAGCCAATACTTTCTGAACTTGTCCAGCTCATCACACCATCATCTTTTTTACCAGTCAGTTTCAAATATCCCTGGGGATCCATGTGAGTTGTAATGTCCAGTAGCTATCTGATATTCTTGCATCATGGCCAGCCTATTGCCATTTGATTTTTCTAAATGTATCTATGATATCTCGGAGCCCTTTCTAATTTCTAATATAATGCGCTGTCTTGTGATACCCCCATGTGATGTTAAGTATGATTCACTCCTGTGCACGGTGCATGGTTCTCAGTTTGACGGGTCAATATTTGGTTAGGTTCCGTGTTTCAGCTCCATAGGCGACTATTGGGAGAATGCTCTGGTTGTAGACCCTTCTTCTTCTGCTCTGGTTGCAGACCCTTCTTGGGATTTTCTCGTTCTTGAAGGTTGAGCTTGCTCTACCGAAAGCTGGCCAACCTAATTTTAATTTTGTTTTGTATCAGTTTCGTAAAAAAGATTTAGAAATTCCTCAATTTGCCTGGGAATTTTGATTCTATGAGAACTGTGACTTTCAAGCAATTAAGAAAGAATTTTCATTTTACTTTTAATAACATTAGCAAAAATCATGGAAATGAATAAACATAAGATCTTTGATGAAATTCTATTCTTACAAATTCTTTGAATTTTTCGGTCGGAATAATTTTCTTTACAAAATACTGTATTTTTTTAATTAAGGCCAGGTTATACAACGCATATATTTTTCATCCACTTTTTCCTCTTCATTCTCTCTGTATTCTTCGCAACTGATTCGGACTCCATTGGGAATCACTAAAAAGTAATCTCCTAAGAAAGTTGACGAGACAACATATGTTTTTTTAATGGACAGCAAGGGACTCTTCTTCAAAACATTACCAAAGAATCTCATGGTCTGTCTACCGACTATGCTGACAATGTCAGCCTAATGGGGTAAAAATATACCCATGATGCTTTGTTTTGCAAATCTGAACATTGTACGGTATTCATCCTCTCTGTGGAGTTGTGACTGCCCAACAAATCTCAAGTAAATCCGTTTTTTTCTCTGTCTTTACTTACTTTTAAAATCTCCATCTTTTTCTCCCAAAATAGCATTCTTTGAGAAGTAGCTAGAAAAAAAAGAGAAAAGAATTAAGAGTATTTTACGAACTATCTTTTTTTGTAAGAATCAGCACTCGAATCAAAGTATCTGCGTGCTCTGCCGAGGATCTAAGGGTCACGCACTGGTCCTCTGTCTAAGATCAGATCTGGTACTTCTAGTATCGGTGGATACATTGAAAAGTGTTACTGGCACAACGAAAAGAGTGATGGTTCCAAAATACGATAAACTCCAATTTAGAAAAAGGAAACGTGTTTAATTTAATTAAAAGTCAAATTCTTGATTTGAATTTTTTATCTTCTCAAAACCTTACTGACAGCGATGGCCTGAACAACTGCTTTCACTTCCAATTATTTAGGCCTTTGCATTGCTGGCGACTGTTTAGCAGCTACCCCTTTCTCCAATTGTTTAATTCTACGGTGTGTAGGCCAAATGATAAATTTACTGCGTAATAGCAGGAGATCATTACAAATAGAGTTTCAAAATAATATATCGCAATTTATAATTATTTCTGTCGGATAACATATCCATTTCCTTTATATATATATATATATATATATATATATATATATATATGTATATATATATATATATATATATATACACACACACACACACATATGTATATATACATATATATATATATACATATATATATATATATATATATATATATATATATATTGCTTTTTATATATGTGATATATGTGGATTATCAAGGTTACTGAATACATTTGCTGAAATGTAGAGAGCAAGAGAACAAAGCATATTTGTACTGCTATTGTCATTACTATAACATTTCAGCCAATCCATTCTACTGCCTTCTTCTGGTGTATTAACTACAAGGAAATGAATTTTTTTCAAAATCATAGAATCTTTATAAGGATACCAATCGGAATAATTCATGGGATAACGACGGAGCTTGATCTACGACCTTCATACAATATGAGGAAAGCTGGAGTGCACACTGGCCAAAATGTGGTGACTAAAACAACAAAGATGAAGTATTTGTCAGAATTATTCATAGAATACAGTACTTTTTAACCTTTTTTTTGTATTTGATGACATGTTTGTACTATTATACATTGATTTTCTCAGACGTGTTTCCTTTTCTTTGTTACAATGTTTTGGCTGCTGTACCCCCTTCCTGTCTGAGTATCTTAAATGAAGTGTTTTTATCATTTCACCATGATTCATTCGGACCAATATCCTTATCTTTGTTGTCTTCATACGTTTTTAGCTTCCGTACCCTTTAGCCTTCTCAAAGCTGTAAGAAACCATAAACCAAAATTGCCATCAAAACTGTCAAAATAGGTTTCTTCAGTTTTCAAGTTGGTCCTGCTGGCTGGCTAGCTATGTATGTATCACATTTACAGGGTGCACTAATGGAAATTTTCCGTATTTACTCTTTATTTTATCAAAAAAGTATTTCCCAAATTCCTCCCCTTGTTTAGCGGGGGTTCGATTTGCGATGTGAGTTTGTGCTATATTGATCCCTTAATTTGCGCCCGCTGGAAAATTCAGACTTTTGAGGGATCGCTCACCAAACAAAAAGTATCTAATTCATTGATCAACTTTTTGATCAATTTTTTTCTAATTGATCACCCTCAACAAGACATGCTGATAAAAGATATTGGTCACCTGACGGTTTCTAGTGTGTGACTAACCAGACCGTTTAAACCGTGATTTATTCAGACCAATATCCTCATCTGTGTTGTCTACATCACCTTTTTTAGCTTCTGTCTAATCTGAGCTTTCGCTTATTCTTATTTTTGTACATGGATTTTTCTTTTACCTTTTCCCGTGCCTTTGTTGCTTGCCTCGCACTGTTCCGGTTGCTTCAGCCTCAGGCCTTCTTCACACGATTATCATTATTAGAAACCGACAACCAAAACTGTCATAATTGTCCCTATGTATGTATGACACGTACAGGCCGTACCGATTAACCAAGAGGACTGGAACTTTCAAAATTTGCTACTTTATATGTCTAGAAAATTAGAAAAAAAAAACAACAAAAAACAAAAACAAAAAAACGAAATAGGTTTTTAGTGGGGGTTCAATTTTCAATGCAACTCCATGCTAAATTGGTCACCTGTTTGTGCCCGCTTGCTTTTTGAAAATTCAACCTTCCCACTGATCCAACAGAAGATGCGAGAAGTAACTTATTCTTTGATCACCCCGTATACGATTTTTTGATTGACTACCTCCAACACGATATGCTGCCAAAAGATTGGTCATATGACAGTTTCTATTGATTGATTGACCAGACCTGTTACTTTTATACATGATCTCCTTTTTTTCCCCGTTTCCTTGTCTTTGTTTCTTTTGTTGCAATGTTTCAGCAGCGGCGGCCTCTGGCCTTTTTAATGTTTATACTATTTATCAATTGTTTTAGACGTGTTTCCACGACTTCGTTCTCTCTCTCATAATATTTTGCCAGATGAATACTTCTGCCTTTTTCTTCCAAATATTTGAAACAATATCTTGTTGCAGTTACCAAACGATTCTTTGAGGCCAATTTCGTTGTCGCTCTTGTCTTTAACACCGTTTTGGTTGCTTTATTTTCAGGCCTTATTTCTCTCTGAACTGTTTTAGATGAAGTGTACTTGTTAATAAGAAACTGTCATCCAAAAGAGTCACCATAGATTTATTCAGCTTTCATGTTGGTCTGGTTGGGTATCTATCGATCACACATACAGGTAGCATCAATAGTGCTGAAAATTTCAAACTTTACGTCTTATTATGTAAAGAAGAAAAACATTTTCGCTTTTGAAAATTCCTGTCCTAAATACGTTCGAAGATTCAGACGTTTTTCTGGATACCAATGCCCAGCAAAAGGCGAGATTCGATTGATTCCTCCCCGCTTCAAATGTTTTAAATGATCACCCCAAAGCATACTAACCCAGACGTTGGTCACGTGACGGCTTCTATTGAGTGACTAAACAGACCTGTTACTATTATGCATTGATTCTTTTTAAGATGAAGATGAGATAACTGGTCCAAGAGAATCAATTCAGGAATGAAAATATGAATCTTCCAGTTATATGGGTGGCCTAATGGTTAACTGCTCAGAGAATGGAATTGGCGAACTGAGTTCAAATTCTGGTTGAGACAATTCACTTCACCCTTAAGCCGCTGGGGAAATCAGGAATCCATTTGTGGTTTCTTTTATTGGTAAATAGCAATGCAGTTATAACCCTTTAGCCTTGTAATTCTTCGGAAATATGAATTATATTATGCATCAAACTGTGTTTTTTTAAATAGTTTTTTAGCTATTGGCCTTGGTCACTCAAATGTGGACATTCCTAAGCTGGCTGTCAGTTTTAAGTTTGTCCAGCTGTACTAATGAAACTAGTGGACTGAAAATTAAAACATTTACTCCCTTTATGCAAAAAAAATCTCATTTCTGTTCTCTTAAATTTCCCTGCGAATAGGTTTTCAGTCTGGGGGGGGTCAGTTTCCCATGTAAGTTTCTGCTAAATTGGTCCTTAGTTTATGCCCATTTCTTTTTTTAAAATTCAATTTTTTGATTTTTGAGTTATGTCCCTTGGTCACTCAACAGGGGGCATTCCCTAAGAACACCATTTTGAATTGAACAGTTGATAAGAAGAGGACACATAAGTTAAATTCGATATTCCATGTAGTGTTCTCTATGATTTTATACAACACATGAAATTAAGGCAGTCCATCTTTGGAATTGGGCTAGCACCCCGGCACTGTAAAAACCTACCATTACTCCAAACATTGTTTGGACTGCCATGGATTGTTTGGGAATTGGAGGCAAAATCATTGCCAAATGGATTAGCTGAGAATGGAAAAATTATCAATGAATAAAAGCAGCCAGATTGGAGGTTAAACAAGTGCGTATTGTATTTAATGCAAATGAATTTTATTAGTTTGCTGCTATGCTCAATGTCAATGATGACAAACTGCAATTTTTTTCAAGGTTATTTTTGGGATTTTATTGATCTTTAGACTTTTCAGATCATTTTTTGGGATTCATATTTTTTTAAACGATTCTTTTCGATTATTTTTTTAAAGATTTTCCTTGATTATGCTTTCAAATTATTTTAGATTACTTTTCAGACTCTTTCAGATCTTTTTTATTTTTTTTTTATAGATTATCTGAAATTATTTTTGGAATGCTATTTATTTTTAGATTTTTCAGATTTTTTTAATATTTAATTTTTAAAAATATCATTTTATATTTTTTTAAGATTTATTCAAAAGATTCTTTTAGATTATTTTTTTATAGATGCTCTTAGTTTATGCTTTCAAATTATTTTAGATTACTTTTCAGATTCTTTTTTGGATTATTCAAATTTTCCTCGAGTTTTTTTTAGGCGGGGGGGGGGGAGTCAGAGCTGCAATCCCTTGCAGTTGCACAGTCTATGGGTCCAATGCACTACCTCTGACCAAAAGTTAAAGATGAAAATGTCCCCTTTCCACAAAGTATTCAGTGGCAAGGAAGCTTTATCTAGAACGATATAAAAAAAAAGAAAACACGCACATGTAAAGAGGATATCATTGGCAGTTGGATTGATACGTTGAGATAATAAAGTAATTAGTCCAAACAAATCAGAAAGGAAAAACACATCCCATCATCTCTTCTCCACGAGACGCACGTGCAACGAATACATATCACAGAAAAAAAAAAAAAAAAAAAAAAAAAAAAAAAGAATGAGAATGAGAGCTACGGCAAATTGCCCATGTTTCTTTTTTTTTTTTTTTTCATTTTCTCTATCTAACGACGGTTCCCGAATTTTTTCCCCCCGGTTCTTTCTCCTCTATTACCTTCAAGATTTTGTTAAAAACTGTCAACCAGAACTGTCACCATACATTTCCTCTGTCTTTAAGTTGGTGTGGCTGGCTATCTATGTATGTATATGTACAGGCTACAAGAATGAAGCTAGTGGGGCTGAATATCAAAACAGTTGCTACTTCTGTCTAGAAGAAAACTTTTTTTTCTGTCCTTTGAAAAAAAATCCTCTCAAATAGGTTTTTAGTGGGAGGTGTGAATTTGCAATGTAAGTTTATGTTAAGTAGTTCCCTTAGTTTGTGTCCAGCAGCATTCACACTAGTTTTTTGAAAATTCAGACTTTTTTTAATGATCACAAAAAGTGGGAGATGAAACTTATTAATTGATCACCCCGTTTTCCATTTTTTTTATTGATCAGACTTTTTTAGTGATCGCTGCCCAACAAAAGGTTAGAGAAGTAACCGATTAATTGATCACCCCGACTTGACACGGTGCTAAAGATATCAGTCATGCGAGGGTTTCGTTTCTATTGAGTGACTAATCAGACCTGTTTCATTTTATTTTTCGGTCTCTCTCTGTTTACAAATCAGTACCATTTCCTCTTATTGTCGATTTTTAAAATGTTTTGTTGTATTTCATTATATTGTTACTTTTCATGTTTTCCTTGACAGCACTTTTGAAATTTCTTTTTCAAATTTCGAATTTGCCTTATCAGTTTGTTTTCTTTCGCCTTGTGGTATATTGTGACAAGGTCAAGAAAAGCTTCTATGCATTAGCTCAGGCTACCATTGAATTCAACGGAATTCGCCCAAAGAAAACCCTCAGAAAATTGAAAATGGCAGATTCCTGCAAGCAGGCTCTTGAAAAATTATTTATGCGAATTCTTAGAGGCATGAAGATTCCCCCTTTCTATTGTTCAACAGAAAACGTCTTCGTAGAGTAAAACATTGAATATTTTTGATGCAGTACGATCAAGACATTGCTGTAGAAATTGATACAACAACGCTGATAAAGAAAAACACATTAAATATAACGAGACCTTGAATAGTTCAGCTTTGGTTAGTACAGGTTTTGATGTAGTACGGTTGAGGTATTGCTGTATAAATTAATGTAATTAAGATTAAGCTAATTACGCGTCAGGCTGTAAACTGATCGTAGAAATTTAATGAAAATTATTTTTACTGTTGTCATTCATTGAGAACAGGTGAAAAATCTTATTGTCGGTAGAGAGGAAATAATGCTAGCATTACCGTCGGAATAGGCCTATCAAATGTACTAGCTCAGTGGTTCTCAACCTTTTTCAACCAAATGCACCCCGGATCTGAAATTCCAGCATTATTCTCGATACCCCCCGGTCCCGAATACTCATACAAGTTATATAGAATTATGAAAATTATCTGCGAATGTGAGATTGCTATGCAATACTTCTAATTTTTCTTCGAGAGTTCGCTTTTTGTATTTTTGAAATGTCACCTTGATGCAGGCCATGTATCACGAGAGCTTATTTGTTGCAGTTAAGGAAAAAATACACGCAACAAAAAATATTTAAAAAAATGTTATCAAAGTGTTCCGTATGGTCAATTCCATTAAGAAAAGTAGGTCGGTCAGAGATGCAACAATTTAATTGGGCATCCAAGGTTCACTTACACACATTCAGAAATGGAATTAAATTCTGCCTAGGCTTTTGGAATTGACCCACGGAAAAATCTCGCTTGGAGGAGAACGATTGTAAACCAGCTGAACCCGAGGAAATTCCATGTGTTTTGACAACTACGATTGTCCATTATCTCATGCCTCAGTTCTTATATTATCTTTTGCATCATAATCTCACTCTCTCCCTTATCCCTTCCAATCTTTCTTGCTGGTCCATGTCTCTATCTAAATGTTATGCAAATGTGGATTAGTTTCATAATCGGACATCTTCCTACACCCTCAGTAAACAACCTAACCTTTTTTACCCTTTCCATTCCTACCCTCTCATTAAACTACCTAACTTTCTTGTTTGCCAACCTACAGTGATTTGTCGCTTGATATATCTTTCTTTTGAGGAATTCATGGAGATTTGCTCTCTTAGGTAGATGTAATGGTCTACTTTTTATCAGGTTTACAAAGTGTGAATTTCAAAAGGGCGGGAAGTTATTTAATTAACATCATTTGGTGTTTAACAGTATCGTTTAAACATTAATTAATGTCTCTTAGTGCTGAATGCGTTGATTTGAGGACGATGCTGCTTATACTGCTTATTCAACACCTTTAGCACCAATGTTTTTCTGCTGTCGTGTATTGGCAAAGCATAGAACAATGGAGATCACCTAAGATTAAATAGCTGTGTGCAGAAGACAGAATGAAGACAAGGTGTGAATTTCAAAAAGGGGAGGTTAATTGATTAACATCCCTTGACACTGAACGTGATAAACAGGGCCGATTACGGTAACTCTTATCATAATTATTCACAGCACATTGGGAAAGTAAGGAAGGATGAAGTTAATGAGGGCCTTTTGGCTACTTAATGATACACATCTAGGAAGTATCGGTTCCTTTCAGCCCCTCTCTTCAGCCAGCTTGTGAACCATAACTCATTTGCAGCTACTTTCATTTCTTCTCTCTGTGAGAAAGAGATTTATAAGACCATCACCCTGATTATTAGAAAGTCAATCACTCTACCCTTGTATACATGTGAATCCTTAGGCTGGGTAGTCTATCATACCATAGGACGCATACTGTTTATGTAACTATTGACTGGCCCCTGTCAAGACTGAGAAAAGGCGTAACAGCATTTTACTGACTGAGAAAGGTAATGATAGTTATGTGCGTCAGATTTGTCGGAGTGCTCACTTTATTTTTCATCTGCCATTGTGGCAGACCAGTAATGAGATCATCTTTGATCAGGGAAAATGGGACAGAGGGAAATTGTTGATTCATACCTTTCTAAAGGGCTTCAGGTTCAAGTGGACATATCCAGCCTCATTCTGGCTTTGGACTCGGTTTTCTAATCCCATTCTACACAATGATAATCCTTGCACACTTTGTAAATATTGTTCAACTTATGAACCCTAACTCTTGAATTCATATAAAAGAAATGAATTGTAATATCAACGGAAATAACTAACGATTAAGGGTGACTCCCTGAGATTTTAGGGTAGACCGCTACATCTACCCCGGACAACAAATCTCCATGAGATCCTCAAAAGAGGAGGAAATCAAGCAAAGAATCACTTTGGGGTGGCAAGCCTTTGGCTGAGCAAACTCAACTTTCAAGAACCAGATGATCCCAATAATCCTAAAAAGAAGAGTATACAACCAATGCATTCTCCCGATAGTCACTTATGGAGCTGAAACATGGAACCTAAACAAGAGACAGACCTACAAACTGAGAAGTATGCAACGTGCACATGAGAGAATCATGCTCAACCTTACATGGAGAGATCACAAGACAGTACAGTATATAAGGAAGAAAACGGGAGTCCGTGACATCATAGAAACTATTAAAAAACTCAAATGGCAATGGGCAGGCCATGTAGCAAGAATGAAAGACAACCGATGGACATTACGTCTCGCAACATGGATCACCAGAGATCACATGCATAACTGAGGCCGACAGAACACAAGTTGGAGAGATGAACTGAACAGATTCAGGAAATACTGGCTCTGCGACGCCCATGATAGAGAATTGTGGCGAATCCTGGGGAAGGTCTATGTCCAACGATGGACGTTAAAAGACTGATGATGAAAAAAATACAAACGTTCTTTTCACAAAAAAGTTCCATCTTAGGCATTTTTTTATAAGTAGAATATACTTATGAAAAAATTCCCCTGTCATTAAGGAGCGAGTACAAGCTGTTCATGAATTTGAATGTTAAATTAAAATCTGTTATCTAAAAGTCTTCCACTTGTACTTGGAGTGCCGTGGGGAGTTTTCATTCTAAAGACACTGAACAGAATGAGTGAAATATTTGTTTATTATATCCTTTTGTATTATATTATAAAATAACGGTCTGGTTATTCACTTGACAGAAACTGTCACATGACCGATGTCTTTTGGCAGCATGCTTTGTTGTGGGTGATAAATGAATGAAGTACTTGTCTTGCATTTTGCTGTCTGAATTTTTTAAAAAAAGCAGGCGTATAAGCTGCCACACACAGACTAAGGGACCAAATAAACATGAACTTACATTGTAAATTAACCCCCTTAAAAATTATCTAGAGGGTAATTTAAAAAAAAAAGCATTTTTCTAGAAATAAAGTTGACATCTAGCTCCATTGGTGTATCCTGTATGCACGATGCATAATCAACCAGCCAGCCAGCCAGCCAGACCAATTTAAAAACTGAAGAAACCTATGTTGACAGTTTTGGTTGACGGTTTCTAATTATGATCATTTCTAATGTTTTGTGTTGATGTACGAATTAAAGAAAGACTCCAATGAATTTTATCTTTATTCATCAAAGCTTTTTTATTGATTTGCTTATTCATTCAAATGATTTTCTGGACAATTGAACCCCTCCTTTGATGTTTGTGTTGTTGGTATAATGTTTCAGCCAATCCATTCTATGGCCTTCTTTGGGTGTATTATCCGAATGTGATGGTGGCAAACAGAATTTTTCCAATGGGAGCAACACTACAACTTCGGATTTGGGTGATATCTTTTTCTTTTTTCATTAGGCCTGTACAAACTGGCAGGCTTCTCTAAGTTTGGCTCAACGACACAAAAAAAAAAGTGAAATGGAAAGATCTAGGTTGGCTAACCATACCTGAGGAGAGAGAGAGAGAGAGAGAGACTCTATCCTCTCTGGGAAGAAGTTTGTATCATAGTCAGGGAACACCATTGAAAACTGAAAAAAATTGAAGGAGGTAGCCCACATCAACATGTCGACCGAATGTATAAGTCTGACAAGTGAAGAGTTCCACCCAGCATGGTTTCTGCTACTCAATAGGGACAGGGTATGGAAATCCTAGCCTAACAATGGAAGAAAATATTGTGAGACGTGATTTCAATCGGTTGTCTTTCATTCTTACAACATAGCCTGCCCATTGCGATTTGAGTTTTTTAATAGCTTTTATGATGTCACGGACACCTGTTTTTAATGTATTAGAAAGAAAATGGGCGTCCATGACATCATAGAAACTATTAAAAAAACTGGCAATGGCAATGGGCAGGCTATGCTGCAAGAATAAAAGACAACCAATGGACATCACGTCTCACAATATGTATCCCCAGAGATCACATAAGAAACCGAGGTCAACAGAACACAAGATGGAGAGATGAACTAGACAAATTCAGGAAATACTGGCTCTGCGATGCCCATGATAAGGAATTGTGGCGAATTCTGGGGAATGTCTATGTCCAACGATGGACGTCAAAAGACTGATGATGATGAATCAAATGTTATTGCATTGCTTCTGACAAAAAATCAGCACATTTTGATATTACACTGAAGAAGGCCATAGAATGGATTGACCAAATTGTTGTGTACAGATTGCGTTATGTTATATTGAAACTCGATTTGAAATGATCTCCCATAAATACATGGTGAATGTATCATTTGGTAAAGATAACGTAAATAGAATGAGCAATTGATACATTAACCGTGTTATGATGGGAAATCATTTCAAATTGAGTTTCACTATAGTACAATGCAATTTATAATCATATATATATATATATATATATATATATATATATATATAGTTTTAGGTGTGCTTACATCTATCTCAGTATTTCGAAATAGAGCGTAAATTGATTGAGGGATATTTACAATCTTCCAAAAAAAACTCTTTGAATGTTAAGAACTCTCGACTCAAAACTAAAGACAGTATCTAATTTATTCATTTTTGATATTTCCAGATATTTACCGGAGCAGATTGAGCAGAAAGTGTCAATGTTTCGCAAAATGTTGATGGAAAAGGAAGGTGTTGTAGAGGTAGCGTCGGTGCCAGAGGAATCTTTAAGGTAAGATAATTTTATTTTTTTTACCAGGCATAAATGTTTCTCTTGTTCTCACCTTTCAAAAAAAAAAAAGCAAACAAGCATTGTTTATTTATCCTGAATGAATAAAACAACAAATCAAGGAAAAAAACATAAGTTTCTCTAGCCATAAATTTAAAAAAAAAAGTATTTTTTTAACCCTTTCAAGATGAGCTGGCAGAATTGCACTGTATCGATAGGAGATATATATATGATATATATGACCCAGACCATTTTGATTTTTTTGGACCTCATTTTTATCTGTCAACATGCTGAAAAGATGACAAAAGTTATTGCTACAGTCTTACTCAGTAATAATTTCATTATCATTCCCAGCCTTTCAACATCCATCATTAGACATTCCCCAAACCTCTCTATCATGGACATTGCAGAGTGAAAACTTTCTGAATTTGTCTGGCTTTTCAAGCCATCTGACTTTCTGTTGGTCACAATTTCACATATGATCTCTGAGAATCCATGTTTTGAGTTGTGATGTTCAGCGGTTGTCTGGCATTCTTCCAACTTGTTCATTCTAGTTTTTCAATGGACTCTATGATCTCTCAGACTCTTGTCTTTCTTTCAGTATACCGTGTTGTCTTGTGATCCCTCCACGTGAGGTAGAGCATGATTCTGTCAATCTTGAGGGTCAATCTTTTGGTTGTGTTCAATGTTTCAGCTTCATAGGTGACTATTTTAGGACAAGCAGGATTTTTCTTGTTTTTGAAAGTTGAGCTTATTTTACCGAAGGATTCTGATCTAATGTGATTCTTTGCTTGATTTCTTCTTCTTTTGAGGATTTCATGGAGATTCTTTGTCCGAAGTAGATGTAGTGATTTACTCTCATTGGCACTGTGTTTTTGAAAACGCCATACACCATCTTCGATTCTTGTTGGTTCTGCTTGTGCTTCTTTGTTGCACCAGGAACAATATGTGTATTAAACTCATTCAATGTTCATTACCTGTCTTCAACCTCAGCTTTTGTTGTGTCAGCCATAATTGAAATGGAGGCCAACCAAGTGATCATATTCAATCGACTTCGGTTGTCCAATACAACCGGCACTCAGACTCAACTGATTGTTTTCCGGAAATTCACAACACTTTTTTTATTTTTTCATTCCCAAGACTGACTGATTGAGGGATAGATGGATATCTATATTTTTGTTGTAACTGATCAGTTTCACACAGACATTGCGATCGAGGGACAACTTTAAAGAGTTGTCCATCGGTTCTGATGACTCAATGAAACTGATTAGTACTTACAACAAAATTGTAAATTTATTTTTTATTTTGATTATTTGGACTATTTTTATCTTGGTTGTTTTTCATACAACGTTTCGGCAGTTGCACTCTACAGCCTTCATCAGGTATCATCTAGTAGGTGTGGGGAAGTAACAAACCGAACTCTTTATTTAACCGACTGCACTCCCCTCTTAGTAGTAGTAGTACTTTCGAATTATTATTGTTGCACACTGGGATTGAACCTAGAACCATTAGATTACTTGCAATAATTCTGTCTGATTCTGTAACCACTACACTATGTGTCTATGTGTAAATATCCATCAATCAATTTATGCTCTATTTTGAAATACTGAGCACTATCACAATTGATGAAACAACACCTAAAAACTATACACATATATATATATGTATATATATATATGCATACATATATGATTTTAGATTGCGTTATACTATATTGAAACTCTATTTGAAATTATCTCCCATTATTACATGGTAAATGTATCAATTGCTCATTCTATTTGTGTTATCTTGGCCAAATGATGTATCCGCTATGTATTAACTGGAGATCATTTCAAATCTAGTTTCAATATAATATAAATCAATCTATATCAATCTATTTCTTAATAACATATATATATCCCAATAAAAATGTTCATGCATTTATATATACTAGCATATGCCTGTAAAAATGACTGGGTTTTTATGTATGGATTGGCACTAAGCAGTAATTCAAGTATCCTAATTTGAAGTTTTTTCTAAAAGTCTCAACTGAACTCAAGCTGTTTTAAAGGGTGACCGGACATAAAGTCTTCAGACAAAATGTTATATAAGAAAAATCACCACTTTTATTGTGCAGTATGAATAAAAAGTCATTGAAAGAAACTTGTATTTAAAATATCACTAATTTCATAACAAAATGGTTTTTCAAAAAATTAGAAAAAGTATGGCCAAATTTGACAAATCTGGCTTTTTTAATTTATGGGTAGGGAAATTTTAAAAAGCACTTGACTATATAATTTTTGACTTGGTCATGAATTTTGGGTCATTTGACCTCGTTGCAATAGTATTTTTCATAAATTTCTTTTTTTTTCGTTTGCTGAGATCATTTTCATATCTTTGACCATATTTGGGCATTATTTGACAGTTTTTTGGCCAGGAACTTATCCAAATATCTAGCAACTTCCACGTTGTCTGCAACGTGATTACAAAGTTGGCTACATCTGAAAACGAGATGAAAGAAAAGGAAGGAAAAAGGGGAACTTAGTGAATCACTGTTTACTTCCTTCCTTCAACCCACTGTTTCTGTGACCTTGTCTTTTATCATGGCAACAATCACATTTTAAAACCCTTTAATTGTTTTTTAGCTCTCTTAATGTATTTCTCAAAGACTTGTCCATTATAATTTTTAGGTCATAACAGGATTGACAAGACAGACAATTATACAGTCAAATAAACATACCAATTTGCATATATGTCTCTTATAAAGATATACCATTCCATCTCTTTATATCCATTTTCAATTATATATATATATATATATATATATATATATATATATGTATATGTATAAACAATAGGGCAAAAGAGAATGAGACAGACTCAGGAGTAAAACTGTATGGAGATTTTGCTTATTAATTAATTAATCCATAAATTAATCAATTGGTGTGTTATACACGTTTCAGGGGGTGGAGGGTGTTCTCATCTTCAGTTGTGTATGGTGTGGTGTTATGTATGTGTACTTTTCAGTGGTTGGAAGGTTTCCATAGAAAATTATCATGAGATGTTTTGCTTTGGAAGCCAAAATGGGAATCAAGGAAAAGGATTCCTTTAGGGTCATCATGATGTATGGGACTTTGTTCTATCCATGGTGAAGTCTGTGTTGGTCTGTCGCAGGATATAATTGTAGCAGCATTAGTAGGTCTTGGAGACGCCATAAGCTATAAGGGTTGTAGGGTGGTGGTCTAGCATTAGACTATATAGGTAGGTTAGGGATAGTACAGTGGGGTAATGGGGTCAAGGAACTTCATATGTGGTATCCTTACTCTCTCTTTTATATACATATACATATATACTTTTGTTTGGTAAGAGAACAAGTGATAATACTTTATATGCATATATGTACATTTGAGTATGTGTATATGGGTGTAAAAAATATACCTATCCACTTATTTCTGCTTGTGTTCATTTATCTGCATGTTCATATTAATAGCAAAAGGTGTGTGTGTGTATATATATATATATATATATATATATATATAATCTGCACCTCGCATAAGTGAATCTCCATTGATGATGTGTTTACCAGAACTAATTATCCAAAAAAATGATCTAATCAAATAGATCTCTTATCTAAGATTATTTAAAAAATACCAGCATAAGATTTGGGCATTGTTGGTCAAAAATGACCATAGAGACCCCAAAAGCACCTTTTTATGAAAAAACAAAAATTCATTTTTGGATAGTGTACTAGCGGTGTACTCGTGCAAATTTTCAAGGTGGTAGCCCCCAAAACTGTGGCCATGTGTGCCTGGATACACACACACACGAACATAGATAGATATACACAAACTTTCAATGAGAGAAGAATCTGTAACCTACTTGGCTGGTTGGTCAGGCCATTTGTGGGGCTACTGTGATTATAGGATATGACAAGGGTTACAATGCACTAGAAATCAAATATTTGATAACCAAAGTGAAATGACAAAACGAGGCAATGAAATCATTAAACAAGTCACGGTTTGTTCAAATACTGAAAATCATTACATCTTCAATACCTTTGAATAGGTTTTAATGACAGCTCAATAGCGTCATGAAACCATACGGGAATCACCAATCAGTCTAGCCCAGACAGGCAGGCAGGTTGGGTCTGCACTGATATGAAAATTGATATTTGAACTTAGTCTCCTATATCGTCCAATAAATTATTTTTGAATGTATTGATTGATATGGAGGAAATAGTCTCTTCGTGGAGAGCACTCCATGATTGGTCACTCAAATGGAGAAGAAATTCTTTTTCAGCTCGGTGGTTGTCTGTACCTGGAGTTTTCGATTATGTTCCCGGGTAGATATGCAGTAAATGTGCTTGTCCGAACACAGAGAGTAGTGACAGTTTTGATCTAAGGTGTGGATGCTATTTTGAATTAGGTAAACCTCCAATGGATCAGCATGGTTACGGCAGAATTCCAGTGTGTCCAGATTGATTTTACTTAACCTCTCTGTGTATGACAAGTCTTTAATTCTGGGAACGATCTTGGTAGCTTTTCTTTGGACTCTTTCTATGGCCTCTATGTGGTATGAGGTGACCGGACACATGATGTGAACTCTGGCTGGGGACTACAATAGTTTTGTAGAGGAGCAGGAAGTTCTCTTCGTCTATGTAGCCGAAGGTATGAATGCATTCAGATAGCAGTGTTTACTTCCGTTGGATAAATATCTCAAAGCTCAAGAAACCCTCAAAATCAATAGTTAGATATAAATCTGGCTACTGTTTATTTTATTTATTACAAATGTCTATGATGAGCAATTTTCTTTTGAGGAATGTGTATATCATTCTGACTAGCCAGTTTTTTTTGTTTCAGGTTGTATTTGTATTTTCAAGTTTTTTTATGGTCATTGGTGTTATAAAAGAATTCCCTCCCATTTAGCTAAAAGAATCTAATACATGATCAAAGCATTGTTGGCCAAAAAATTAATTTCATGTTTAATGTTAAATGGCACTCGGGGGGGGGGGGTTGATTACATCTAATTTCATTAAAAACCATTGCTTTTGATTGTATTGTAACAGCTTTCATATAACCACATTTTTAATTTTCTTCAAATTTATTCTCATTATTGAATTAAGTACAGTGAGATTATTATAAATTTTGACTTCTTTGAATTGGATCATAATTCTGTGGTAATGATTAAACAGCCTAATTAGAAAATGGAGAGTAAGCCCATGGTGGGAATCAAACTTACACCCTCTGCAGAGGGTGTGAGTCTGATTCTCACCATTGCTGTAAAATTACGGACCGATTTGAAGTCATGATAAAAAGCAAGTGAAGGTTAGGATGATGATAAAAATCGATCAATTAGTTGAAATTAATCATAATAAAGCTTTTTATGAATATGCATTTTAAAAATTGTCAAAATTGGTGTATTTTGCCAAGTATGGCAGTTCCTGTTCCAAAGGTAGTGTGTTCAACAGCCTGACATAATTTTCCAGGAAAGTACTTTTTCCGTCAGTCTCATAAAACTATGACTTTAAAGTATTTTAATCACTTCTCTCTTGATTCTTACTTAATTTTCATTCAATTTCTTGAGAACCACTAATCCCAAAAACTTCAAACTTAACACTGCACTGCCTTGTGTACTCGTATATCTGGCAAATATTAGCCTTTTATGTTGAGTATCTCTTAAATAATCATAACACTGATTGTGGCCCATTTTTAGCACTATTTTCCAGTGGTTTTAGTGAATCTTTAGCTATTTCCAAGCTAGATTCTTTGCTAATCTAGCCATTTTTACCTGTTAAAAATCCTCTCCCACCAAAACATTTTTTTTTTTTCCTTTTTAGCTCGTTTTGGCGTTTTTTGACCTTTTTTCAATTAAGCGCAAAATTTTTTTTTGAGTTGGTAATGTTGAGGCTAGTAACAATTAAAAATCAAAACATTTGTTTGGCATAATTTCTGATTATAAATTTCAGTTAAACTTCAGTAAATTGTAAATTCCGATTGTCCTGTTCATGCAAGACTATTTCAAGATATCACAAGCCATTATGCAATATATATTATATATATATATATATATATATATATATATATAATGTACTGCAGTTGCATTCCTAGGGTTAATGTTACCTGGGGCAGTAACTCAGGGTGTCACTCCCAGTGCTACTAACTTACAAAATTCTTTCGTGCTAAAATCGACCAAAATGAAAATGATAAGCTAAGAAGCACCATTACCTTTTAGAGGTCATTTTGAACAGCTGAAAATGGCTAACTATCCATAAATGGCTTGAAAATAGCTGAAAGTTGGCTAAAATCCCTGAACAATAGTGATAAAAGTAACGGAAAATGTTGAATTTTTGTACTGCCAAGACATCATAGTATCATCCCTTTGATGGTGTCACCTGGGGTGAGTCGGCCACCTCCTGTCGGGGATCTGTTCACGACAAATATTGATGCAATATATATTATTTGGTCCCTTTTTAAATAGATAATCTACATTTCTTATACTTTGATTCAGCATTTAAAGATGGCATAACTTTTCACTTAATCTCTGACAGCTCTCTGGATGACAGAGGCGCCTTGGCTTCAGCCCCTAAAGCCCATGTCTTAATAAGGCACTGGTGGTCATAAAAATTATATAATATATATATATATAACTTTTTTTGTTGTTTTAAATTTTATATACATTGATATGTATATGTTTTTTTTATATTTATATGTACACATTTTTATTTATTTATATATTCTAATAGATCTCTGGAATTTTCAAACTTTAGAATGACATATATATACAAATAATTAAAAAAAAAGAAATTAGATTTTCAACCGTCTTCAGGAGTTTTTAAACATAATGCTGCATCGTGTTTCCGTAGTTTTTTCAATTCCTCAATATAAAATCAAATATCGAAAACTTAATTTCCTAAATATAATACAGACAAACACTAGTATACCGATGAGAACTCTAGTTAATCTGTTTAAAAATGGTTCGAATTATAGATTGTTTAGATATTTGTAGAAAACATAAAACAATAAAAACGTAACACTCTACTGTATATTACTGGCATACTGATCTGGAGGGGCAGTCCCCACCCAAGCACCATAAATTCAACATTTATTGCTACTATTTTTAGTGACTTTAGCCAATATTTAGCTACTTTCAACTATTAAAAATGGCTATAAAAAGCCAACTGATTTTTTTAAAAGCAGGTTTTGATGTTTTTTGACATTTTTTTTAAGGTCGATTCAGTGCAAAAATTTTTTGATTTGGCATCACAGAGGGTGACATCGTGAGTTACTGCCCTAGGTAATACTAACCCTAGGAATGCCACTTACATTTGATTGAAACAAAGACATGAAATATCACTTGGTTTGTGTCTATATCTGAATATGTTAGAATTTTGTTGTTTCTGATTTCTTAGTACTGCAGTCATGTGTTATTTAGAGACTATTACTCACACAATAGAAACTATCTCATGACCGATGTCTTTTGGCAGCATGCCATGTTAGGGGTGGTCAATTGAATATTGGAAGAAGGGATGATCAATGAATAATTCATTCTTCTCACCTATTGTTGTGCTGGGATCACAAAAAAGTCTGAATTTTCCTAAAAGAAATCAAGCACAAACTAGAAACCAATTTAGCTTGAATTTTTCGTTGAAAATTCTTCTCTAAAATATGTTTGATATAAGGATTCCCTTACTGGTTGCGAAGAGTGTGTGTGCAAAATTTGAAGTTTCTACTATGGACTGGAAGGGCTTGGCAAAGTCCCTATAGATACATAGATTCGTACATATACATATCAGAGCACATGAATAAACTAAACCTAACAACAGTATTTGAACCGTTCTGTTGTGGGTAGCGGTGATTAATGATACAAAGTGTGATCAAAATTTGACAAATCACTTCACAAAGAGATGAATATTGATAATAATATTATTTTCATTCAAGTAACAACAAAGGTAGTATCTCCTATTTCAGTGGATATGAGATTATGTCTTTGTTGTCCATAATATATTCAATCACATATTTAGTTCAATGTTCATACAGGAATCCATCTGTCTGTATGCGTGTGTAGAGGTGATAAGTCTTTTAGAAATTCTGTAAGATTGTGTGTGTGTGCTTGTAGTGAAAGTATTGGAAGTCGTAAAGATTGAATTTGAGAAAGTACTCACTGGATGTTGGTATATGTGTAGGTAAGTATGGAGAGAAGATATCTTGTGTGTGTGATTGTTGTTGAGTGTGTATAATCCAATGTCCCTTACGTCCTTAAAATGAGTTTGCGTGTAGATTTCTTCTGCTGACTACCCGAGTGTCTATTGTCTCTGACAGTTGTGGGTTACGCCTGTCGGTTTCTTTTAATCATCGACCAAGTGGCTCCCAGTGGAAGCCAATTTTGCTTGCTGGGAGCTAGTCTGTGATTGGTCATTAATTCATCAATGTATCATTTAATTTGATTTTTAAAAATTTTTTTCTGTTACAATTTGGACAGAAATTCTTGGAGCCTGTTTTGTACAATTTTTGTTCAGCTGAGTTTGAGTGGTCCCTAAAAATCTTATCAAAACACAAACAGGAAATCAGGAAATAACAACCCTGTTTGAGGATTGTTGTTTTATGCTTCATGGTATCACTTTTTGGAAATTTAGAAAATGCGTAAAATGTAGGCTTTGTTCACGATTAGATTTCTTAATTCTGTTTCTTTATTGTGTCATCTGATTCCCTATTTTCTCTGTTTTGGTTTTTTTTTTCCCGTACTTCCATCCATAGCTTCTACAATATTTATTTTTTCTCACCAAAATCCTTTCAATGCCCTTTTTTTACTCTCCGTTTTTGCTGCTAAATGAAAATAAAAAATTCTTCCCAAAACAAATTTCAGTTGTTAAAAAAACAAACCGAACAAAAGAAAACAAAGTGAAAAGAATTTGGCAGCCATTTTGTTATCATAAAGCATCATGGGTAAAAAAAAAAAAAAGGAGAAGCGTTCTTTGGATTGAGGCACAGTTCAAAATGAGCATTGAGAAATGTATCACTTTAGTTTTGAAGATATTATGCTTTGAAATTGTTTTAGTTTACGGACCAGGAATAATGCCGTTATGAAAAATTTGATAAAAGTTAAAACTGCTATGATTTCTCCCCTTGATTTAAAGCAAACTAAGTGAAAAAGAAAAGAAACATTTTTTTAATGGGATCATTAAAAGAAAATATCTGTTTTGGATTCCAAGGAAAAAAGGAACAGAAATTAAATAATATGGAATATGAGCTCAGCCCATGAAGCAAAGCTACACACACACATATATATATATATATATATGTATTGTGTCATCCACAGACAGCAGTTTCATTGTATTACAACTCTTCAGTGTGGCTATAGACTATCCATTATCCCATCCAGTACCACGAGGCAGGATCATAAACCTTCACTTCAGACCCGGAGGCTGGTATCCTCCCTCTACTCCACAGAACTGGATGGTCAGTAAGGTTGAATTCAAGTGATTCCTCATCCACCAATTGCTCCATTCCATGTAGGAAGAGCATTGCATAAGCTTACAATGAATGAGTTACCTCACTTAGAGAGTGCTCAACCCTGAATATGTATATATATATATATATATATATATATAAAGGCTCTTCCCATTTCTTTATATCCATATATATACATACTTGTTTACATACATGGTATTATATATAAAAAACCAAAAGCTGACCAATACCCATTCGAGCTATGATTCCAATTATAGCTCTTGTATCTTCTAAACTTATCTAAATTGTCCCACCATCTTTTCTGGCTTATTACTTTTGATTGAAGTGTAGTATCTGCACCATGGCATTGCCCAAAGAGTAGAATCTGCACCTAGATGACCATTGGGTCAAGGGTGGTTGGTGAAGCATTCAGTCCAGGTGCATGGGTGCGATGAGGGATACTGAGGCTCGGCATTGCTAAAATTATTGAGAACCTATGGATCCATCATGGACCTCAAATAAATTACTCGGCCAAGTCTCAGGGAAGCACTATGCCTCAGGGTGGTGCTGTGTCATTGCACTAAGAGGGATGGGTTGGGCTTGTCTCGATGTCTGCAAGACATTAGTTGCGGGGCAGGTGCAATTTTTATGGGTGCTCAATTCCACATTAAAAATGACCTTGGCTGACATCTTGCTCTTGTGGGAGAGTCATCTAATTTTTTACAGGCCACAATTTCATATATGATCTTTAAGGATCCATGTTATGAGTCGTGATGTCCAGCAGTCTTCTGACATTCTTGCAAGATGGCCTGTCAATTTTCATTTGAGTTTCCTTCTGGATCTTATCATATATCTGATTCCTATTTTCTGTCTTATATACTATGCTGTTTTGTGATCACTCCATGAGAAAGATCCTCTCATGCACATTAATAGTTGGTAATTATCACTCAATTAAGAAATAATTAATTTTTCATTATTAATGTTTCTTTATGGATATTTTCCTCAATCTAAAATTCTTAATTTTGGTGAATTTCCAAGTTCAACGTCATATCAAACCAATGTAGCTCAACAAATGGCCCGCCCAATCAACCAGCCCATTGGGCAACAGATTCTTCTCTCATTGCTCATCTGTGTCTATATATGTATATGTGTGATTCTGTATGTGTGTGTGTCTCCAAGTACCCTTGGTCACATGCCTGGGGCTACAATCTTTGAAGTTTGCATGATTACACCACTCAGCATCATCTAAAGATCTTTTCTGTGTTTTTTTTTTTTTTTTTTTTTTTTTCAGAAAAGTATTTTTTGGGGCCACTATGGTCATCTACAACCAACAATGCCCGAATCTTGTGCTGGTATTTTTTCTAGATAATTCTAGATAAGAGATCTAGTACTTCTTTGATAATTCCTCTGATGATTTTAGATAATCTATTATATAATTACTTCTTGTACACGCTCAGGCTATGATGATTAATTGATGTGAGGTACAAATACTATGAAATTTTGTTACAAAAGATTGGTTTCTTTCAAGATATTTTCCTCGATTCGAAACTGAATTTTGGTAAATTTCTGAATTCAACATAGTGTCACTACACATTTTCAATACCAAATTTGGTTTATTATAGTAAGGCAGACATCGAATCTTTTGAGCTGATAAGGTCAGGTGCATGGTGAAATGTTCAGGAACTACGATGTAAGAGCTCACTTACAAGTAGAAAAAAAAGAATATCTTTACCCTTCTGTTCTTGAAAATAAAGAAAGTTCTGGGTTGATTTCAGTGTACAATAGACAGGATGATGTGGAAAATAATTTAATGCCTCTTTTGTATTTGATCTTTGGGTTTTCTTGTCTCATTCGAGATGTGATACCCAGAGAGAAATTCACCCCAGGTGCAGAAAAAACCTTTGTGGAGTCGAAAAAATAATTTTTTTTCTTTCCAGAAGCTGAAGTCATTTTCTTTTCATCTTCAGTTTCTCTAGCTTTTGTAGTTAACATTTAATACTTTTTATAGAAAGTGCTTTCAAGATGAAAGTTGCAACAAAATCATTTTGTAAGAAACTGTCAGCTGAAACTCTCACCGAAACTGTCAACATAGGTTTCTTTAGTTTTTAAATTGGTCTCGCTGACTGGATAAGTATCTGTTGTGCACACAGGCCACACAAATGGGATCAGGGTACTGAAAATTCAAGTATTGATTCTTATGTCTAGAATAAACGTTTTTTCTTTGCTTATTCAAAATTCCTCACCAAACAGGATTTTTTACGTCGGAAAAAGTGGTTGCTATTTATTAAATCGATCCCTCACGTTGTACCAGGCAGCATTCATACTTGTTTTTTGAAAATTCCGATTGTTTTAGTGATAACTGCTTAACAGAAGGTGAGAGAAGTAACTCATTCATTGACCAACCCCTCTTTTCTCATTTTTTAATTGATCACCCCCATATAGCATGCAGCTAAAAGATGTTGGTCATCTGACAGTTTCTATTGGGTGACAAACTAGACCTGTTTTGAAATATTGTTTGAAATTCTTGGTAAAAATGTAGAATATAGTGACATATTATCAACCCCCTGGGTTCCTAGGCTGAACCTGCCCCACCTTTCTTTGAATAGTACAGTGTGGCTAAATCATCTTAGATAACTTGTATAGCTGTACTATGTCATCATCATCATCATCATCAGTCTTTCATCGTCTGTCGTTGGACATCAATCTTCGCCACATCTCAGTGTAGTGGGCATCGCGGAGCCAATATTTCCTGAACCTGTCCAGTTTGTCTGGCCATCTCATATTCTGCTGGCCTCAGTTCCGCATTTGATCTCTGGTGATCCATATTTTGAGACCTGATGTCCTGCGGTAGTTTGCCATTCTTGCAACATGGCCAGCCCATTGCCATTTGAGTTTCCTAATGGTTTCTATGATATTTCGGACTCCTGTTTTTTCCCCCAAAATACTGTGCTGTCTTGTGTTTTCTTCCATGTGAGGTTAAGCATGATTTCCTCATGAAGTTGTCGCATGGTTCTCGGTCTGTGGGTCTGTCTCTTGATTAGATTTCATGCTTCAGCTCCATAGGTGACTATTGGTAGTATGCATTGGTTGTCTTGTTTTTAGGACTAATGGGATTTTCTTGTTCTTGAAAGTTGAGCCTGCTCTGCTGAAGACTTGCCATCCTTGAGTGATTCTTTGGTTGATTTTTTTTTCTTTTGAGGACAGCAGTTAAGAATCCTAAAAGCTTTATTCTATATATTTTAATCCTATTTCAGAAAACAAAATAGTTTTTGTAATCTTCCATATATAAAAAAAGCAATTTTGATTTATCACTCAGTAGAAAATGTCACTTGACCAACATCTTTGGCAACATGCTGTATTGGGGATGATCAATTAAAACATTGGAAGAAGGGGTGATCAATGAACAAGTTATTTGTCTCACCTTTTATTGGTGATCACTAAAAAGACTGAATTTTCCAGAAACAAAAATAGACCAATTTAGAATAAACTTAAAATACAAACTGAACCCCAACTTTAAACCCATGGGGAGGGGTTAAAAAAAAACAAAAAACAAGTGTTCTTTGCAAACATAGGTTGGATAGGCAAGTGGTTTACACCACAAAGAATACCCTGGAGAAAGGCATGAATCTATCTCTCCCCCAGCTAAAGGGGAAATTATTTAGGGTGAAATGAGTGGCACCACTTTGGGTGCTTATTGCCTTTTTCATGTATTGCAAGTCAGAGTCGAAGAGAAACTTGTGAAATGTGCAGCTGGGAGGAAACAGCTGAAGCCATAGCCAGCTCAAGGGCACTTACTTTCAAACTGAAAGTATTATCCAGGGAATGGATGGACCTTCAGACATTTCAAATGATTCTCTGACTTGCACCAGTTGACTTTTTTGATATAAGAAACTATCAACCAAAACTGTCAATAAAACTTTCTTCAGTTTTTGAGTTGGTTTGGCTGGCTCACAATGTATATACCATGTGTACTGGATGGGCTAGAAATTGAAGCTTTCACTCATTATGTCAAGAAAAACATTTTTCTGATTTTTTTAAAAATCCATCTCCCGTAGGTTTTCTGTGGTGGTTGTGTGTGTGTGTGTGTGTGTGTGTGTGTGTGTGTGTGTATGGGGGGTAAATTTGCAATGCATTTTTATGCTAAATTGACTCCTCAATCTGTGTCCGACATTTTTCTAGGGAAATTCAGAATTTTTTTAGCGATCACTTTCCAAAAAGGGCAAGAGAAGTAACTCATTCAACGATCA
Organism: Thysanoteuthis rhombus; assembly: GCA_963457665.1. Taxonomy (NCBI): domain Eukaryota; kingdom Metazoa; phylum Mollusca; class Cephalopoda; order Oegopsida; family Thysanoteuthidae; genus Thysanoteuthis; species Thysanoteuthis major. The sequence goes on from OY735242.1 coordinate 9,941,073, forward strand.
CTCCTTTTTTCCCCAATTTTTCAATTGATCACCCCCAACACGGCATGTTGCCAAAAGACATTTGCATTACAGTTTCTATCGGGTTACGAACCAGACCTGTTCTTTGTATATCGAGAAAAATTTACTTTGGAATTTTGCTTTCAAATTTTCAAGATTTTTTTCTGTATGTTTTAATTTACAAACATTAAATGATGTGACATCAATGTGTTTCTTAAAGGTAAAAACAATTACGAAATATGAGTATTTGAATTTTGAAAATTAATCATCGAAGAGTTTCTCAGAAAGAAAAAAAACGCCCAAAGATCTTTTGTTTGTAAAATTAAATATCTGTACATAGAGGATACATACTGAGCCGTCAAAAATGCCGTATATATGAAAAGTATGGATGTGCATTATATTTTACATATCTAGATTATAGAGATTTGCATTGCAGTGAGCACGGAGAATAATTCTCTATTGACCACGAACGAATTTTTAGATAGTCATTTATTGAGCTGAAACGTGGAACCTAACCAAGAGACTGACTCGCGAACTGAGAAGCATGCAACGCGCACATGAGAGAATCATGCTCAATCTCACATGGAGAGACTGCTGCAAAATTTTTCTTCTAAAAAAGATGGCTGGCCCCTTTCGAAATGCTTCGAAATACGCCCACAGAATAATGATATAAAAATTTGAGATGTAACTCCTATCTCTTGAGTTTTTCACTTCACCTTCCAATTGTCATTTTCATCTACACACACACACATATATGGACAATAGGGAATATATATATATATATATATATATATATATATATATATATATGTGTGTGTGTGGTTTTGCATATAATTGAATAAATAAAAATATGAGATATATTACCAAATCAAGTCTGTTCTATACTTTAATGTACTTTTCAATTGGGTGAAGTACATTAAAGTATGAAACAAATTCGTTTTGGGAATACATCTCTTATTCTTATTTAATTATATAGCTGTATTTTTATCAATATTAAGCACTATATTTTGTAAGACAACAAATATTTCCATAAAAATCTGTTCATGACTCTCTCTCTTTCTCTCTTTTCCTCTCTCTGTTCATCTTTTTCTCAATCTCTTTTTCTCTCTCCCTCTATTCTGTTCATCTCTCTATTTCGAGTTTGTTCATCTCTATCTTAATCTCTCTATCCCAGACTGCTCACCCCCCATCTCTCTCTCTATTTTAGTTTGTTCATCTCTATCTCGTTATCCCAATCTGCTCGTCTCTCTCTCTCTCTCTCCCAGTCTGCTCATATCCGTCTGTCTCTCTCTCTCTCTTTCTACTTAGGGTTTGTTTATCTCTAACTCGATCTCTCTATCCCCGTCTACTCGTCTCTCTCTCTCTCTATCCCCGTCTGCTCGTCTCTCTCTCTCTCTATCCCCGTCTGCTCGTCTCTCTCTCTCTCTATCCCCGTCTGCTCGTCTCTCTCTCTCTATCCCCGTCTGCTCGTCTCTCTCTCTCTCTCTCTATCCCAATCTGCTCGTCTCTCTCTCTCTCTATCCCAATCTGCTCGTCTCTCTCTCTCTCTCTATCCCAATCTGCTCGTCTCTCTCTCTCTATCCCAATCTGCTCGTCTCTCTCTCTCTATCCCAATCTGCTCGTCTCTCTCTCTCTATCCCAATCTGCTCGTCTCTCTCTCTCTATCCCAATCTGCTCATCTCTCCCTCTCTATCCCAATCTGCTCGTCTCTCTCTCTTTCCCAGTCTGTTCATCTCTCTCTCTCTCTCTCTCTCTCTCTCTGTATTTCGAGTTCGCTCATCTCAATCTCTCTATCCCCGTCTGTTTACGTATCTCTCACTCTCTCTGTATTTATCTCTGTCTCTCTCCCAATCTCATCCTCTCTCTCTCTATTTATCTCTATCTTTCTCTATCTCCCTCTCTCTAAAAATATGTCTGTTCACTCGTTTCTCTTTCTATTCCAGTCTATGACATCTCTCTCTCTCTATATATCCATCTCGATCTGTCCAAAGCTCATTTTATTCATATCTATTGATATGACCTGCCTTGCCTAATCAGAACAAAACCCATTAAATCCATCGGCTTTTCCTCCTTATTTCTCCATTCAGTACCTCCATTCTACGTCCACAACACTTTCTCTCTCTGCTTCTAAGTGTCCAATCTTTAAATATCCAGTAACAAACGATTAATCTTGTGCTGTTTTACCACAAATAGCAGGTTAATTTCTCTCACTGGTTTCCCGTCGAAGAATCCGCCTCCAAGCGATCATTATCTTCCTCAATCTGTGGATCAGAGTTCTAAAATGGCGAAATAAATGAAGATAAATAGGGAAGAAAATTGGGGGAAAAAATTCTCGGCACGAATACAGGTAGAAATGTAGGAGGGCCTTAAGTTTACTTAGGGTAGGTGAGCCTGAAAGCAGGTTAGAATAGTTGGGTATACTTTGAATATCAAACTTTAATCACTTGTATGGTATATCTCTCTCTTTATATCTATATCTATATCTATATCTATCTATATATCTATATCTATATATATATATATATATATATATATTGATAGATAGATATAGATATGGTCTGAGAACAAAACAGACAATGGATTTAATATTCACATGGGTTAACACTCAATAGAAGTAACATGAAAAACAAATCACCAGTTGTTAAACTTTTTGATCCCTCACCGTCAAATACGTTTTTTAGATAACCTACGTAAGTGAGCTTTGTGTTAAAAAAATGTAGTATAAGATAACATCCATATATAATTCATTATGATAATATCCTATATAAAATAACAAACTGCATGTAGTATGACATAAGCTATATATCAAAATCATAGTCAAAGGGGTGGTGGCATTTGGACAACACTGCTGGGGTGCCATGTTGATATAACTGTTTTGTTTTTAAATTCCCCAAAACTGTTACATGGTGAATAACTGATGATCCCAATGATTTACACATGGTACGATCATCTCAAAATATTTGTAAAACATCGAAAAAAAACTGAAGAAAAATTACGTAAATGACATTTATAGACATTGGGAAATAACAGACTGAAGTGACACTCAAAAAAACAAATTTGGAAAAGTTATTTTAACATGTTTAGTGTTCAAGATTGTGAAGCTTTCTAGACCATATAATTCTGTGTAAAACATGAAACCTACTGGGAAAACGACGGAAATTGCATTTACAGATATTGGGGAAAAATTGACTGAAATTACAATTTTTGGAAATTAATATATATATATATATATATATATATATATATATTCAATGTTTAAAGCTATAAAGCTTTCTAGAACATACGCTAGTGTCCGTTGCTTTGTACTGCACAAGACATGTCAAACATTGGTTCATGCCTAATGGAATGCCTTTAGTTGTAGTATTTGTTGACTCTAAAAAGTCCTTCGACTTAGTGGAAATCCCCAAAGTCATTGACGCAATAATACACCAAGGTGTAGACCCCATACATGACAGAGTACTGCAACATATCTACCAACACAAGAGTTCCTTCATCAGGACACATAAAAAGCAACTCCGAGCCCTTTCAATAAGAAAAAAAAGAGTGAGACAGAATCATACCAGTTCACCCAAACTCTTCACAGCCTGCCTTGGGATGATTTTCCGAAACCTAGACTGGGAACTCAAATGAATAAGAATAGACGGCAAATACCTGAATAACCTCAGATTTGCAGACGACATCACCCTTTATGCTAAGAACCTTCACATTCTCCAAATAATGCTAGATGGACTAAATGAAGCAAGCAAGAAAGTTGGCCTTCACATGAATTTCAGCAAAACAAGTGTCATATACAACAAACATTTTGATGATGAACTCAAAATATTCAAAATCGATAGCTGAAGAAAGTAGACCACCACACCTATTTACGACAATGAATCTCCATGAAATCCTCAACAGCAGAAGAAACAAAGCGAAGAGTTATATAAGCAAACTCGACTTTCAAGAACATAAAAATCCCACTAGTCCTAATAAGAAAAGCATACAACAAATGCATCCTCCCGATAGTCACCTATGGGGCTGAAATATGGAACCTAGCCAAAGGATTGCCCCTCAAACTGAGAACTATGCAACGTGCACATGAGAGAAACATGCTTAACCTCACATAAAGAGATCATAAGATAGCACAGTAAATTAGAGGAGAGACAAGAGTCCAAGACTTCATAGAAACCATTAAGAAACTCAAATGGCAATGGGCTGATCATGCTGCGAGAATGGCAGACAACCGATGAACGTCACGAATCCCAACATGGATCCCAGAGATTGCATGCAAAACCGAGGCTGGTAGGATAAAAGATGAAGAGATGAACTAGACAAGTCCAGAAAGCATTGACTCCGCAACGCCCATGATAGAAAGGTATGGAGAGTCCTGGAGAAAGTCTATGTCCAATTACAGACGTTAAAAGACCGATGTTTATGCTGCCGCTGATGATGTTGAAGAGTGTAGACCAGATACTTCTTTCATAATTAGAATACATAACCTCAAGATATGTCTGCATAGTATCTTATATGTTGCTGGTCTCGACTAGGTAGCAACGAAAAACATCACAAATTGAAGCAACGGACTTCCACAAAAATTTCAAAACGCATTGCAATAATTGAAATACTTTCTTTGAAGTTCAAATTTTGGTTTTAACTGCTAGAAAATGCTATAAAGCTAGTCGAGAAAAATTGAAAGTACTTTTGCGCACTCGGAGCAGTTTTTAGACGGTTTCTAATTTTTTTTTTCATTCGAAATTACTTCGATTACACTATGATTGATGTCTACCGACCGATAAATTTAAACTCTGTAATTAAAAATCTTCCAAAAATAAAACACATGCACATGCACACACGAAAGAGGAAGATAGAAGAGTGATCATTTTCCTATCTTCTATCTGCTTAAAAATATCTTGACAGAGTTTTTGTATAGATATACGTTCACATGTCTATCTACATGCAATTTACAGTGTGCGCGTGTCTCCCCTTCTTCTGTCTCTATTTTCATTACACACACACTCTATCTATCAATTGCTGACACCACCCTTCCATCTTAAAATATAAATTAACAAACTCCACCTTTCCCTGAGAAATGACCATTTCTAGCCCATCATCATCAGTCTTTAAACGTCCGTCGTTGGTCATGGACCTTCCCCAGGATTTGCCACATTTCTCAATCGAATTTTTCTGAGTTTGTCTAGTTCATCTCTCCATTTTGTATTCTGCCAGCCTCGGTTTTGCATGTGATCTCTGGGGATCCATGTTGTAAGTCGTGATGTCCATCGAATGTCTATCATAAGAAACTTCGATCTAGATAAGTGTGAGTTTCATTTGTCGTACTAATCTCATTTAAATTCACCTATTAATTCATTTATTTTTTGTTTCAAACTCTAATGTTTCCTCTAGTTGTTTGTTGGATAATTACATATGTTTACACCACTTCCCTGCTAATCCTTTATCCCTTCTCCTAACTCCCACCAGAAGTATATGCAAGAGAAGGACTTGAAATGTTTTAATTGCACATTTAATTCTATCATAATATGCCACAACTCCAAAATATATAACTCCAAAACGAAGATGGATCTAAACGAAAAATGAAAAGGACACCTTCCCCACCTTCAGGGCTAAACTGGCCATAAAAACAAATCTGCTGGCATACACTATCGCAAACTAGAATCAAAGGACAGACCAGCCCATCATTGCCTCTGTTATCTGAGACAAGCCTAACACCCACAGAGATCGGAAACATACATCCCCTGACCCCGCCTCTCATAGACCCATCTCATCTCAAACCAAGCGACACCCTCAATTGCACCAATACAAACACCACTCATAACATACAATCAGACAAAAAAAATTTCATGTTTTCCTCTTCAGCATCGAAATGTAAACAGCATATTTTTCTATGTGAAACTGGCGAAAATATTTTCCTCTGAAAAAGATGGCTGGCTCCCGTCGAAATGCATCGAAGTGCACCTATGGAATGATAAAAAAAAATTGTGATGTAACATCTGATCTGTTGCTTGAGTTTTTCACTTCACCTTCCAATGTCTTTCCACATCCACGATACGATTATATATATATATATATATATATATATATATATATATATATATATGTGTGTGTGTGTGTGCGTGCGTGATTAACAATCGTGTCATCCACAGTCAGCTGTTTCGTTGTATTACAATTCTTCAATGTGGCTTTAGACTATCCAACATCCCTTCCAGTACCTCAAGTTGGGATCGAAACCTTCGCCTCAGAGCGTTATATATATATATAGGTTCATATATATATATATATATATATATATATATATATATATATATATATATATTGTGTGTGTGTGTGTGTGTGTATGTATGTGTCATCGACAGACAGCTATTTCGTTGTATTATAACTCTTCAGTGTGGCTACAGGCTATCTATTATCCTATCCAGTATCACGAGACAGGATCGGAACCTTAGACTGGTATCCTCCCTCTACTCCACGGAACTGGACGGTCAGTGAGGTTGAATTAAGGCGATATATTTGTTTATCGTATATATTCCTCATCAACCAGAGTGCTCCATTCCATGTTCGAAGAGCATTGCATATATATATATATATATATATATATATATATATATATATATATATATGTGTGTGTGTGTGTGTTTATAAAGACAATCAATTAGGAACTAATTCTCGGCATCAACTTCAGTAGCAAATCGATTGGTCTTTGATCGTGTCAACGGCTCCCCTAACTTTAGGAGTTGGAGGTGAACTCTTATCTCTATAACAGGTTGATTATCCCGCATTCAAATCTTTTGAGATCCGACGCTTTTCAAAAGCCACCCCGCCACCCATCAGTACGCCTATGAATAAGCGGCATATTCATCACAATGCTGATATCGGGTTAGATTGTTTCCCGGTCCAAAAACAATCAAAATCCTTCCTGAACATGTTTGCTCATTCATGACACGCACATGAAACCCGTAGTCAGTCTTAGTCCAATACTGACAATGCTGAAATCTCGTTTGCTAATTGCCAAAGAACATTTATAAAACAAAAAGAATGATGAATAACCATATATATATATATATATATATATATATATATGAGAGAGAGAGAGAGATAATCAGAGAACGTAGGAGGGAGAGGGTGTGAGAGAGAAGGTGATAGAGAGATGAACAAACGAATACAGAGAGGTGGAGAGAGAGATGAACAGACGAATAGAGAGGGAGGGTGAAAGAGAGAGATGAACAGACGAATAGAGAGGGAGGGTGAGAGAGAAGGGTGAACAGACGAATAGAGAGGGAGGGTGAAAGAGAGAGATGAACAGACGAATAGAGAGGGAGGGGGAGAGGGTGTGAGAGAGAGATGAACAGACGAATAGTGAGTGAGAGAGAGAGAGAGAGACTGAAAGAGAGATATAAACAGATTGAGATAGAGAGAGTGGGAGAGAGAGATGAACCGACTGGAATAGAAAAAGCGTGGAAAAAAAACCGCGACAGAAACTTATTTTGACAGTTTAAGTTGACGGTTTCTTACTGAGAGAGAGAGAGAGAGAGAGAGAGAGAGAGAGAGAGAGAGAGAGAGAGAGAGAGAGAGAGAGAGAGAGAGATAATGATTTTTCAAAAGTGATATCCGGCCGTAACTGCAACGTCCAGTGAATGATAATTTTAGAAATAGCATGATTTGACGAAAAGAAGAAAAAAAAAATCCGTAGAGATCGTTTATTTGGAAGAAAAAGAAAAAAACAAACTAAACACAACACAAGGTTGAAACGGCTGGGTGTGAGAGCAAAAGGGTCAAATTTCAGATCAGTTAGATTAGCTTAGGTTAATAAACTGAGAAGCTCCAGTAACTGAATAGAATTGTAATGTCCTGGCATCACTTTATTGACTCTCAGAATACGAGGTGTGTCCAGAAAGTCATTATCATCATCAGTCTTTTAATGTCCGTCGTTGGACATAGACTTTCCCCAGGATTCACCACAATTCTCTGTAATGGGCCACGCAGAGCCAATATCTTCTGAATTTGTATAGTTCATCTCTCCATCTTGAGTTCTGTCGTCCTCAGTTTCTCATGTGATCTCTGGGGATCTATGTTATGAGACGTGATGTTCATCGGTTGTCTGTCATTCTGGCAATATGGCCGGCCCATTGCCATTTGAATTTGTTTAATAGTTTCTACGATGTCTCGGACACCCGTTTTCTTCCTTATATACTGTGCTGTCTTGTGATCTCTCCATGTGAGGTTGAGCATGATTCTCTCATGTGCACGTTGCATGCTTCTCAGTTTGCAGGTCTGTCTCTTGGTTAGGTTCCATGTTTCAGCTCCATAAGTGACTATCAGGAGAATGCATTGGTTGTATACTCTTCTTTTCAGTATTATTGAGATCGTCTGGTCTTTGAAAGTTGAGCTTGCTCTGCCGAAGGCTTGCCATCCCAGAGTGATTCTTCGCTTGATTTCCTCCTCTTTTGAGGGTCTACCCAGCTGTTTAAAATCAACAAAAAGATCTTCTGCTTTGGGCAGTAGCTCAGTGGTGGACCAAGATCGATGCACCCCGTGTGACACCGTCGCAGGGAGGACATCAAGATGAATTCCATAAAAGTTTCCATACAGTTTCTTAGTAATCCTTTTTTTTAAAATAAAGCATTTGTCTGTCCATACGATATCTCTGAAAGTAATCCGTGAATTTCGATCCGACAAGGAAGAGTTGGTTAAAATTGAGGCTGATCAGCGATATTTTTCGAAGGAGAGAGATTTTTCTGTTTGTTTCTTTTCATCCATTTAGGTATACGCTCATGAATGTCGACGCGATATCTCCAAGAGATCTCATTGGATTTTAGGCTCATGTCAACATATTCAATGATATGAGACAACCATGATAAATAATGAATAGTATTAGTGCAAAAGATGAGAAAAATTCTATGTAGGGAAGAGAGCAATTTCTGGGGGAAGTGGATGACAATATGAGTTACTGCACCGGGTGACACCAACTCTAGGCCTGATACTGCACTAGTGCCACATTCCCTTTCAAGTACTCACCTGGGGGACCTCACAAACCTATCTCTTTCACTTTTTAAAACAGTCTGCAAAGTCCTCTTTCGGAGTCGCCATCAGCTGTCTCGACGTGTTCTCCTTAATCTCGTCAACGGTCAGAAATCTCTTTGAGAAAAACCAAAAGTTGCAAAAAGGCCATGATACAAGGTCTGTCCGGTAGATATCTAGCCATTTCATCTTAACCAGATCACAAGACTAACCGCTCAGGTGAAAGTCACTTGTAAATCTTTTTAGTTGGGTTTCAGATCATAATACTGGCTGCTCGGGAGAAAGGGCACTCTTGTGCATCTTTTTAGGTAGGCTCCAGATCATACGACTGACTGCTCAGAAGAAAGGACAGAAGTTTTAAACATACTTTTAGTTGGGTTCCTGATCACAAGACTGACCGCCCGGGAGAAAGGAGAGTCTTGTATATATTTTTAGTTGGATTCCAGATCAGTCAATTTGTCAGATCTTTGAACGATTGCCCGAAGAATAGGCCAGTGCTGTCAAAAGTTTGAAATAAGAAAAGAATTAGCTATGTATGACATAGTATTCGGAGCTTTTTCGTTAGTCCCAACCAGACCAAAATTTTCATAATCAATGAATATTGATGTTAAGTTTATTTCGTAAGACCGTCCCCCAGGCCAGGGGTTACAGTTTGGAATGAGGGTTTTGTTCTCGTTGTGGGAATTAACAATGAAGATCCAGCATTTGGAGTCGGTTTCAGCGAGAAAAAATGCAATTTAAAATTTTCGTATTTCAAATTTATGGATGTTAAGTCTCACTGGGGACTAACAAAAGAGACCTATGAATTTTTATTGAGGGGCAAGTTTCAACGAATTCCACTTTAAAAAGTGGCATTCACACCAATTGTAGCTCTGATGTTCATAGATCAAGTTTGCTTGTCCTCCCAATTTACTTGGCATATTTCTTTAATTTGCAGGTTGTTTTTTTCTTTTTAATTTGGCTACCATATTCTAAAATTTGGTTGGCTTGTCTGTAAATTCGCATGGCGTATTCTGAAAGAAAACTTCTTTGGCGTATTTAAACATTTTTTTTTTGTAGTATTTTTTTAATTTGCTTGTCTTACTTTCAAACGGGAAAAGGTATACGTTGTTAAGAATAGTTTTTAATTGTTCAAAAAAAAAAAAAGAAGAAAGATGGCGAGAACCATGTTTTCCACAAACCGATGCGCATGCGTATTTTGCACGTCTATTTCTATCAACGTCTGCTTCTAATAATGGCGGCTTATGTAGAAGACTTGTTGCCCGACTTATTTTTAAATAGATGTCCGATTTTTTAAATGGAAATATCACCAGACAAGTTTATACAACGGTTCCTGAAATATAGTAGGATATGTGAAATTCCATATTTTGTAACATGGTATTTTAGATGCGATTCTGGTCTATAAAATATTTAGAAAAATGATGACTTGTTCCGTGAAAGATATTTATAAAATGAATTTTAGATTTCTATATTTGCTTGAGTTATGTAGTCATTTTTTAAAAATACCCTGTGGAAAACAACTGTTTTGATGATTTGTCATTTTCGCTGTGGTTTTAGATAATTTGAATGCTAAAATGAAGTATTTTTTCATGTTTTTATTATTCATCAATTTACATAGATTTTTGGAGGTGGGGGGCGGATGTTAGCCTTATCTTTGTTCTTTTTTTAATAGTGTTCCGACCGTTGTACGCTACGGCCTTCGCCAGATGGGTGTCATAAATTGACGGGGGGGGGGGCATGGTTCCATCTAATTTCTTGTGACTGCTTTTGAATTCAACATCGAGAATCAACATTCTTTTCAATGAAAACTCGGTAAACCATCTTGAGAATTAGGAATATTTTGGGTACATATTTTTGTGCTCTGATTGCCGGCCTCGATTTCGCATGTGATCACTGGGGATCCATGTTGTGAGTCGTGATGTCCATCGGTCGTCTGCCATGAGAAATATCGGTCCAGATAAGAACCAATTGTATACGTTGTTTTTATCTTATTTCTTTTCATTTATTCATTCATCATTAATGTTTTTTGTTTGCTCGATTGTTACATGTATTTACTCCACTTCCCTGTAATCTTTAATATCTTCTCGTAACTCCCACCAGAAGTGTATGCAAGAGTAGGACCGCTTAGAAAGCTATGACAAGGGACCTTCTTCGAAACATGGGGTCAGAATGTCTATTTTCGCTGAGAGGATGAGAGGGTTCCTTCGGTTATAAAAACCGACATCAAGAGGACAAAATATACTAATTAATAATTAAAAGAGAATTCTCCTACTCGGCATGCAACTAATTTGAGACTTTATGATGAAAAAATTGGGGTTGGGACAAAGGCATATGAGAACTCCTTGATTAATGAGAGCATAAGGCTTGATTTACCCCAAAATCTACACAGGTTAGCCAAAATTACCCTGATTTTCCGAAAAGTTCACTTTGCTTTGCCCCCAAATTGGGGGAAATGCCCCCCAACCCTTTTACCCACAGGTGTGGAGATAGCAATAAGAATGGTATCCGATTAATCTAAAGGCTTTTCTGGCCAAACTGGTAAAAGTGTGATCCTATAACAACCCATATAATTACGGGCTGATAATGAAAAATGTATTTTGATCAGTGGAATGTTTACATTATTAGTTTTTTCACGTGGAAAAAAACTGACAATGAATATTCAATGTTTACAAAAAAAAAACCAACAAATTACCACAAACTCGAAAACGCGAACCGACATGACATGACGTCACGGAATCAACTATTCTTTTACCTCCGTCTCTCTAATTCATGTCTCAAATCCAGAAATCTTAAAATCCACGTCTGACTGATAGCAATAATAAAGTCAACTCTCTCGGAGTTTAACAATACTATCGTTCAAAGGTCACCAAAGTTCAGCTTGCTCGGGGCACCAGGAACCCTAAGGTCAGCCCTGCAAACAACTTGTTTATCGCTACCACTACCACTAGGTACTGTCTATATTTTTGAGAAGGGGCATTAACATTCAAAGAATTTTTCGGACGATTGAGAATAAGTTAAAGGTTGCATACATCAGCATGTCCTCTGTGTGTATAAGTTAGACAAGTGAGGAGTTTGACCCAATATGGCTTCCGTTATTCATCAGGAACAAGATATGGAAATCCAGGAAAGGAAAAGACATAACCCGAATCCAACTTCATAGGCGCTACTACCATTAGGGAATATTTCTGTCTACCACCATCACGTTCGAGTTGTACTCTTGAAGAAACCCGTAGTATGGATTGGCTGAAACATTGTGTTAACAACACAAACAACAAGATCAATTGTCCGAAATGTCTTTGATTAGAACTGAGTTGTGTATCAAAAATATGTCATTGAGATTTTGTAGAGAAAAGTGCTGATTACCGTGATCGTCAGCTGTCATTTTTCCAGAGAGTGTTGAGTAGGGGGTACAAAATTATATATTTCAAGGAGGGGTGGGTGCAAAATATATATGAAGAATATAACTTGGCGGCAACCCTGTTACCAGCAAAGAATATCTTTTTTTATGGGTGCATTAAGTATGGGGTTACATAAAACAACTGTACAGCACCATTATCCTTTATTGACTATAAGGTTCCACTTTTCGAACCCCTCACCCTAGGTGAGACGGCCTGATGGGAGGGGCAAATGCCCCGTTTGCAATTTTGACCCTACTGGACGCCAATGGTAGTGACTGTTCATTTAGGGCCAGTCTGACCGATATCTTGCTATCAAAAACCGTCACTATAACTGTTTATATAGATTTCTTCAGTTTTCAAGTCAGATAGATAGCCAGACTATCCATCCATCTATCCATTTATCTATTTATTTGTCCATCCATCTATCTATCTATCTATCTGTGTGTGTTTTGTATCTATCACGTATACAGGCTGCAGCAATGGTGCTAGAGGGCTGAAATTTACAATGTAAGTTTATGCTATTTTGATCACAATTTTGTTCCCGCCAATTCATTTGAATATTCAAACTTTTCAGTGGTCAATGCCCAAACAAAAGGCAAGAGAACTAACTTATTCATTGATCACCCCTTTTTCCATTAAAAAAATCCAACACGCCTAAGATGGCATGCTGCTAAAAGATATTGCCCAAGTGACTGTTTCTATTGAGTGACTAGCCAGATCCGTCCTTTTCACTTCAATTAAAATTAGGGTGTGAATCTATTCATTCTAACAGTGATATCAGTTCTCATTCCGTGGTGTGAAACGTTCCTGCGTATTATCCCTCTCACTAATGATTTTGCACTTTAATGACTACTACTGAGACATCTGAAGAAGAGGCGGGGGTAGGGAGAGTTGGATTCATGCCTCTCTGAATTTCTTGGTAGGAGTGGTAATGTGATCTTTATGGTAGCGATGGCAATTTGAACATCGTCTGACGATGTCATCTGAAGTGACAAATAATGAATAAAATTAATTTATGATGGATTTAGTTTGAAAGCAAATTATGAATTCATCTCCACTTCTGAAATAACAAAAAAAAAAACAAAAAAAAATGAACAAACAAAAAGACACTCAGATGATTCCAACGTTTATAAGAAAATTAATGCTCTGATCAGGCACAGAATATTCACAACTAATTTGTTTCTTTCCCCTTGTTATGATTTCTTTAATTAACTTCTCGAACTAACGCTGATGTCCCTTTACTTCCTGTCATTATTAATTATACAATTGATATTCAATTATAATTGGGTGGTCAGTAAAGGCTGGAACTGGGTATGAAACTAGTCAGGTGGTTGGGAAAAACGCCAGCCGTACGGAAAAATGCTGGAAAATATTCCATAATATAAAACCATAAAAAAGTGGCTTGCATTTCGATATCAAAAGTTATGTATAACACGGTGCAAATTAAAAAAAAAAATTTTTCCTATGTCTGGATGATAAGCGCTATTTTCTGATAGTTTATGTCTAAAAAGTATAGAAAATGTCAATTATTTCCTTCAAAATTTCTTTTGCTACCAGAACAGTGATAATTTGAAATCTTATTTCCAATTGGACGACGGGCAAATTTGTACATTTTTAATCACAGAGTAAGAAAAACAATTGAATATTACAGTTCTGGCAACAAAAGCAAAATATGAAGGGAAAAACAGCCATTTTCTATACTTTTTACACATAAGACATTAGAAAATTACTCATTACCCAGAAACAAAAGAAAAAATGCATTGCGGTGTAATCTCATAGTATCTAGACTGTTGTTGAGTTGGGAAAGTTTCTGAAAAAAATAAATTTATATAGGTGCTTCATTTTCTTCTTCCATTTTTCATTCATGAATGAATGAACAGCTTGCTTCGCGAATGAAATTACTTGGGAGAGACTAACACAGCAGCAGGTCCATAAACGGTGGGGCCAACGTGCAGATTTTTCTTCAAGTCAGAGCAGTAGATTTTAAGGTGAAGCCAGATTACCCTGAGCCTACCCCACTCTTAAAACCGAAGGGTTAGAATCCTACAGTCCACTGGGGTGGTACGGATTGGAGCAAGATTTCAAGGTCGTAGGTTGGACAGGAGTGTCCCTCTCATAATAGATGCGCGCTTTCTGTGGGATTCTGTCGTTCCTTTGCGGGAGTATTTCGACCGTGCGGCTTGCCTGTGGTTGAACCATCGGGCTTGAACAGTTGGTAAATGCTGAGCTGGCCATAGAGACCTTCTGCTCCTTTCAAGGAGAATCGGGACAGTACGACTGTCTGCTACTTTAAGTACAGAACCCCCGGATCGTATCATCATCATCATCATCAGTCTTTTAACTTCCGTTGTTGGACATAGACCTTCCCCAGGATTTGCCACAATTCTCTATCATGGGTGTCACAGAGCCAGTATTTCCTGAATTTGTCTAGTTCATCTCTCCATCTTGTGTTCTGTCAGCCTCAGTTTTGCATGTGATCTCTGGGGATCCATGTTGTGAGACGTGATGTCCATCGGTTGTCTTTCATTCTTGCAACATGGCCTGCCCATTGCTGTTTGAGTTTTTTAATAGTTTCTACGATGTCTCAGACTTCTGTTTTCTTCCTTATATACTGTGATTTCTTGTTATCTCTCCGTGTAAGGTTGAGCATGATTCTCTCATGCGCACGTTGCATACTTCTCAGTTTGTAGGTCTGTCTCTTGGTTAGGATCCATGTTTCAGCTCTATAAGTGACTATTGGGAGAATGCATTGGTTGTATACTCTTTTTAGGATTATTGGGATCGCCTGTTTTTTGAAAGTTGAGCTTGCCCTGCCGAAGGCTTGCCATCCCAGAGTGATTCTTCGCTTGATTTCCACCTCTTTTGAGGGTCTCATGGAGATTAGTTGTCCTAGGTAGATGTAGTGGTCTACCTTGCCGAGTTTTGCATTTCCTATCTTGACAGTTATGTTCTTATTCTCAACATGATTGTTGCTCTTGATTTTTGTTTTACTGAAGTTCATGTGCAGGCCGACTTTTTTGCTTTCTTTGTTTAGTTCGACTCACTGCGATTTCTAGACGCAGATACTCTGGATAGTATGGCTGTCCAAATTCGAGCAGTAATCCCAGATGCTCCGACGAAATATATGCGTTGACTTCAGAGGTCTGCCAGCCCTCAGAGTACTGACTCGACATTTTAACAGCCTGAGGCCCAGATCCGAGTCAATAACCTAAAAAGAAGGAATAGGATGCTTACCTATTAAATTCAAGTTTCCTCTCCCTGTGAGAACCCTAAGTGTATATTCTCTGACTGGGTATTATTTAGCTTGGGTGGAGGTTTTGTTCTTTTAAATTCATTCATTATTTATTATTTTTGGTTGGTCAGCCCTTACGAATATCACTGGCTATTGCTTGAAACTTTTTGACTATTATTTGAGAGTATTTGTAATATCCCGGTTCTGTCAATAAAGCTTGCGTTTATTACTGACTGCATGCAATCCTATTCTTTCTGGTTTTCAATGCATTTCTATGCTAAAATCCTTAATGCTTTTACATTATACATATAATAGCCTTATTTATCAGTGACTTATGGATCACTACGAAAGAGGAAATCTCGTTTTCCCTTCTGTCTGAAAGTACAATGTTCCTATAAAAAGCCTTTCATTGGTGGGAATGGCGTAAAGCGAAGAAACCAGTTACCATAAATTTATATGGAAAAATAATAGAACGGAACAGCTGTTTGTGGATGACATAATTATTTAATTATATATATATATATATATAAACTTTCCATTGCCGATGAAGTATGTTGCATTTGGTATAGTATTTTTCCTGTATTCTCTCCTCCAACAAATAAAGAAAACAGGTCTGGTTAGTCACTTACTGAATCCATCACGTGATGAACGTCTTTTGGCAACATGCCATGTTGGTAGTGATCAATTGAAAATTTGGCAAAAAGGATTTTCGATGAATTGGTTACTTCTCTTGAATATATGAGGCAGCGGTCAATAAAAATGTCTGAATAAAAAAAAAAACAAGCATGAATGTCACCAGACATATACTAAGGGGTCGATTTAGCATAAACTTATATTGCAAATTGAACTCCTCTCTAAAAAAACCTACTTAGAAGGCATTTAAAAAAATTTTGATAAAAGGAGTAAATGCTTAATTTTTCAGCCCTCTAGCTCCACTGGTTGGGCCTGTGCACATGATACATACATACGTAGGCTGCTAAACAGTTTTTTTTCAAGTGTCTCTGACAATTTTGGATGACAGTTTTTAAAAAGTGACAATGGTTTCAACGAGGATTACCTTGGAAAATCAATTGAAAACATTATTTTTTTAATATTATTAATAATTTTATCAAAGAAACAAACGTTGTCAAATATTGTATATAGAACCTCACGGGTTTTGAACAGAGTCTACATTTTATTGTCCTTTCATGAACGGCTATTTCATGGGGGACAACCAGATAGAATTGTTTTTTAGATGATATATAGATAGAATTCATAACCCGATGAATGATTTTTACTTTCCTGCATAAAAAAAAACCCAAAAAAACATTCACCAAGAGCTGACTATTACAAATTCATCTCAGACGGTGGGGGCAAATTCTAACCTTGTTTTTTTCTTCAAGCCATGTCTCTAAAGATGATATTATGCATTGATAAATATTCAAATCAATGTTTTAAAAGATCTATTAGAAACTGCCGAACAGAACTGTGAACGTTAAATTATTCAAAATAGATTTTTTAAATTTTCAATTGAGTCTGGATGTTTATATCAAGGTATACAATCAACCAAGTGGGTCACAAATTCTTCTTTGTTCGTTTGTGTTTCTGAGCACTCTTGGTCACAATTTTGGGGCTCCAACTAAGAAAATTTGCACGAATATACCACTAAGCACAATCAAACCCCACCATTATTATTATCATTATTATTTGCAATCTCACACCAGTTGCCTGGTGGTAACCGCTGCAAGTCTCCTCAAGTCTCCAGTCCTTCTCTCCTAGTACTCATAGGCCACGGTAATACTGCAATTTACAGTTTCACACCGATTGCCCAGTGGTCATTGCTGGAGGCTGAGTGACAATAAGTCTCCTCAAGTCTTCAGCCAACATCTCTTCTCTCTTTCACCTATTAAGTCAGTGCTACGATTTGAGTTTTCGCTTTTATTTCCCTTCCTCTGTTGGGTCATTGTTAACAATTAACGTTGCAGTCCTTGTATTTCTAGCTCTTTCCTCAGTATCCGCGTAGTTCCAAGCTGTGCTGTGGTCTGTACCGTCTCAATCCTTCCCCTAATCCCGATCTCCTCCAGTCTCACCCACAGTGTCTTTGGGACAGTTCCCAGTGCGCCCACTATGACTGGCACTACCCTGGCTTTCATGTTCCACATCTTCTTCAGTTCTCTCGCAAGGTCCTGGTATTTCCCCCGTTTTTCACTCTATTATTATTATTATTATTGAAAAAACGTATTTTTTTAGGGTCTATATGGTAATTTTGGACCAATACTTCCAAACTCTTGCGACTGTATTTTTTTGAAAGATATTTTAGATAAAAGATCTATTTTTTCTAGATATTTTTTTATAATTAGTTCTGGTTCTCAAGCGGGCAACAGTGGTTCATTTATGGGGGTATGGATATTATAATCATTATCACTTGCATAGATGAGGTTATTACCAGCATTTTTCTTTGGTGTTTATAGAATTGAATCAACAGTTGTCGACTGAAATCCTGTTGTTTTAAAAGAGCAGTACTTTTTTCTCCTCACCACTTCTTCCTTTTAGAGAGTTCTTCCTCTTCTTCGTTTGAGACCGTCGACCAAAAGTGTCACCAAAATAGTCAAAACAGATTTCGTCAGTTTTCAAGTTGGTGCGGCTGGAGCCAGTGGGCAGACATTTTGAATATTTACTCCTTATGTCTAAAAAAACCAAAGAAAACAGAACAAACTTTTTTTGTTTCAAGAACCTCCACAATACTGTTTTAGTAGGGAGTCGATTTACAATTTAAATTTATGCTAAATTGATCCCTAGATTGTGCCAGCATTCAAACTTGCCTTTTTGTTGTTTTTTTAAAATTTCAACTTTCATTGCCCAAGAAAAGGCGAGAGTAGTTACTCATTCATTGATCTCTCGTTTTTCGATTTTTTAATTGATCACCCCTCACACAGGATACTGCTATAAGATGTTGATGACGTGACTGTTATTATCGAATGACTAACCAAACCTTTTTCCTTCTTTCTCTTTGTTTTTTTTTTCTTTTTTGTGTGTGTGGGGTCTCCTACTTGAAAGAATTGTATTCAATTTCCATCGTTATATTTCCTGGGCAAATAACGTGTGGGAGAGAGGGAAAGAATTGAATTGTTTCTTGTGTGTTACAAACTGTCAACCAAGACTGTCACTGAAACTGTCAACATAGGTTACTCTCAGTTTTTAAGTTGGTCTGGCTGGCTAAGGATGTATCACGTGTAAGGCTGTACCAAGGTAGCTTGAAGGTTGAAAATTTCAACACTTACTCATTCATATATTTTCCTTCTTCAAAAATACTCTTTGGATAGGTTTTTAGTGGAGTCTTCAATTCGCAATGTAAATTTATGCTAAATTTGTCGCATTGTTTGAGTCTGGCAGCATTTACGCCTATTTTTTTATATTCAGACTCTATTAGTTATCAGTGGCCTACTTAAGGCGAAGAATGTATCTTATTCATTGACCACCCTTATTTTTCTAATTTTCTAATTGATCACTCCCAACACGGCATGCAGTCAAAAGAGGAGGGCACGTGACTGTTTCTATTGAGTGACCAACGCAAACCATTGTTTTTTGTTTTTTTTGAAGGTGCAATTGGATCCGGTTTAGCGAAATGACTTTGCTTGACATTCCAGGACAAAATGTTGATGAAACGAGATTCCATGGATGTCGGAAGAGCACTCGCCCACTTTTTAAGGGCCTGTCAACCAAGTGGTGCTTTTGGAACTATAAAAAAACAAACAAACAAACAAAACAAAATTAATGAAAGCAATAATAATAAAAATAGAATTGAATTAATAGAATGGCCAAAGAAATTACGTCTCTCCTTGGTTTGAATTATCTTCTGAATTATGTGTTTTCAACGCTCTTCAGATTTCTAGGGGAATGAAAACAGTAACCCGGAATATGGAAAGATTTCATAAAAGGGTTTGAGTTGGAATTGGATTTAATTAAATTCATATATATGACACATGTCGTCGTTGTTAAGTGCCACTATATCTCACTTGTAATTTCCTCTTGAAAATCAGTTGTTGATAATGATAATAATAATAATGTGCTTAATGATAATGATGATTATGATAATAATAATGAAAAGAGAATGAATATGCATAATGATAATAATAATGATAATAAAAGGAGAAAGAATATGCATAATGATGATGATAGAAATGACGATAATGATCACAAGAAGAGAATATGCATGATGATAATGATAGTAATGACGATAATGATGATAAAAAGAAAGAATATGCTTAATGATAATTATAGTTATAACAATGATAATAAAAAGAGAATATGTACAATGATTAATAGAAAGAATATTCATAATGATAATAATAGAATATGCATAATGATAATGATGGTAATGACAACAATGATGAAAAAGAATACGCATAATGATAATAAGAAAGAATATGCATAATGATAGTAATAAAAAGCGAAAGAATATGCAATATGATAATGATAGTAATAAGAAAAGGATATGTTAAATAATAATGATAATAATAAAGAGAAAATATGCATAATGATATTGATAGTAATGACAATAATGAAAATAATAAAAAGAGAATGTGCATAATGATACTAATGATAATAAAAAAAGGAAGAATATGCATAATAATAATGATAATGATAGTAATGACAATAACAATGACAAAAATAATGATGATAATGACAATAATAATAAAAATGATAATGGTGAAGAAGAAGAAAAAGAAGAATGAATGAATGAAAAGCACAAAATCATTTTGGTCTTCAAACGAATCCCCCAATCCCAGTCAGAATACCTGATCTGAATATACAAACATCTTCCTATCCGCTGAGAAAAAAATACAAAAAACTATCCATCGCTCTTTTCTCCCCACTCTCCCTTCTGATTCCACCCTCATTAAACTACCTAACTTTCTCCCCTCCCCCTTTTTCCTTACTTTATTGAAATTAAAGCATAACTGGAATGCCAGAAGACGGGAACAAGCAGAATATTATCACAGAAAAGGGATTTTTCAAAGGAAATGCTGGAAATTTGGGCACCAATCTAACAGAAGTGCTGTCTTCGGATTTTGCGAAATAGAAGTGGTGCCTTTACGCTGGCTACGTCTTCAACTGTCCCAGTTTAGTCTCCACGTGTCATATTACTACCTACTCGGCCCATTCAATGTGTGACAAGGACTTAGAGGTGAAAAGTACCCGAAGTGGTATCAATCATTTCACCCTGAGCTATTTCAATCATAGTCAGGAGTGGAGATTGATTTATGCCTTTCCCGATGGCATTAGTACAAAGTGAGCATAAACTGTCCCAGCCAGAGTTTGAAGGTGGCTTTCTGAGTTCAATCTCCATACCCACTTGCCATTGGCACTCGTAAGTAGGTGCAAGGGGTACATTTCCCCCCATCATGGAAAAGTACTCAAATATTTGGACATTTTTTTTTTGTATTAAAATCATGCTTACTGAAGGAATTTGATTAGTTTTGTCTTTGACATAGTCTTGAATAAAAGTTGAGTCTTTATCCAATTTACGTAATCTTTAATCAGTTGGTCAATTTATGCCAGAAAGAATTTTTAAGTGCATTGAACCTTACTTGACCAAAAGCGATTCAAGCCTTTCCTCTCTCTCTCTCTATCTGTTTCTCGTTCTCCATCTCTCTCGTCCTGTGATTCTCTCTCTCTCTCTCTCGTGAAAAGATAAGATTTTCAAAATATGAACTCAGAAACCCAGCTGGTTTGTAAAAACCCAGGATCTTGGGGGCAAACGCATTGGCCGCCTAGATTTGAACACTCAATTATAAATGCATTCTACGAGATCAAACTGAAGATATTAACGTGGATCTTTTAAAATATTAAACAATGTCAGCTTCAAAAAAATACATGTCAAGATTTTTCGAATGCTAGATGGAATTGCAGCTACTTGGATAAATGTGTCCCAATGTGCTTGAATAATATTCTCATAAAATATGTTTGCATATCTATGTGGACCACAGAAAATATTTTGAAGCTACGTACTGATGTTGAATCACTCAGGTCCAACAAATGGCCAGTCAAGTGGACCATAAATTTCTTTCTCTTTGCTTGTGTGTGTGTGTGTTTCCAGGCGCTCTTTGTCCCGTTCTTGAAAAAAAATGCACTATCTAGAAACAACCTAACCAAGAGACAGACCCACTAACTTGGAAGCATGCAACGCGCGCATGAGAGAATCATGCTCAACCTCACATGGAGAGTTCACAAGACAGCACAGCATATCGAGAAGAAAACGGGAATTCGAGACATCATAGAAATTATCGAAAAAAAAAAAACTTAAATGGCAATCGGCAAGCCATGTTGCAAGAATGGTTGACAACCGATGGACATCACGACTCACAACATGGATCCCCAGAGATCACATGCGAAACCGAGGACGACAGAATACAAGATAGAGAGATGAACTAGACAAATCCGGAAAATATTGGCTCCGCGAAGCCCATGATAGAGAATTGTGGCGAATCCTAGGGAAGGTCTATGTCCAACGACGGATGTTAAAAGACTGATGATGATCTATAAACATTTCTTTTCTCTCAAACAAGTGCTTATTTTGATCTCTATGGTTATTTTTGACTGACAATGCCAAAATCTTACGTAGTTACTTTTTAGATGATTTTTGATAAAATACTTTTTTTGTAAGATAATCTTAGATAAAAGATCAATTTTTAAAGATACTTTTAGATGATTAGTTTTTGGCACACGTGCGGGCTATGGTGATTTATTTATGCGAGATATGGATATCCATATATAATTCGGTTTAACAGATGTTCGGTTGCTCCTATGAAAGTTTCTGAAACAAAGACATCGCCCCCTGGAACTCTGTCCTTCGTTTTCGGAGATGTCCATGGTTTCAGTTCTGAGTGAAACAGGGTTTGAAATTGCTTGACTTGGATCAAAGTGGAGGAGAGTTGCACTTGTCGGGCCTCGATCCATCATCGTTGTCAACCTGAGTCCCACAGGAAGACATGGTTAGGATGGCTTGAGACACACAGGGATCCATTGTATGATGAAGACGCTCTATGTGTCATGCCATTCTCTTTAGAACATGTTGCCATTTGGAATTAGTTGTCCATCTCCCCGACTAGTTGCCAAACAAGGCTGAACAGCCCAGCATGCCCTGCTATTCACTCATGGCTGGTGAAGAACAGATTCACGCCTTTCCCGTATGGCATTAGTGTGAAGTGCACGTGAACTGTCTTAGCCGAAATTTGAACCCAGTCCGCCGATTTCATTTTCAGTTAGTCCGCCCACACCTTTCGAAGATAGTGACTTCTTGCTTTCTTTTTAGAACGCAGGATTTGGCATCCAGACTTTGGGCGCATTTTCCCCATCTCAGGCAAAACAAGTTCTTGTAAAATCTTTGAAGAATCGATTCACGTTTATTATTCGCCAAGTCTTTCTGTATAAATTCATCCAATGACCTACACAGTTTTACGGACATTGAAAGTCATTCCTTATGCATGGCCAGTCTTCTAGAAGCACTAACTTCAAACATGATATGCTCAGTTGAGGTAGTCATCTTCAGAATTGAAGAGGCTTCCCATCGTGGAAGGTGTGCACAGGAATGCATTGGTGCATGCCCTGCTTATTCATGTAGATATCAGTTAGGCACGCGACTGAATTTGCTTTCTTTGGGTGATGAGGACAGTCTACTTGCAACTGGTGATGCATGCCTATAGGGTAACCCTAATCAGTTTCACCTCAGTACACATGATGGTCAAGACGACAGTAGCGTGAATATTCAGATGTAGCACCCACGCCTATCTACCACACCTAGTTCATACCTATCAACCCCAGTCTATTCATATCTATCTATCTATCTATCTATCTATGTCTGATCAGATCTATCTATCTATCTATCTATCTATCTATCTATCTATGTCTGATCAGATCTATCTATCTATCTATCTATCTATGTCTGATCAGATCTATCTATCTATCTATCTATCTATGTCTGATCAGATCTATCTATCTATCTATCTATCTATGTCTGATCAGATCTATCTATCTATCTATCTATGTCTGATCAGATCTATCTATCTATCTATCTATGTCTGATCAGATCTATCTATCTATCTATCTATGTCTGATCAGATCTATCTATCTATCTATCTATCTATGTCTGATCAGATCTATCTATCTATCTATCTATCTATCTATGTCTGATCAGATTTATCTATCTATCTATCTATCTATCTATCTATCTATGTCTGATCAGATCTATCTATGTTCATTCCAATCTATGTATGTCTGTTCACACCCATCTACCTCAATTAATATCTATTAACATTGATCTATTTTATGTTAAAATCGATTCATAACTATCTTTCTATTCATACATATGTCCATAACTATCTATGTTAATATATATCTGTCTGTTCATATCTATAATCATATCTATCTATATTCCTAACTAAAGAGAAGGGTGTATAACCAATGCATCCTCCCAATAGTCACTTATGGAGCTGAAACATGGAACTTAACCAAGAAACAGACCCGTAAGCTGAGAACCATGCAACGTGCACATGAAAGAATAATGCTGGGCCTCACATGGAGAGACCACAAAACAGCACAGCACATCCGGGAAAAGACAAGAGTTAGAGACATCATAGAATCCATAAAAAATCTCAAATGGCGGTGGGCTGGCCATGTTGCAAGAATGGCTGACAATCGATGGACATCACGACTCACAACATGGATTCCCCGAGACCACATGCGCAACTGAGGCCGGCAAAATGTTAGATGGAGAGATGAGCTAGACAAGTTCAGGAAGTACTGGCTCCGTGACGCCCATGATAGAGAAGTGTGGCGAATCCTGGGGAAAGTCTATGTCCAACGACGGACGCTAAAAGACGGATGATGATGATGATGATGATCTATGTCCATATTCATCTATCTATCATTTGTTCACATTTATGTTCATATCTATAATCGTATCCATCTTCGTTCATATCTATATATCTATGTTCATAACTGTCTATCTATCTGTCTGTTCATATCTATAATCATATTTATCTTGGACATAGATGGATATAATTATCTGTCTATCTATGTTCATATCTATCGATCTCAGACTGTTTATATTTCTCTCAATCACTTCTAATCTGTGAATATCTATCTATCTAATCATCGTTTCCACGATCACTGTCCCAGACAAAGAACAAGCAGGGTTGCGAGGTATTCTTCCCTTTTGCTCATGTTTTTGCCGAGCCGGCGCTACCAAACACCCTTCAGCTTAAAACTTGGCAAATTCACATGATTACTTCATTAGGCATCTTCTAAAATCATTTTTTTCAATAAAGGAAATTTTTGAAAAAGTTTGAAATGGAATTTAAAAAAAACAACAATTCTTTTAGATATCATGTCAGCGCTACCGGATACTCCGCTTGGCGTAGAACTTTACAAATTCACTTGATATTCCTCCAAATATTTTCTGAGAACAGTCTTTTGGATTTTTTGCAAATTCATTTCTATGGGAGTGTTGGTCTTTTGAAAATAATTCTAGGAAAATCTTCTGACAGCGCTACCGAACACACCATTTGGCCTAACATCTATCTTTTTTGTTCACATCTATCTATCTATCTGAAGAAAGACATGCTTGATGGTTGAATGGGCTGCGTTCTGTAAATTGTACATTTTTTTACTGCCTCTGACAACTTACAATCAATTCACAAAAGGGCCAAGAATATGCACACACACACACACATTAATATATATATATATATATATATATATATATATATATATATATATATATATATATTGTATTTCTTTTCTTAATCACATTATCGCATTTTGGGATTTCTTTTGTGAGAGAATAAGTAGAAAACTATGTTACAGATATCCTGAAAGCAGAATCTAACCAAAAAATAAAATAAAGAAAACGAAAATGAAGAGTAAAAAAGAGTTAATAACTAAAAAAATAACCCCTGCAAAAAGATTCCTTTACAAGTGAGCACCTTTTTTATGGCTTTTCCCCCATAAAAATGGCTTATAATAACGCATTCCACTCAGAACTCTTTTGACCCACACATTTCTATTGTATCTCTGATTTATAAAGAACCTCAAGAAATAATAATGACTCAGCATAAATAGTTTTCACCTTAAGAAGTCTGACTGCAGTGCACGTATTACTTCACCTGTTAGCAGTGCCAGATTAACTATGTTGCTCAAGTAGCTAATGCCACGGACCCCATAATTTCAAGGGCCCCTCGCTAAATACGTGCAAGCTATCAGTTCCGATCCAGTGACTTTATAATTGTTCTGTTACTTTGGTCTTTGGTTGGTGCAAAAAGAATTGCGTTTTTACACCATCAACTTTAAAGTGGTATATCTCAACTTTGAATAAAAGTTATTAATCGAAATAAGAACCTTCAGAAGCTACATTTTTTTTTGACAACTGGAAACAAGCGAGCTTATTCTGGAAGCACAGAATTCTAGGGTCCTGGAACCAACGAATTCTTCGTAGCCATTTTAAGGTGCTGCCTGGTTGTTGAAGACTTTCCCTTGCAAGAAGTGGTCAGTGCTTGAAGAAATGATAGTTGGTCGGGAAGAAGACTGGTGAGTAAATTGGGTGAGGTTTATACTATTTCTTCAGGATCATTGGCGCGACATGCAAGTTTTAAAAAATATATATATATCATTCACGGGATATACAAAAGGATTGTTTGAATTAGCTTTTTTACATCTTTGATTTTACAGCCTGAAATAAACTAGAAGAAACAGCGAAAAAAAAAGTTCAGCTTAAATAAACAGAGCTAAATTCACACCGTATTAGTTTATTCCAAAATAAGCATCAAAGTTCAAAATGACAAAAACTTGAATTATTTTTGCACGAACCAAATACTATACTACCCTCAACTTTTATGAATGACTGGAAGTTGAAAGTTAAAGATTTTTAACCAATTTGAAACTGAAGTCAAATCCATTGCACCAAAAAGACTGAGACTAATCAATACCATGTCTGGAATCATGGATGTATTTGTCGTATTTTCTCGTTGTAAAGCTAATGAAAAAAATCAATTACTTAAATGTGTAAGTAAAAAAATGTATGTGTTTTAATATATGTGTATTATCTCACTCTAGGGCCTATTTATAACATAAGCTACACATCTTACATTTACTTAATCTGGCCACTAACTATAATTTCTGTGGTTACTATTTCTTACCATAATTTGCCAAATGTCTGCCCATCTGTCATCGAATAACTCGACAACGGCTGGAGCTATGGCCACCAGATTTTCTGTGGTTACTAATGAGACCTTGGGGTATGATTAGCGTATTAGTTTCTGAAAAATTCAAACTTTTCAAGTTTTCTTTTGAGGGGGTTGATTTACAGTGTAAGTATAAAGCTAAACTTGACCGTTACTTTGTGAGTCAGATTAGCTAAACCGAATCTTGTTCCTTTTGTTTAATCGTATCCAGTAGACATCGAGCTGGGGAAATCCTACCCTTTGGGTGAGTTTGCAGCTAGTTTTCATAATTGTTAGAGACTGTTCACCAAAACTGTCAGCATAAGTTTCTTTCAGTTTTTAAATTAGTCTGGCAGGCTATGTATGTATGTATGTATGTATGTATGTATGCATGCATGCATGTATGTATGACGTGTACAGGCTGTACCAATGGAGCTCGAGGGCTGAAAACTTGAACGTTTACTCCTTAATATATTTTTTAAAAAGTTCGTTTTTTTATTTGAGAAATTTCCCTCTAAATACATTTTTAGACGGGTGTTCAGTTTGCAATGTGAGTTCATGCTGAATTGATCCCTTACTTTGTGTCCGTTTTTTTTTTGTTGTTGAAAATTCAGATTGCTTTTATGAGGACCGCCAGACAAAGGGTGAGAGAAGTAACTCATTCATGGCTCACCCCTTTTTCCAATTTTTTTTAATTGATCACCCCCAACACAACAAGCTACGAAAAGATGTTGGTCATTTGATATGTTAGTACTCAGTGTTTCCGTTTATTGCCACACCGGCTGACCAATCATTTCTAGTCACTTTTAACCATCCTACATGGAACTGCCATCGTGGTAGAATTTCTACTTTCACTTCAATTAAAAAAATAACTGGAAAAATTGCCGTGAAAAAGGATAATCCATCGATAGTACGTTGTCATATTAAGTGGCTAAAATAACTTTTTTTCCCCAAAACGTATAAATCTAACTCCTGTAGCGAAGATCTCGAGGAAGACACATGAAAGAGAAACATAACTTCCTGTTAGCATTCGCTGATAAATAGTACCACATTAGTGGAAAAACAATTTTGAAAAATCGAGTAACATTTGAAAGAATTCCGTCGAAAAAAACAAAACAAAAAGAAAATACACATACAAACACACATACTTACACACACGCACACAAATGAAAAAAATAAACCCATTTTTAATGGTATTCAACAGAATATTATGGCATATAGTATTTATTGCTTAAAGAATATATCTGATTCTGACGTTGAATGTGTTGGCTTTGAATATATATTAAATGAATTTTATTACTGGTTAGGTTTTTCCGTTTCGGCAAAGCGAGGAGGGTGTATTCTAGTTTTAACGAGTGCCAAAAAAATTTGTCTCTGAACTTTTATATTTTGTATATGTAAGCATAATCGGTGGAAATTTGGCCGTGTTTATGACGTATGATGCCTGGAGACATTTTCATGAAGAAAATGGCCAGACAATTTGGCTTGGATTGCGTATATTTTGAATAAAACCTTTTTTCATTGTGCAATACAATCGACTGAGCGTATATATTTATTACAAAGTGCAAAAGACGAAATATTCAGCTTCTGCCAACGAGGTTGAGAAAGGTATATGTGAGTGCATGGGTCCCCACTGCCATTTTTCCGAAGGCAAATACACATATCCTGGGTCAGGGGCCTGTACATTACTTTCATCTACATCACTTTTGTCTAAAATCATTTTAGTCTACAAGTACTTTAGTGTGAAAGCACTTTTTATTGTTATAATAGGGATGTAGGCCTTTGGTTATTGCTTTGAGACTAAAGTACCTATAGACGAAAGAATATGTTGATCTAAGTGCCTATAGACTAAAATATCTGTAGAAAATAATAATACGGTTTTCTAATACGGGAACATTGAATTGGGGTTACATAAAACAATTTTACCTCACCACCATCGTTTAATGTATAGAGGTTATTAACTTCCAAACCACACGCCTTCGAGGAGGAGGCCTGAGCCAGGAGAAGGGAGAAATTGCTATGTTTGCACCCCCCCCCGTCAGTGTTTCACAAACTGGAGAATAAAGGTTGAATGGAACATGAATTGTGAATGATTTTACATGCCGACTTATTCATATAAGAAAACCTAAACTAGAACTGTCACCATAGGTTTCTTGTGTTTTCAAGTCGGTCTAGCTGGCTGTGTAAGTATGTATGAATGATGCGTACATGCCACACCGATGGAGCTAGAGGGAAGAAAATCTGAACGTTCACTCATTACAAAAAAAAAAAAAAAAAAAAAATGAAACAAACGTTTTTCTTGTTTGTTCAAAATTCCTTCATATAATTGGTTTTAAAGTAGAGGTTCAGTTTCCAATGTAAGTTTATCTTAAATTGGTCCTAAGTTTGTGCCCACTTGCATTTTAGTTTTTAGTGATTTATCAATATCATCAGCAGCAGCCTTTTTGCGACCATTGTTGGACATCGACCTACCCCAAGATTTGAAAACCTCTCTATTACGGGCGTCGCAGAGTCAGCACTTTCTGAACTTGTCTAGCTTGTCACACCATCCCATATGTCATCCACAAATTTGCATATGATCTCTTGGGATCCACATTGTGAGCCATGATGCCCAGCGGGTTTCTGCCATTCTCGCAACATGACCTGCCCATTGCCATTTGAGTTTTCTAATGGATTCTATGATATCTCGGCTCTTGATTTTTCTCTGATATACTGTGCAGCTTTGTGATCTATCCACATGAAGTTGAGCGTGATTCTCTCCAATGCATTTTCAATAATTCTCAGTTAGAGGGTTAATTTTTTGGTCAAGTCCCATGTTTCAGCTCCATAGGTGTCTTTCGGGAAGATGCATTGGTTGTATGCCCTTCTCTTTATGACTAGAGGCATTTTCTTGATGCTGAAGGTCGAACTTGCTCTACAGAAAGCTTTCCATCCTAGAGTGATTTTTTGTTTGATTTCTTTTTCTTTAAGGATTTCATGGATATACATTGTCTTTTGTAGATGTAGTGGTTTACTCTCTTGA
Source organism: Thysanoteuthis rhombus (assembly GCA_963457665.1). Taxonomy (NCBI): domain Eukaryota; kingdom Metazoa; phylum Mollusca; class Cephalopoda; order Oegopsida; family Thysanoteuthidae; genus Thysanoteuthis; species Thysanoteuthis major. The sequence goes on from OY735242.1 coordinate 9,970,932, forward strand.
GCTCTGCGTTTTTGATTTTGATCGTTGGGTTTTTGTTCTTCATGTGTTTATTGTACAAGACATTTGTTTCGCTTAAATTCCTGCAGAGACCAACTTTCTGGCTCTCTTCATTCAATTTGCCCTGCATTATTTAGAGATCATGAAGGCTTACTGTCCCCAAAAAGGCGAGAGAAGTAACTTATTCATTGATCACCCTTCACCCTTTCCTTCGAATGTTTTGATTGATTGCCCCTAACACGGCATGCTGCCAAAAGACTTTGGGCAAATGATGTTTTCCTTGAACTAAGAAATAGCATCACTCTTAGAGTGGTTATTGCACATTGCTTTTCAAGAGAAGTTGAGCTCCAATTTCAATATTTCAAGACGCTTTTTGGTCAGTTGTCAGTTTTGATCACGTTAATCAACATAAAGAGTGAGGAAGGAAGAGATGTGATGACACGAAAAAAAAGTGGCGTAACTAAAAGAACATCTATTCCAATCATTTTTTCAGTTGCTATGACATCGTAATAAAATATCCGAGGTCCACATTTTTGTATTTTGGAAGAACCCAAAATGTTACGATTTTTTTATATTGGTAATAACACTTGCAGAATACGTTCATATCACAATATTTTACAAGTATGAGAATCAATCGACTCTAAGGGAGACTACTTGTCTTTCTTCCTCCTCCTACCGTTACCACAGGTGATGGCAACAGGATGTTTCAAAAAGTTCAGTATAATACGGGTCTTCAGTGGAGACAAGATGAACTCGAGATAGAAAACAAATTACATATAAAATGATAGCACAAGGGAGAATGAGAAAACTGATCAAAAACATAGAGAGACAGGTCTGATTAGTCACTCAATAGAAACTGCCACATGACCAACGTCTTTTGGCAGCATGCCCGTTTTGGGGGTAATCTAAAACTGAAAAAAGGGGTGATCAATGAAAAAATTACTCCTCTTGCCTTTTTGTTGAGCGTTGTTCGTTAAAGAAATCTGAATTAAAAAAAATAGAAATAAAAAATAAAAAAAGCATGAATGCTGCTGGACACAAACTAAGGGGCTGATTTAGCATAAACTTGCATTGTGCATTGATCCCCTCTGACTATAAGATATTGAGGAAGATTAAAAGAAGTTTTTTGTTGTTTTTTTTTTTTCAGACATAATAACGAGTAAATATAAATGGTGTGTCCTGTACGCATGATAGACAGATAGATAGTCAGCCAGCCCAGTTTAAAACCTAAGAAACCTCTGAATTTTTGTGATGAGGTATTATTATTATTATTCGGACTATCCTCAACTTGGTTGTTTTTCATACAACGTTTCGGCCGTTGTACTCTACAGCCTTCATCAGGTATCATCTGGTAAGTGTGGAGAAGTAACGAACCGAACCCTTTATCTAACCGACGGGGGTATATTGACCGCACTCAGTAGTATTATTATTATTGTCTCACACTGGGATTGAACATAGAACCATCAGATTATTTGCAGTAATTTTGTCTGATTCTGTAACCACTACGCTATGTGTCCCGATGATACCTGACGAAGGCCGTAGAGTACAACGCCCGAAACGTTGTATGAAAAACAACCAAGATGATGATGGTCCGAATATTAATAGAAATAGAATGAAGAAACCTATGTTGACAGTTTTGGTTGATGGTTTCTAATTTAATTGCAGGGTGAATGAAATTTTGCAATAAAGACTCACGAGTGAAAGACACTAAAATAGTCCAAGAAGCAGAAATAAATGTATTCACTTGTGTTTGTTCGTCTGTCTATCGGCACGAATTTCACCATACCTTTAAAAGTTCTCAATGAAATTTCCTGAAAAGATCGATGATGGGCTATGAGACAAGCAATTCAATTTTGGGGTGGATCCATACCCAATTACTCCCATCCCTGACAATGGCGTTGATAGAGTTGAGTGCTATTTAGTTATTGATTTACTCGGACTAGAAATTGACTTCAGGCAGACCCCAATCAAGCAACGGATAAAACAACGAAGTGGCTTAGTTGACAAAAGCATTTATTAGACAGATCTAGTAACCTGTATGGCGGTTGTGAGTTCGATCCCCGGTTCGGGTAGAGCAAAAAAGTCATATTTATGTTCAGTGAACGGAGCAGACAAGCAACATTTGCTTTGAGATTCCTAATTTCCACCACCAAAAAAAGTTGTTGGTTAAGCATATCTAGTCTACTCTCCGGTGGTTAATCTCTGGGTTTGTTCGTACAAAAAGTCATACACCTTGTTTCGGTGGAAGAGTCGGACAAGTGATATTGTAATGACGAATTAACTAAAAAGATTCAGCAAGATATTCCCTGGAATAGGAATATTCAAGCTTTGATCCGTGAAACCACAGGAATCTGAAAAACCTTTTGAAGGCTTCTGCGAAACGAAGTGTCATTTTTGCCATATATTTACTAATTTTTCATTTCATAAATGATTCCTTCGAGAATTTTACATTAGCGCTGATACTCATTCTGAAAATCCGATATGCAAGGCTGAGATGGTTACATTCTTTTTTTGAAGGGTTTCCTTAGGAAATTGAATTATCCAAGGGTTCCCGTGTAGTAGAAGTTTGAAGACCACTGCTTTTAAACAATCTAATCCTGTAGATTGAATTAGGGGTTTAGTATGAATTTTCTAGTGAGTTTCCGACTGTGACACCTGAACGAGCGCAGAGGATAAATTGAGACTATAATATCCGAGATGAGGGCACTAATCAGACTAAATCCGTGTATGATAAAATGTCTTCTATTACTCAAGTAAATTTCGTCAAAGAAGGAACATTCTAGGTGCTCCTTTTCGAAAATCATTCTAATCAACGTGAATAATTATCGTGTTTTGCGGGGCGGTACTTTCTATCTCTAACATTCTCTGCCAATTCTAAATACTACTAGTTCTCAATCATAAATAAACCCCCTGTCATTCTCAGTCACTTCTAAATAATACTAGTTATCAAAGATAAACTCCCTGCCAATCCCAAATACTGCTAGTTCTCAGACATAAACAAAATTCCTGCCGATTCTAAATAGCACTTGTTCTCAAACATGAACAAACTCCCTGACATTCCCTGACACTCTTAAATACCACTAGTTCTCAAACATAAACTCCCTCAATACTACTATTTCTCAAACATAAATAAATTTCCCACCATTCCCTGCCACTTCTATGTACTACTAACTCTCAGACATATATAACTACCTGCCATTAACTGCCACCTGTTTCATTAGCTTTCGAAAACTGATAGCATCGAGACGCAGCAGGAATAGTTTTTGAATCGATATTTTTCATTAACGTCAGTCAGGAATAGTCTTTGCATCGAAATATTCCATTAACATGTGACAGAGATAGCTTTTGAATCAAAATATCAAAATATTTCATTAACATGTGGCAGGTATAGTTTTTGCAACAAACTATAACATTGACGTATGCCAAGGTTAGATTTGCATCGAAAACTTTCATTAACATGTGAGAGGGATAGTCTTTGCAACAGAATATTTCATTATCATCATCATCTGTCTTATAACGTTGGACATAGACCTTCCTCAGGATCCACCACATTTCTCTATCATTGGCGTCGCAGAGCCAGTACTTACTGAATTTGTCCTGTTCATTTCTCCACTTTGTATTCTGTCGGCCTCGGTTTCGCATGTTGTCTCTGGGGATCCACGTCGTGAGTCGCGACGTCCATCGGTTGTCTTTCATTCTCGCAACATATCCAGCCCATTGCCATTTGAGTTTTCTAATAGATTCTATGATGTCTCTGATCCCCATTTGCTCCCTTATATTCTGTGCTGTCTTGTGATCTCTCCGTGTGAGGTTTAGCATGATTCTCTCGTGCGCACGTTGTTTGCGGGTTTGCCGTGTGGCAGACAATAGCAGGAACAAAAAGTTCCACTGATTTTTATTCGCTACCAGATCCTACCTGCGTTTGCAGCCTTCAGAATCAAGAGAGTTCATATTGAAGAGGCTTGCCGAGGTTTCTTATCAAGGTCGGAATGGCAATTTTTAGAAAAGGTTTACAGGGAGCATTCGCAAAGATATCCCATACTACAGCCAAATTTACTGGTTTTTAAAAAGTAAGAAATCATCACCGAAAATTGTCAACAAAACTATCAATACAGATTAACATTTATTCCTTTATTTATCATTTCAACAAAGAACGTTTCTTTTTGTTTTTTTTTTTTTCCAGAATTCCTCCCCATAATGGGTTTTTAATTGGGGGTTCGGTTTCCAATGTAAGTTTATGCTTATTTGGTCCCTCAATTGTGCCAACTTTTTTTATTTCTTGTCTTTTTTTTTTTTTTTCGAAAATTCAGACTTTTCAGTGATTACTGCCAAACAAAAGACGAGAAAAATGACTCATTCATTGATCTTCCCTTCTTCCAATATTTTAATTGATCACCTGTAACATGGTTACGGTTTCGGTGTCCAAAAACGTTGGTTACATGACGGTTTCTATTCAATGACTAATATTATCTGAAGCAATAATGCCTCATAGTAAAATACAAATGCACGTACATATATTGTACAAATATATATATATATATATATATATATATATATATATATATATATATATATATATAGTGTGTGTGTGTTTATATCGAGCACTTGTATGAAATAAACTCATCGCACTTCGTACATTGAATTACTGATTTCTACTTACACATCAACACACACACACACACACACACATGTATATATATATATATATATATATATATATATATATATATATGTGTGTGTGTGTGTTAGTAACTGGTAGAGGAGAGAGTGAACGGAGAAAAAAGAAAAAGTGGCGGGATAGGAGAGTAGTGGGAGAATTCGGATACGTCTGCTTATATCAATTGATGTATACATACATGAATATTCTCATTATTCCACATTACGTATGTGGTTGCTTCCTTATATATATATATATAGTGTGTGTGTGGGCTTGCATAACTCACTGCCTGCATAGTTTGTGTCACTCTGTATTCTATAGGAAGTGATCATAAAAAAACGGACAGTTGGATGTCTGCCCAGTCACTTCAACGGACAAAGAAACACAAGTTGGAATTCAGTCATCACTGACTGACCCCTACAAATGACTTCATGGCACAATCTTAATTTTAGAGAAGAAAATAGAGATTTAATGGGTTTGCCATGGTAGCATTTTTGAGCTGCGTACAGACTTGCAATGATTATGTTCAATCAAGTATGTCGAGAGCTCAGGCGACTTTTTAGTCAAGCATGTTGGTCATGAGTTCTCACCCAAACTCATATAAAGCATTATTCTTGTACTATTACACGTCTTGTTCTCAAACTGTGTGCCACAGCATAGTATTGTGCTGCAACTGTCTCTCAAGGGTGCCGAGTATTTTACTTTATTTTTTTTTCTCATATATCCAGACGTGTATTTTGAGCCTTGAATGTGACCAGTACGGATATTATGTCTGTCGTGCTTCCACCACAGAGTTGCCAATTTAGTTGCTTTATCACTTGTTTTGTGAGATTTAACCCTCCCTCAACTAAAAGTTTTTTCAGGGGTGATTTTGGAGAACAAAAATTATTTTTCCCCAACACTATGAGGAGTGAACGTTTGAAATTTCATCCCTTTAGCTCCATGTATATCTAGCCAGACCCCCTTAAAAATTGAAGAACCGTTGACAATTTCGATGAGAGGGTTGTACCGCAGCACTATAGTGTACTGCAATTATCTCCGAAGTGTGCCTTGTTAACTATTTCAAATACACAAATATGTATTTCGAGCCTTGAACGTGTCCAGTACGGGTATTATGACTGTCCCGCTTCTACCACAGATTTGCCTGTGAGATCTCACCCTTTCTAGAGACCGATGAGAAGAAAAAGTGATGATGGGTATGTATATCAATATGCTGATATAAAACTTTCGTTCATTGACTACTAAAATGTTTCCATTTCATAGTGAATTTTTGAAGATCACCATGCATAATGGTGACCCCATAAACTTTCCAGAGGCAATAACATTGTTCGTCACAAATGATTGATAACTTTCAATATGTATTTCGATCCTTGAGCATATCCATTACAGGCATTATGTCTGCAATGCTTCCGCCACAGAGTTACTAATCTATCGGCTTTATCACTAGTCTTTGTGAGATCTCAGATTTTTTATTGGTAGATGAAAGATAAAAGAGTATGTATATTAGTATATTGATATAAAAGTTTCGCTCATTGACTACTGAAATGTTTTCATCTGATCCATTTCATTTTCATTGTCAGTACACTCCTTCATTACTACATAGCAGTTTACTCCTAAGTGGGAACAGAGTGGTAGAACAAGCAGTGAAACATGAATTCATAATTAAATGGACAGAAGAGTTTATTTGCTATGAAAGTCAAATATATTTTGTCAAACACCAGTTCAAGTTAGTTAACTTCGTTTTCCCACTTTACAGGAAGAACAAGAATCCTCACCTAACTTAGGGGAATAAGCTCTCGGCTGTTTATCTATCATGTCACGTTAAATCAAACTGATAAATTAAAATTTCCCTACCTTGATTTGAAATCACAACCAAATAATTAGTAGACAGCTCTCTTACCAACTGAGCTGAACAAGCTAGTCTTATATATTTACGAATTCGATTATTATATATAGAGAGAATTAGCAGTAATCATCTTAGGTCGGAATGGAAGTAGGAGTGGAATTTGACCCTGCAGCAGTCAGGCTTGTATTTTTACGTTTTAGTCTCCGTGCCTTTCATCCATTTTCCAGTCTGAATTTTTTTTAAGAGGACTGTTGTCACTTCGATAATGCTTTCAACCCAGTTTCCTCATCTTTATCGAATCACCAGGAATGGCCCGCCCGACCAACTAGCAGATTCTTTTCATTATTCTTGTTGTCGTTATCACTACTGGCTACTGTACCCTTTGGTCCTCTTTTTGTCGGAAAGTTTGCACAAGGCTCCAAGTTTTGGGGACCCAGTGAGTAACGAACTAACCCCATATGCAAATTGATTTGGGAGACAAACTTTTAACCATTGGGCCAGCGGTTTCGAAACTTTGAATGCTCGAGGACTCCTTTCATAAAGTAAATATTCTGACAAACCCTTGTTTTGGGAATCTAGTCTTTAGACGGTAATTGATGAACAACAGTAATTAGCAACTTCTGATCTTTGAAAATCATTTTTCATTTGAAATGGAAGTATTTGAAAATTGATGAAGTACAAAGTAAGCAGCTTTTGACCTTTAAAAATCATCTTAATTCTAAATGGAGTACACTCATTCGTATCCCAAAACCTGATACTGGTCTGTGTACAATAATTTTTTTTTTTTTTGTAGTTGTGTAATGGATGACTCTCCCACTGGTGCTCACAGGATGGAAGATCCATCACAGAGCTTCAGCCGTAGCGGGTCCGATTTGTGATGGATCACCTGTCCAGTGTATCACCAGGCTTTTTGTCCAGCTCAATCGTCCTGATTTCAAATTCGTGTTATCAATTTAAATTTCCAACTGTGGACCCCCAAACAACTATTTGACAGATCCCCATGAGTCTGCAGACTACTGCATTAGGCCACAGAAGATGCCCATTTACTAAGCTCAGCTTAGTCAGGCAAAAGGCCACTGTAACGAGGCACCCAGTGAAGGTTGAATTCAGTACAATAGCTGAGGGTCTGTCTGACAAGTTTGATTAACTAAGTTAGAATAATTCAAGTTTGGTACAAGGCCACAATATGTGAGACCACAATCATGCTATAGTACAGGGCAGACCAAATATGCTTAATGTAAGAGCCACATTATACCAAACAGTTTCAAAATTTTGACTGATAATTGTCTTTAATATATTAAATCTTACGTTCAGATTCAATACGAATATTTTTCAAACCATCTGCCAGGCGGAAGCAATATTTATTTCAGGTTAAAGCCAAAATTGAGTAAGAAATCTTCATTTATTCAGATGTTTGTTTGTTTGTTTTCTTTCTTTCTTTACAAAATATTTTGAGGTATTTCTTGTGGTATTTAGTTCTCGAATACAGGTATCATTCATAGATCGGTTGATCAACCAGGAACATTAAATTCCTGTTTTAATACTGTGAGGTCGAAGTTTGTACACTGTAAATAACGATAAAGCTTGAAATTTCCTCTTATTTACCTTTTGCATTAACTGTAACGAGAAAAGGAACTCAGCCAAAATATTCCCACGAGCCGCACCTTAAATGTAAAAAAGCCGCATGTGGCTCGCAAGCGACAGTTAGGCCATCTCTTGCCATTGTTCCCGTACTGAAGAATCTTTCTTTTTTATCTGTACTCATATCAAACATATCTTACCAAAACAGTTTTTTTTTTTTTTTTTTTCAAAATACTGTTCTGCTATAAAATCTACTGAATCAAAACTCTATTAACCTTGTCGTACATTTCACGAGGATGTATGGAAGAATTTGTAACCTTGTGAAACTGCCCACATGCTGTTATATTGAAACATTATGGCCACGGGAACAATGCACTTAACCCCCCCTCCCTTGTGGAAAGCTGTGACAGTTTTTGAAAGAATTTTGCTTCATAAGCAATTATGGCGATTGCTTCTTGCCGAGAGGCAGCAATCTTTTATGACGGGCTGAATCATTGGCCAGGCCTGTGATTCCCAAAGTGTGGGCCATATCTTCCTACGAGGTGGGAGAGAGTGAGATAAATTTGGAGAACCATTCGGCCAGACCATTATGAAGAGCGAAAGGAGGAGAGAGAGAGAGTGGGGGGGGGGAATGACTGCTATATATATATATATATATATATATATATATATATATATATATATATATATATATATATACACGAATAGATAGTCATAGAAAAAATGCTTCTCATATTTCTCCCTCATCTCCATTCTTATACCTGACTCCCAAGTATATATATATATGTGTGTGTGTATGAATGTGTCATATCATTTGAAACTCTTCTTTAAATATCCTTCCTTTATCTCACAACGAATGAGTCACTTGGCCAAGACAGTATAAATAGAACACTGTCTAGGCCAAGTGACACATTTTCTGCATAATATCGGGAGATTCAAATGATATAATGCATTCATAATTATTCTATTGAATTATTTATCCATTTCTTAATAATGTACATGTAATCATACAAAATGATTATAAGTTTAGTCGATAAGGCTTCATGGCTTGAAATACCAAACATTAAAAACATTTTCAATTTCTTTTAATGAGTTTTTTTTGTGTATATGTATGTGCATATTCATACATATATTATTGAATATGTATTAACTAATGTATATTTTTATAATTGTTTTATTTGTAGTGTACCCAATGCATTCATGTAGTACAGTAATATTTATAGGATATCATTGACTCATTATAGTGCTTTACACTTTTTCCCTCTCAATGAGATTATTCTTTAAACAATTAAGGTGGTAGGAGTACAACATAATCAGTTAAAATTGTAGTTTTAAGATAGTAATCCAGTCATCCAAACCAATCCTCAGTTATCATCATTGGTTGGCGAACTTTTACTTTTATAATTGCAATGCTCTGATTAGTTGGAACTGATTCTCTTGTCAATTATGACTGGTTTATACCCTGTCTAGTTCCAATATATATTTATGAATGGGGTGGCATTTTTGTGCGTTAGAGATTTTAGATTGATTTTTTTTCAGTGTGTAGCTGGAGATTTTGGGGTCCAAAGGGCTTGGCTCATTGAATGGGGGCTGCAGACTTTTAGGGGTTCACGAAACTGTTACTATGGATCTGTGGGCAGACCTTTCCAAAGCCTGAGGCCTGTTCGCAAGTATATTGAGCAGACCTTCCAGAAGCCTAGCTAGAGATTTCACTTTTTGGGAGATCTTCTCTGATATTTGGTGAGATTAGTTATTGTATGGAGCTGAAGCATAGAACCTAACCAGAAGATTGACCCTCAAAGTCAGAACCATGCAATGTGCTCATGAGAGAATCATGAGAGAAGACAGCACAGTATAATAGAGAAAAAAAACAGGAGTCAGCGATACCATAGAATCCATTAGAAAACTCAAATGGCAATGGGCTGGTCATGTTGTAAGAATGACAGACAACTGCTCAGAACATGAATCCCCAGAGATCATTTGAAAAAAAACCGTGGCTGACAGGATATAAGATGGCATGATGAAGTTCAGAAAATAGTGGATCTGCAATGCCTATGATTGGGAAGTCTAATGAATCTTCGGGAAGGTCTGAGTCCAATGACAGATGCTGAAGGGATGATGATGATTAGTATAAATGCAATGGGTGAACTACTACTCATGAAGCTTTTGGGGGGCATCCCTACTCATTGGGGACCTCGCTGGGGAGCTGATTTTGAATACCTCCACCCTATCTGTAGGCTACTCTCCCGCATCCACTTCAGGATTTGAAACCAGGGTGCTCAGAACGAATGTCTCCCTTGTATCTTCTGTTCATTTAAAATTGTACATTTACTGTATATTTGAGTCTGCTAAGGATTTCATTTGCACAAATCTACTGAATCTTTTACTTCTTCCATTTTTTGATATTTTGGATATTATCAACTGCTACCCACAACAGACCTGTTCAATCACTGTTGCTGGGTTTACTTGATCTCCGCTACCCACATCAGACTGGTTTAATCACTGTTGCTAGATTTAATTAATCACCCCACCCACAACAGAGTGGTTTAGTTATTCATCACTACTCACAACTGACCGGTTTATTCACTGTTACTGGTTTAGCCTATCAACGCTACCCACAACAGAACAGAACATGTATTGGTAGTAGTATTTCATAAATTCCTTAGGGTTGCTAATTTCATTTGTCTTTGTATGTTTTGTATTTTCTGAATGTTGTATTCTTGGATATTTTCACAATAATGTATGAGATTTTTTTCAACTTTCCTAGCTTTTTTTTAACCTATTAATGTTGATATTTAGCCAAACAAAAAAAGGCTATCTAATCGAATAAAAGGAAAATGAAAAGCTTTGAAAATTCTTTTCAAAAGAGAGAAAATAAGCTCATTTTTTAAAAAAAGTGATATCTATAGAAATATAAAATCTGTGTGATGGATATGAAAAAATTTTGCCATTGGGCATACAGCTTACTCCTAGATGGAATGTATATATATATATATATATGTATATATATATATATATATATATATATATATATATATATGAAGCAATATCTTGAATTGAACAGTTTTGATTAGTATGGTTTTTGATACAGTACAGTTATGATATATATATTCATATATATGGTATGTGTGTGTTCATCTCTGTGTCCCGTATATAAATGTATGTATATAAGTAAAAAGTATGAGAATTTAGATATATTTGTATATTTATAAAGATGATTTATGCGAGTCTCTCTCCCTGTAAATATACATTGTGTCACTGAAAATATATATATATATATATATATATATATATATACTGAGAGTGTCACTAAACATGTATATATGTATATGTACATAAGCATATTGAATGCATGTACATATGTCACTTTCTTTCTCTCTATATATCTATCTATCTATCTATCTATATATATATATATATATATATATATATATATATATATATATATATATATATATATATATATATATATTTTGTGTTTGTGTTTATCTCTATGTATACATCGCATGTGTCTAGATAGACGTATGCACATATTTTATATACATGTGTCTACCTAGATGTACACGTATGTGTATATATATATATATATATATATGTATGTATATAATAAATAAAACATTTGAGCAATTAAAGAAAAAGAAATGTATCAGGAACAAAGGTTTTTGCTCAAGATAACATCATATATAGGATGATAAACAACAACAAAACAGATAAAAAAGGTTGTCAAATTTAATGTAATATTAAAATATCCAGTAGCATTTCCTGACATAAGTAATTATTGTTTGAAGTGTATGACTGCAAAGGAGAATTATGCTTAGTGTTCAGTAATTGAAAATACGTTGCCGTTTATTTAGCTTCATGGCTGAAGTAGAAAAAAAACTATCATCAGCTGGAATAGGAAATAAGATGTAAATACATTTTGCATTGCTGTAGAGTAATTGTTAGCAAGCTCGTTTCACAGACTAAGTCCCCACCACTGTTTTTAGCCAAAAATAGCCTGATCTAGCTGAAAGAAATTGATCTAACTCTAAAAAATGCCAGAGCTAGCTGCAAAAGCCTGATCTAGCTGACAAACGTCATCCTAGCTCGAAAACAGCCTGATTTAGTGGTAAAATGTTATTTTGGATCAGATATAGCCCTATCTATCACCAGAACGTTATTCTGGCTCAGAAATAGCCTAATCTAGCTCCAAAGCATTATTCTGGCCCCAAAATAGCCTGATCTATCACCCAAATGTTATTCTGACTCAGAAATAGCCTGATTTAGCACCAAAACGTTATTCTGATTCCAAAATAGCCTGATTTAGCACCAAAATCTTATTCAAGCTAAAAATATCATTGGATATAGCTCCAAAATATTATTTTAGTTCTAAAAAAGCCAAAGTTAGCAACAAAATGTTATCTTATCTCAAAAATAGCTAAATCTCACTAAATATTTACCATGGCTCATTTATAACGCAGCGGGTTTTCTAGGACCCCAACACCCACATTATGATGGGGTACCCCTGGATTATCATTCAGAATAAGAAAAAAGATGTTAATTCATAGCAATGTGCATCAACATGGGGTAATGGTTAATGAACTTGTTTCAAAGTCTAGAGTAAGGTTGATTCCTACTCAAAACCCCTCACCAATTTGGCCTTGTGCCAGACTGATATGAGTAAATATCTCTTGATACCTAATCATGGAGCAGAGGTTAGGAAGTTTTGCATGAGTATTGGTCCTTATCAAATGCTCACTCACTTGTAGCCCTGTGCCAGACTAAACTAAGCTTTGAAAATACCAATAAACAGCACTGCCACTTTTAGTACTTTTGTATCAATTTTTTCAAATTTCATTGAATTGTTGGAGTGAAATATCAAAATATTAGTAACTGAATAGAAACCGTCATCCGATTGTCTTTTGGTAGCATGCTGTTCGGGGTGATCAATTAGGAAAATTGGAAAAGTTGCATTTTGTAGGTAATGATCACTAAAATGTTTAAATTAAAAGAAACAAGAAAAAAACAAGCAAACACAAAGTAACCGGTCAATTTAGCATAGATTTACATTGTAAATTGAACCCCCCCTAAGAAATTAGAGGAATCAAACTTGGTACTGATATGTTGCTGCTTCAATGTAGCAATGCACTCACTATTGTGCTAAACAGTAAGCTGATTGGTAGCAGGTTCAATTCCTGTAGCAGCCTCATCTTCTTTATTTGTCAATTCAATTTTCATTGTCTAAACTGACTGATTTATTTACTGTGTAACGACAGGAAATCATTTTAGATAAGTTTTTTGTCTACATAAAATAACGCAATTTATAATTCATTCTGTCGGACCCAAATGTCTGTTTCTTATATACATATATGTATATATATATCTTAAGTGTGCGTGTGTGCGTACTATTAAAAAAATATTTCTTTCTGCTTTATAATCATAGAAGGACTGGATATTGTAATATCATAATTGAAGACATGATGACTGGGTGATTTCTTCGGAATAATCTTTTCAATTCACGAGAACCAAAGACTTGTGGATGTCAGGGGAGGGGAGATGAATTTTTTCCCCCCGAAGGGATAAAAGGGGGTAGGGGGAAAAGGGTATCATGCACCATTCAAATCAACATACTGTGGCTGTTATGAAAGTTAGACACTGATTTAGACTCAATACAATACGGCCTTTTGTTAACTACTCAGTCTTTATTGGCTGGAAAATATCGGATCGTTTCCCTCGGAGAAAAATGTGTTTTTACTGACAGACAGGACCATTCATCATATGTGACTGATTTGGTTTCCCCTCGGGGTAGAGCTGTTGGTGACATGCTAATTACGGATCCACTCAGGTGGTATTAAACAAGTGAAAAAAAGGAAGAAGGAAATTAAGAATAAAATGTGCTAATTGTTGTAAAATCTGAAATGGAATGTGAATCCTCACAAATACATCTACGCTCAAATTTTCAAGTAAATGATATTTTGGGGGAATACAGACATGTGTACCTTGATTGATTGGAGTTAATTTGTTCCAAAATCTGTCCATTCTGTTCAAAACCGCACTTCTCGGGGTCCTAATAATAAAGTTTTAGTTTTCAGCAAAAATATCAACTATCCTATTGGCGTGAAACTGATCAGTAGCAACAAAGTTGAAAATATTTCTCTAAATATTGCTGATCAAAAATATATCTATATATATGTATATATTATACATATAAATTTTTTTTTTCAACAGTGATATATATATATATATATACATATATATATATATATATATATATATATATATATATATATATATATATGCAATGCTCTTCCATGGGAATAGAGCACTCTGGTGGATGGGGAATATAATCTGAATAAATATATTGCTTAAATTCGGCCTTACTGACAGTCCAGTTCCCGAGCGTAGAGGTATGATACCGGCCTCTGGGTCTGAGGCGAAGGTTTCAATCCTGCCTTGTGGTATTGGATGGAATAATGGAGAGTCTATAACCACACTGAAAAGTTTTAATACAATGAAAAAGCTGTCTGTGGATGACACAGTATATATAAATGTATATATATATATATTTGAAGCTTTTCAGCTTTGAACACCAAACATGAAACTTTTTTCAAAAAACTTATGCCATTTCAGTCAATTATTTCCCCAAATCTCTTAGGTAATTTTATTCAGTTTATTTCAGTTCAGTTCAAGTTTTTTGTAGAATAAGATAATATGTTATTGTGTGAATTTTTTGTTGGGATCATCAGTTGTTCAGCATGAAACAGTTTAAGGGATTTAAAAGCAAAACAGCTGTATCAATATATCGTTTCTAGGAAGCTGGAGAGCTTTAAACACTAGACTCTACAAAACTTTTTTTGTGTCATTTCAATCATTCATTTCTCATTGGAAATTTAAAAAGAAATTAACCCTGAAAAATTCTTTGAAAATAATCTGAAATAATCTAAAATATTATCTTAAATGATCTAAACAAATATTCTAAGAGATATGCAGGGAGTTGCTTAGTTAGACAAGGCACTATCACTGGAGCACACCAAGTTGAAAAGATATCATTGAAATGATCAACAAAAGTCTGTAGTCCAATAATAAAAAAAAGACATCTGTTTTACATAACGTAATCCCCTGTCAATGTTCTGGATTCAATTAGATACAGTCCGTTGGGAAGGAGCTAGAAAAGGCCTATGTCCAACAGTTGGCTGATCTGAATTGCTAATGATTACATATACATATATAAAGTCCGCAGTCTGATGATAAAAAGTACCATTTATTTTGCATGGCGTAATTCCCTATCGATGAACTAAATTCACTCATCATCAGCCTTTAAGCACCTGTCATTGGACACAGACCTTCCCCAAGAGTCGCCAAACCTCTCTATGATTGGCATTGTGGAGCCAGCACTCTCTTGGACTAAATTGTCAAGCCTTTTTTTGTCTATCTTGTCAAGTCATCTTACTTTCTGTCGGCCACAATATCACATATGGTATCTGGGGATCCATCTTGTGAGCCATGATGACGAGCAGTTGTCTGCCATTCTTGCAACCTATCCAGCCCTTTGCCATTTAAGTTTCCTGATGGTTTCTATGATATTTCGGGCTCCAACTTTATATCTGATAAACTGCGCTGTCTTATCTGCCGATGTGATGAGCATGATTCTATTGTGTGAATGTTGCTTGGTTCTCAGTTTGAGGGTCAATCTTCTGCTTAGGTTCTATGTTTCAGCTCCATATGTGACTATCGGGAGGATTTATCGATTGTTTACCCTTCTTTTTAGGACTAGTGGAATATTCTTGTTCTTCGAAGTTGAGCTTTCTCTACCAAAAGCTTGCACACCTAATGTGATTATTCACTTGATTTAGATCAAACAATACATAGTGAAAATTCCTGATCACAATTATACTTTCAACCGTATGCTAAGTTGGAGCTTACTTGGTTCGTTTGAACATTGGCTGTGGATTCTTATCTCTTTACATTTCTTCAGTGATATGTTCTTGTGCTTCCTTAATTCTTACTTGAAATTAAATACGAAAATAAAAGTTGGCTTTAGATTTGAAACCTAGAATCTAACAACATATGCAATATATCACTTGATTGTGAGTTTTTATCTCTCTCAACGTTGCTAAGTTTATTTTTTCGCTTGTCAAACATGACTTAAAGAATGGATTGCTTTTCTGAATTCATCTCTGCTCAATAAGATATAATTTTTCCAGAGAATTTAAAAAATTCTTCCAACTTTCTGAGCCATTAAAAAATATATATGTTCATAGCGGTGAATTTAAGCCAGCTTCAAGAATCTTTTTGACTATTAGAACAGTATATTATAAATGTTATCTACTGATCAATCTATACATCCACAAGAAAATGATTTTACTATAGGAATGCATTGGAAAATGATTTTACTATAGGAATGCATTGGAAAATGATTTTACTATAGGAATGAATTGGAAAATGATTTTACTATAGAAATGCATTGGAAAATGATTTTATTATAGGAATGCATTGGAAAATGATTTTACCATAGGAATGCATTGGAAAATGATTTTACTATAGGAATGCATTGAAAATGATTTTACCATAGGAATGCATTGGAGAATGATTATACCATAGGAATGCATTGGAGAATGATTATACCATAGGAATGCATTGGAGAATGATTTTATTATAGGAATACATTGGAGAATGATTTTACTATAAGAATGCATTGGGAAATGATTTTACAATAGGAATACATTGGGAAATGATTTTACTATAGGAATGCATTGGAAATGATTTTATTATAGGAATGCACTGGAAAATGATTTTATTATAGGAATGCACTAGATGATGATTTTATTATAGGAATGCACTGGCGAATCATTTTATTATAGGAATGCACTGGCGAATCATTTTATTATAGGAATGCACTGGCGAATCATTTTATCATAGGAATGCATTGGAAAATGATTTTACTATAGGAATGCATTGGGAAATGATTTTGCTATAAGAATACATTGGAAAATGATTTTACTATAGGAATGAATTGGAAAATGATTTTACTATAAGAATACATTGCGAAATGATTTTACTATAGGAATACATTGGAAAATGATTTTACTATAAGAAAGCATTGGGAAATGATTTTACCATATGAATTCATTGGGAAATGATTTTACTATAGGAATTCATTGGGAAATGATTTTACTATGGGAATTCATTGGGAAATGATTTTACTATGGGAATGCTTCGGGAAATGATTTTGTTATAGGAATGCACTGGAAAATGATTTTACTGTAGGAATGCATTGGAAAATGATTTTACTATAGGAATGCATTGGGAAATGATTTTACTATAGGAATGCATTGGAAAATGATTTCACAATAGGAATGCAATGGAAAATGATTTCACAATAGGAATGCAATCGAAAATGATTTCACAATAGGAATGCAATGGAAAATGATTTCACAATAGGAATGCAATCCAAAATGATTTCACAATAGGAATGCATTGGAAAATCATTTTACTATAAAATGCATTGGAAAATGATTTTACTATGGGAATTCATTGGGAAATGATTTTACTATGGGAATGCTTCGGGATATAATTTTGTTATAGGAATGCACTGGAAAATGCTTTTACTGTAGGAATGCACTGGAAAATGCTTTTACTGTAGGAATGCATTGGAAAATGATTTTACTATAGAAATGCATTGGAAAATGATTTTACTATAGGAATACATTGGAAAATGATTTTACTATAAGAATGCATTGGGAAATGATTTTACTATAGGAATGCATTGGAAAATGATTTCACAATAGGAATGCAATGGAAAATGATTTCACAATAGGAATGCAATGGAAAATGATTTCACAATAGGAATGCATTGGAAAATGATTTTACTATAAAATGCATTGGAAAATGATTTTACTATAGGAATGCATTGGGAAATGATTTTACTATGGGAATGCATTGGGAAATGATTTTACTACAGGAATGCATGGAAAATGAATTTACTATAAGAATGCATCTGGAAATGATTTTACCGTAGAAGATGAAAACGATTAACAGTAGTTGAGAATTAATTACTGATAGAATCAGTATACAATAGATGTGTATATGACATTCGAAGGAGTCATAAGATGAATCAAAATTTTTTTTTTTATCTCTGACTAAACCGTGTAAAATTTTGACCAATCCAAAGCTCAGGTCCCCTCGACCAAAAAAGTTCATTTTTTTTTTTTTTGAAGAGGCAATGTAAACAACCCCTGTGCCAAATAAGTCCATTATTTTAGAATGTTAAAATAGGTTTTTACCCATAACTATAATATTGATTCGTTATTCTAACGTGTAAAGTTAAGTAAATTATAACTACACCTATACCACTCGAATTACCAAAAAGAAGAAAAAATTCAGGCAAATTTCAAATCTGTGTTATTGTCCATTGGTGTAAATCAAACAGGCATAACATCGTAGCCGCCCGTAGATGTATCTGTGAAAATTGATTAATTTTTGTTGTCATTAGGGAATTTGTAAATAAGAAAAGAAATGATAAAGAATGTTCTGGAGATATAAGTTTTATTTACTGGAGAGACCTGGGTCTGATTATTTTCTTAAGATCTTGTTTTTTTATATCTTGATAAAAATGATAAAATCATTGTTAAATTTTAATTCATTTCATTTTATATATATATATATATATGTATGTGTGTGTGTGTGTGTGTGTGTGTATATATATATGTATATATATATATATATATATATATATGATTCGACAGGATGATTATAAATTGCGTCATATCATATAGAAACTCTTATCCGAAATGATTGTTTATTCTATGTTATCTGAGCCAAGTGATATATTGAGCGTGTAACGATAAAAGATTATTTCGAATTAGTTTCTATAAAATATAACGCAATTTATAATCATATATGTAAATATATATATTGCTATACATGTGTGTAAATATATATATATATATATATATGTATGTATATATTATCATTGCATAAATACATTACAATTTGAAAGCAATTTGTGGATATATTTATATACGTGAGTGTGTATCTGTATACATACATATATATTCATGTATACGTATAAGTATATATGTCATGTTAAACTTTGTATTTTTAAGCAAATATATCTTCTCTGATTCTTTATCTTATACCAATATTACAAACTGATCTTTTCCCTCCTTTTATTCAAAAAATAATTTTCTTTTCTCTATTTTTTCTTTCTTTTCCAAAAATCTAAAAACAAAGTTTCGTCTTTGACTTTTGCAAAGAAATTCCCAAGTTTGGTTTCTGCCTTAAGGGTTCTCCAATTCGTAGTTTTCAGAAATTGATAAAAGACTTTGATTAAAAATGACCGTCTGTTACTGGAGAATCCGGGGTTGGAGAACGAAAAAAAAAAAAACTATTTTGACAGTTACCTATGCCAAATTGCTTCAAATTAATCTTAAATTTTTCCTATCTTTTTTCTTTTTGCCTTGGCTCAAAAAGTGTTTTCATACTGTGGAATCAATCTAGGAATTATACTTTGGACTGATATCATAAAATTTCTTTTTTTTTCTCATCAGATCTTGGCAAATTGAATTATATTCAGTGTTAGTCTATACAGAGGACCTTCATTTAAACGGACCCCGCTCGGCCGGATATTGGATAAAATGGCTGAAATCTGAGTTAAGACAGAGACTAGAAAGATCATCACCATCCTTCGTAGTATACTAATATAACTGGACCCCTTCAAAATTATTACTACAATTACCTCTTCGCATTTAGAACTAAACAAACTTATAATGATGAATGGATTTTCTGAGGAGTCAGATCTTTCAATCAGACCTTAAGTAATCAACCTCATTATATGTTAAATAATTCTATAATATATATATATATATATATATATATATATATATATATATGTGTGTGTGTGTGTGTGTGTGCTTTGTATAGTTATATGATGTATCATGTTCTGTATAGAGTTAATATTGGTAATTCTCGCAAACTTTTGACAAAGTGTGATACATGTCAATCAAAACACCTGTAACTTGTAATCTATTATAATTTGAGCTATTAGACAGATTGATAGTAGAAAAATATTTTTTCTGGTGAATGATCCGTCAGTTAAGGCAGAATTGATTAGATTTTTAGTCAAAAACGTAAACACAGCCTTAATCTGCACAGAAATCTTCTGTAATTATAATTTCATGACTAACGTTTCTTAATCTGTTTTAACGAGATTTCATTGTATGTGAACATGGGAGAATTTGACCGTTTCCTATTTTATAGAGAAATAGCTTTTCATACTACTGTCACATGTTATTTCGAGACTATCATTTGGTTTATGATCAGGACAGGCATGAGTGCCAGCGATTGGATGCAAATGTAGACATTTGGTCCACGTGGATCAGGTCTATTCACCAAGGTCAAGGGGATTTGGAAGTTGGATTCTAATAGTCAATAAAGGATAATGGTGCTGAGCAGTCGTTTCATGTTACCCCTAATCAATGTTCCCATATAAAAAGATGGTATATTCAGTCATTAATAACAGTGTTGCCACTGAGATGTATCCTGCTATAACCTCCCCTACCCCCAGAAAATTTCCCTTTGCCCTATCCCCCCCGAAAAGTGCTTGTGGATGCCTATGATAACAGGTTAGTCACTGCGTTATGGTCTGCATGGTCTTGATCCTTCCTTTTATCCCCGGTTCTTCCAATTTCGCTTTCAGTGTCTTTGGTGTGGTTCTGGGTGCACCTACTGTTACTGGTACTACCCTGACTTTCATGTTCTACACCTTCGTCAGCTCTCTTGCCAAGTCCTGGTATCTTCCCAGCTCTTCACTCTCTTTCCTCTTTACTCAAAGGTCTGCAGGCACAGCCACGTCTATTGTTTGGCAGATTCTCTTCTTCTTGTCTAAGATTACTAGTTCCAATCTTCTTGCTTGGATGGGGTGGTCAGTTTTGATGTTGAAATACCAAAGTAATTTGTGATTTCCAATCTCTCGGGCTGTCTTCAGTTTGAGCTGGTACCACTTTTCACCATGAATAAATCCCATTTGTTTGCACAGTTCCCAGTATATCTCTGTTGCTACTCTATCATGTCCATGCTTATACTTTTTCTGAGCTAGTTGACCACATTCACTGGTTATGTGGTTTACTGTTTCAACCCTCTTCCCACATAGGCGGCATTTGCCGTTTGTCTGTGTTCTGTCGATTTTTGTTTTAATATAGTTTGTCCTGATGCATTTGTTTCAGACTGCCATGATAAGCAATTCTGTTTCACTGTTCAGGTTTCCTTCTCATAGCCATGTTCATGGTCTCTCGTCTGCAACATCCCGTTTTTCTTTCCTTATTTGCTGTACTACTCCACCATTTTCTACTTATTTGTTATTCAGTGCGCTGCTTCAGGCGCTCTTTATGTCTTCACTGCTTGTATATACTTTTCTAAACCTGTTTTGGTCCTCTGAACACAGTCTTTAATGCTGATGAGTCCTCTGCTACAGCCTTTTCTTTTCATGTACAGCATTTCGTGTCATCTCTTGGGTGTAAGGCCTTGTGCATTGTCATAAACACTTGTTCGCCAGTCCATTGACTGGAGTTCTTCCTTCGTCCATCCAAAGAATGGTCCTCTGTATCTTACAACTGATACAGCCCATGTGTTCATCCCTTATATCAGATTCCTGCTGTTTAATTTGGTCTCAAATATTTCCCTTATTCTCCTAAGGTATTCTCCTCTTATTTTCTTGTTCATTTCTTCCCGTTTTATTGCATCACATTCGAGAACACCCATGTATTTGTATCGGTCTTATGTGGTCAATGCTCTAATCTTCTTGCTGTCCGGAAGTTTGATTCCTTCTGCCGCAGCAAGACTTCCTTTGTACATTACCATTAGTGCTCATTCTTCTGTTCGAAACTCCATCCCAAGGTCACCGCTGTATTCCTTTGCTTAGTTGAACAACGTTCAGAGCTTTCCCATGTTCTTTGCAAATAGTTTTATGTCGTCCATGTACATAAGGTGATTGACTTTTCCCTTTGCTTTGGAGAATTGATATCCTTTGTTGTTTTTCAGAATTCTGTTGAATGTTATGATTAGAACACATCGTAATGGAGACAGAGAGTCTCCCTGGAAGATTCCCCTTTTTATACTTACCTCTGCTTTGTTTTCTCCTGTGGCTGTCAAGTCTACTTTCCAGCTTTTTGATAGATTTTTGCTTTTAATCCCACCACTGGTTCACTGATCTTAAATATTCTGAGGCATTTAAGTATCCAGCTGAGTGGAAACATAATGTGTGCCTTTTTTATAGTCTATCCATCCCATTGCAATGTTCTTCTTCACTTTTCTTACATCTTTTAAGATTATCTGGTCGATGTAGAGCAAATCATTTGCTCCTTTGGTTCTCTTTTGCATCCTTCATGTTCTTCTGGTAATAGTCCTCACATATATATATATATATATATATATATATATATATATATGTATATATGTATATATGTATATTCTCTCCATTATCTGTCTGGTCAGGATTTTCCACATGAGTGATAGGCAAGTGATTGGTCTATAATTGCTTGTCTGGTTCCTTTTTTTTCATGGTCCTTTTGGATGAGGGTGGTTCTACCTCTGGTCATCCATTCTGGGATCTTGCCTTCATTTAGACAACTTTGGAGTTGTTTATCATTATTGTCGTAGCAGCTGCAGTATCTTCATGGTAGTCACCTCTGGAGACCAAGTGACTACAAGTTTTCAGCTCTCCTCTTCACAGCCCACAGCAGTGCTGTGGTTAACAGTTGCCGAGTGGTTATCGCTGTAGGCTGGGTGACAGTGACTCTCCTCTGGTCTTCAGCCCTCCTCTCATATCTTTCTCATTACAATTACGATAATGATGATAATGAGGAGGAGAAAAACAGCAGTGATGTCAGAAGTAGAATTTATTCTGACCATATCTATTCTCTGATGGAATTTTTTTTACATGACCTCAAATTTTGATGCTGGGGTTGTTCAAATATTGACTGTTAGGGATAGTTGTTGTTATTGTCATTATTAATATTACTGTTATCATTATTATATATTATTTATTTTTCATTCACATGATTAGTATTTTGTGAATACCAATGTACTCTTGAACTTTAGCCACAACGTAAGTTTGTGTTCTTAATGACTCGACCCTATGGTACTGCAATTAGGCCCAGCCTATGCTACTAATCTGTTTGGATAGTGTGATGGTTAGCACATCTGCCTCACTCACATCGAGTCCTTGGTTCGATTCCTGGTATGAGTGAAGAGGGTAGAAAAACCAGACTTGAGACTTGCAAGGATCATTAAGTTGACACATGCAATAGAAACTGGGACTTCGTCACCGGCTGTCATACTCCATTCAAGTTTGTCTCTCAAGAGACCTGACGCTTTACTTCCTGCTACATCCGAAACTTATGACACATTTCAGACCTGAGGTTGCTGAGTTTGAAGCTCTTGGCCTTTATTTGATACAATCAGTTCAAAAATTAATAAAAAGCCAACAAAATATTGGAAAGCTGCTTCCAGAAGAGAATTCCCCGCAGCTAATTTGTGTGTGGGTTGTGCTGATGTCTAGAGATTAAAGACATAGGTATATTAATTGTCTATTTCCGCAAATCACTCTTGGTGCTCTGAGTCCAGTTGATGGGATGGATGTGGCTTTGAGTTAGGAAAGCTATATGAAGAACAGCTATTCCTCTATTTTCTAATTTAATTGATACAATTGTCTTTAATGAACACTTTTAAAAAGCTATTAGATTGGTGCGATGAAAGGTTGACAAGGAGGCTGTGGAGAGCAAACACTTTATTCCCGATATGGAAAGTTCTTCACAAGATGTCATTTTTTTATAATTTCTAGAAATTGACAATCAGTGTTCAGGAGTTTGTGAAACACTTGCCTAAGGTCGTCAGTGATAGAATTTCTGTATACAGAGCTGCAGGAGTATGGAAAATTTAATTTCTTTTGATTTTAATGGATTTGGTGTCATCATCTATAACTGTGAGGCATGGATGGCCTAATGGTTAGCAGCTAGAAATTGGAATTGGAGAACCAAGTTCATACTTCAGCTGATACAGTTTCTGTTCACCTCACACTTTCACTCTGGGGAAAAGGCATGAATCTGTCTCTTTTCACACCAACTTATGAAATAATGTGACTGATAGAATCCTGCTGGCAAAACTATTCTCTGGTGATACAATGAATCTTCGTGAAATCCTCGAAAGAAGAAAAAATCAAGCGGAGAATCACTCTAGGCAAGCTCTTGGTAGCGCAAACCAAACATTCAAGAACCAGGAAATCTCATTAGTCCTGAAGGGAATGATCGATAATGAATGCACTTACCTGATTGTCACCTATGGTGCTGAAATGAGGGACCAACTAGGAACAATGCAATGAGCACAGGAAAGAATCCTGCTCAACCTCACTTGAAGAGATCATCAGATGGCACTGTATGCAAGAGAAAGAAATCAGGATTAAGAGATAGCATAGAAACCATTAGAAAACTAAAATTGAAGTGGGCAGGTCATGTTGCAAGAATGGCAGTTAACTGCTATGGATTCCAACGTAGATCCCCTGTGATCAAGTGCACAACTGTCAACAGAATATAAGATGATGTGAGGATCTGGCCAGGTTCAGGAGATATTGGAGCTGCAACTCCCATGATAGAGAGATCTGGTGAATCTTGGGGGGAAGTCTGTCTAATGATGGATGTTATAAGGATATTGATGATGATGATGATAATGTTCAGTTTATTGTTCCATTAAATAAAAGTTCAGACAACCTCTAAAACAAGAGGTTGATCTATATATCAAAATAACAGTGTAGGACTTGAACTCTTAAATCTAAAAACATTTCAAACCACTTGTAATTGGCAGTGAATAACACACATGAATAACTTAAAGAGAAGTCTTCTGTGAATTGAATTAAAAATTAAATTTCAAAATTCAGCAAATGGACAAAATGAGTTAATTTTATTCAGAAATTATTTCCCTTGAAATTGACATTCTAATTTCTTAGCATGAATTTAAGAATGAAGTTTTGATAAAAGGTTCCCAATAATCCAAAACAGTAAAAGGTAGTGGATATGAGAATATTAGGTCTATCATACCTTTTATATAATAGAATGATTTAATCAAAGTATAAACTTTCTTAGTATAAATCATGTAACTGCTTACTATGTGTTCCTAAAATTTACAAAATGAAAGATAACATATCCTTAGAAAACTGTTTATTAGTTCATGATTATACCAATCAAAAACCTCATGACAGATTTTTTGAAAAATGTTACTTTTCAAAGAGAAAAAAGCTCTTTTAATATTTCTAATTCGTGAAGTTTTTTTGTCCTGTAGCCTCAAAACATAAACACAGAAAAATTTGGAAGAGATTCCATTAAACATAAGTCGATGCCTACTCAGAACAACTTCATAAACTTTCTTTCCAAAAATGGGTCTAATTAATATAAGCAGAAGTTTCACATCTTGCTCTTGTGGGAAAGTGAGTAAATATGAAATCAAAGTGTAGTATCTGCTCACAGTGAATACTTTAGTATCTTTGCGCCATTGCAATACAGTGGCCAATGATGACCCACTGAGACCCGGCATTGCCAAGAGCAAGTGGGCTAGGATCTGTCTGGTTGCCTCAAAATATAAATCTATCCAGTCTCAGGGGAGCAGTGAGCCCTCGGGTCAGCACCTTCCTATCACACTAAAAGGGATGGATTGGGCTTGCCCTGAGGCCTTCACAATACTAGTTACAAGGACTGGAGCAATTTTTGAAATTTTCCTGTAACCAGAACCCAAAATCAAAAACAACCTTATGTCACATCTTGCTCTCATGGGGAAGTGAGTAAATACAGAAAATAAACAGAAGCTTTCTTCTAATAACTGTCAAAGATTTTTTCATTGAATCATATTCATGAATTATTGTCTACTCTCTTAATTTGATTTCATTGTCACTTCTGTGAATGTCGTATCTGTATTTGCTGTCAACTCTATGAGTTTTGAAATGTTGATTTCATTAATTTGGAAAAATATGTGAATTAATACTCTTAATATCAATCCATAATGGTGGATACTGCTTGTGAGGCAATTAGCCTAATTTGCACCAATGATATTTGAAAATCATGAATAGTTGTATAATTGATTCACCATTGTTTTTATTGGCTGACTAAATATTTATCTTATTCATCTATTTATCAATTCATACATCATCATCATCATCATTATTATCATTATTATAATAATAATAATAATAATAATAATAATAATAATAATAATAATATTATTATTATCATTATTATTACAACAACAACTTTGATGTGTGCTGTCCTGAATTTATTTTCTTTCTCTCTGCAGAATGCAACATTAATGTTTTCAAATTTGTTTGACATTTGAATTTGGCTGAAGAAGATATGTGGCATATCGAAAATTTTCAGTTTGTTTTGATGTATTTATTATCATCATTATTATTATTATTATTTGCATTTTCACATCAGTTACCTGGGGGTTACCGCTGGAGACTGAGTGACAGCAAGTCCCCTCTAGTGTCCAGCCCTCCTCTCATCTCATCTTATCTCTCCCTCACCTATCATAACAGTGCTATGGTCTGTACCTCCACCACCATTTGGGTGTTTTTATTTGAAAATTTTTTTTCTTTCCTTCCTCCTCTGTTAGGCCACTTCTAACAGCTGGGGTTGTAGATATATCTCTAGCACTTTCCTCAGTATTCGTGCAGTCCCTAGCAGTGCAGTGGTCTGCACAGTCTCAATCTATCCTTTTACCTCTAATTCCTCCGATCTTGCCTTCAGTGTCTTTGGTACGGTTCCGAGTGCACGCATTATTACTGGCACTACCACTATTACTATTACCATCATCATCATTTGTTCTTTACAATATATTGCTGAGACTTCACCAACTACTTAAGGCAAAAGAGGGTTGAAGTGAGGCATAACCCCCCCTTCTGCCCCCAGTCTCATTTTGCGCATGTGGGGCTGTCTTTTGTTTTTCTTTAGTATACCGCAGATTATAAGGCTCTTCTCAGTACTTAGGCAGTGCCTTTAAGCACTATCTTCTGCATTTCAGATAGAGAAAAGGATTTTGGCAAGATGTTTTTCAGTGCCTTTCTTGATTATCCAGAGGGCTCCAACAATAACAGGGGCAGTTTGTGTTTTCTCCTTATTATAACTGTTATTCATCATCCTCATCATTGCTACCGGCAACTGACTGGTTTAATCACTGTTGCTGGGTTCAGGTTACTCATGGGTTCTGACATTTATGTACCTATCTATCAGGATTATTGTGCTAAGTGGGCCTGTTGGCATGGGGCTAAAATAGGGGGGACCTCTGGGTAAAGAATATTGATACCTAAAAAAAGAGTTAGAATAGTACAGAATAATCTTTCAAGGAAGATTCATAAAAGATTTTCCAACACAGTAATTGAACAACCATAGCATCAAAAGTTGAAGACATGTAAAAAATTTAATCGAAAAATAAATATGATCAGAATAAATTCCATTTATGACATCACTCGTGTTTTCCATTGCAGAACATTTAAAATGGAGTAAAAACCATCTAGAAACATCTAGATCCTGGAGAATCTAGATGCTATTAATAAACCAGCCACAATGAAACCTGCAAAGAGTCAAAAGAACTTTTTTCCCCCTAAATAAAAAAAAACTTTTTAAAAAGTAATCTAGTGGAGTACTGATGCCAATTTTCAAGTCTGTAGACAAAACTGTATTGCCAAGAGTGCTGGAACAAATAAACAGAAAAACAAACACATGCGCATATAAAAAAACTATAGATCCCTCACCATCTTTGATGGCTACAGTTGTTCAATATAAATAACGATATATATATATATAGATGTATATGTATTTTTTTTCATTTTTTCTTTCCAAATTCTCATAGTGGGCTCGCTCTTTATCTTCTGATTACGCTGTTAAATTGTTGTCATAGGATCACCGTCCGATTCAAAGTTGTGATAAAAAGCAACTGAAGGTAAAAGATAAAAAAACTAATCAATATTGATACAAATAAATTTTGGATATAGAATAAATATGAGTGTAATATTAAATTTACTGCTTCTTATGATAGTGCTATACTCCATTGTCTTCAATACATTTTGAATAAAATTGTTTGTCCTTATCTCTTTTATAAATCATTGAAGTTTTTTTATACTGCTCCGTTACTTGTAAGTACATCATGAATACAACATGAACATCTATGTATATCATCATCAGTCTCTTAATGTCTGTCTTTGGACAGAGACCTATCCCTAGGATTCACCAAAATTCTCTATCGTGGGTGTCGCGGAGCGAGTATTTTCTGAATTTGTCTGGTTCATCTCTCGATTTCGTATTTTGTTCGCCTCCTTTTTGCATGTGGTCTCTGGGGATCCATGTTGTGATTCATGATGTCCATTGGTTGTTTGTCATTCTTGCAACATGGCCTGCCCATTGCCATCTAAGTTTTCTAATATACTCTATGATGTCTCAGACTCCCGTTTTCTTCCTTATATACTGTGCTGTCTTGTGATCTCTCCATGTGAGGTTGAGCATGATTCTCTCCTGTGCGTGTTGCATGCTTCTCCGTTTGCGAGTCTGTCTCTTGGTTAGGTTTCATGTTTCAGCTCCATAAGTGAATTTTGGGAGGATGCATTGGTTGTAAACTCTTCTTTTTAGGATTGCTGGGATTGACTTAGCCCAGGTAACAATCCTAAAAAGAAGAGTATACAACCAATGCATCCTCCTAATTGTAACTTATGGAGCTGAAATATGGAACTTAACCAAGAGACAGACCTTCAAACTGAGAACCATGCAACATGCACATGAAAAGATTATGCTTAACCTCACATGGAGAGACCACAATGCAGCAGAATACATGTTGGAGAAGACTGAGTCCGAGACATCATAGAATCCAATAAAAAAACTCAGTTGTCAATGGGCCCGTCATGCTGCAAGAATGGCAGACAACCGATGGACATCACAACTCACAACATGGATCCCCAGAGATCACATATGCTACTGAGGCCGGCAGAGAACTAGTTGAAGAGATGAACTAAACAAATTCAGAAAGTATCAAATGATAAACATTAAGAGACTGATGATGATGATGACGAAAATACTTGATGAGCAGTTTGAAATGAGACCTACAATTCCAGTCTGGCCTTGGGCTATTGCCTGCTTTGCATGGGCCAGCTGGCACTATGGCTGAGATCTTGAAACCCATTCACACGTTTGTAGTAATCGAAGGATTCAGCTGGCTATAACCAGGGTACTTGGAAATATTCTGCAATCATATTGTTTTAGCGATGAGGATTATATAAGTCCCTCTCATTGTCTCACTACGACATCGACATCGTTTCACAAATCTCACAAGGAGAAGGAAGATCTAAAATAATCCCAAAGCATTGAACGTCATTAAATTCCAGAAAGATTTTCTATATAAGAATTGATGTTCTATTTAGCAAAACAGTTATCTGTAAGGAAAATGAAATGAGCATCCCGAGCTCATTTCTTTTTTTACAAAGGCTGCTTACGTTCTCTTCTGTACTTATGCCCTTGGGAAAGGTGCAAATCTACATCTCAGGACTCATTGGTAGATATCTTGACAAAAAAATGTCAAGTCATTGTCATGCTCTGGTCAATGGGGAGGAGAGTGAGTGAATGAATGATTACATGGGCAAACCACCCATCCATAACCATCTTATCACCAAGGCAATAATAACATTAAAAAAGTATCTGTTACTCCTATTGACAACCTAGTCAGGGACCGCTTACTTTGTCAGAAACAACCCCATCATACTTCTTCTAGGTTTCATCATCATCATCAGTCTTTTAATGTCCATGTCTGGTCACTGGTATGCCACAAAGTTTGCTGAGGAGGAGAGTGAATAGGCAAAGACATGGGTAAACAACTCTCCCATAATTCTCCTACCACCCAGGCAGTAATAAAAGTAAAAATGGCTGACACACTTATTGACAACCTTTACAGGGACCGATGACTTTGCAAGAGACACAAGATGCTCAGAATCACATTGCCGATACCTACTGAACTGATCTAAATTGTCACGCCATCCTTTTTTATAGATGACCACAATTTTGCATGGAATTTTTGGGGATCCTCATGAGTTGGGATGTCCAGCATTTGTCACATTCTTGAAACATGGCCAACCCCTAGCAATTTGAGTCTTTTAATGGTTTCAATCATATCTCTGACTCCTGTTTTTTCTGTAATCTACTGCGCTGTTTTGTGATCTCTCTCTCTCTTGAGCATTATTCTCTCCTCTATATGTTGTATTATTCTTAGTTTTAGAGCCAATCTTTTTGCTAGATTCTATTTTTCAGATCCATTGGTAACTGTTGGTCGTATACCCTTCTTTTTAAAAGCGACGAGATCCGCTCATTCTTCAAGGCTGGGATTATGTTAGAAGCAAAGTACATTTACTGGGTAAAACTTACTTAATGTAATATTCTCTAATTTCATTTGAGAATAGATTGAATCAAAGTCTTCACTACACGGTCGAGGTAAATGACAACTGTGAAAGTGAAATCTTTCTCGAGTTTGTACCACAAGTTGAACTGTTAGAGTTAAACCAGCCTCAAAGTATGACAATGCACTTTCTAATTAAAAATCTTAAATGCTTTGAATAATTTGAATCTTAATCACTGCTAACCACAACAGACCGGTTTAATCACTGTTGCTGTGTTTAGGTTTTTCATGTTTTCAGACATTTACATGCATCTATGTGATAATTTTGAAGACATTAGAGAGCAAACTATAGCATATTGAACTGTCTTGTCCTGTGCAAGACTTGAACCCCCATCTACCAAGGAAATATCCCATATGTGACTTTGCTTGTGCCATCTGAACCAATAGCACCACTATAGAAAGATTTATCTTCTTATATGGACTTTGCCCAGTCATAAGTATTTATAGTAGGAACTTGAAACTTAGCAAACACATCCCTTCAATGAGTAGGGGAAATGTTTTTTGTTGTTTTTTTGAAAATTCCTCTACTAAATAGTTTTTATCATTCGAGGGTTCAATTTACAATGAAAGTTTATGACAAATTGGTTCCTTAGTATATGACCACGTTTGTTTGAAAGAAAAATCATGACTTTATTGTTCAAACAATAATGGTGGTGTTTCCATCTTGGTAACTTTACAGCCAGAAAATGGCATAAATTTAGTTGTAAGAAAAAAAAAAAAATTACTTTTGCATACTTACAAAATCATTTTAATAACACCATGCCTCATATCTGAAAACAAGTAAATTTAAACTCAGTAAATCTCCTCCAAATGAAGTTGGCCTCAAAGAAATTGGATTTGACAAAAATCAGTTGATCTAACAATTACCTTACTGGATTTTGAAATTAATATTTCTTGCTTTTTACTTAAAATACGATGAAAAATACATTTTTCTATCACCTGTCAACTTAGCTCAAAGGTCAAAGGGGTGTTGACTCAGCTGGCAGCGCAGGATTGTTTTGAAATGATTACATTCCTCTTGTGAACAAGATGGAAACTTAAGAACTGAAAATAAATAATTCTGTTTGTTGATATTGGAGATAAAATACAAGATAATTTTTCAGTTCCTTTGATGAAGCATTGAGAGATATTACCAAACCATGTTCAACAGATTGAACTGATCTTGGATTTTATTTATTTCGCGAGTTATTCAAATTCTTTTTCATCAGTCTTTTAAGGATCATTATTGGATATGAGTCTTCAAGTATGTGTGTATTAACTCATTCATTTTACTTAAAATCAAACATGAAAATAAATGCGAATAAGTGTATAGTTTTGCTACAAAACCTTCAAGCTAGGCATGCATTTGATGATGTCGCTCCCTTGTCTATAAAAGTCCTTACTGCCATTAATCTCTGCTTACTTCAGCCTTGGGCTTTCTAGACCGGTTATCTTCTCAGCATTCTGGACAGTATGGTTTCCATTATTTGACTATGACTATAATGAATCTTCTTTTGTCGGCTATTTTCCTCAATGTGAGAATCCGTAAATGCTTTCTGGTGTCACAACGTAGTCCCCAACTAGTTTCGATCACTCTCTTAGTTTCCTGCATTTAAAGCTGAACCAAGCACTTCTTGATAATCTTGCTTGGTCAACTATACCATTCATTGTTGAAAGCATCCTTAATCTGGCTCAATCGATATACAACAACAACATTAGAAATGTTATGTCATGTGTTTCTGTGACGAATCATAGTTCTTTCTTGTATTACATTATGTATAGGAATCACCTGATAGCAAACTCTCTCCTAGATACCTCCTTCCTGATAATTAGTTACTTACTAACCAGGCTTATACTAAAACGATCGTTCCCTAATGTTTATGTTTTCTTTTTCAACTGAATGTACCTTCCATTTTAAATGTCTTGTCTGTTGATTCATGAAATAACTGTTTCCATTCCTTATTGTATGGAGTCTTTGCTTCATACTTCATGTCCATATATTTAAGATTGCTGCACGTGCTTCTAACAAAGGTAACATGGCTACTGGATTGTTTATATCTTGGACCATTATGGCCAACTATTGACTTCCATCTTTCTCAAACTCCTCTTAGTGATGTCACCCATGTGGCGGTAACTCACCCATGTGTTGTAGACACAATATCC
This sequence comes from Thysanoteuthis rhombus, assembly GCA_963457665.1. Taxonomy (NCBI): domain Eukaryota; kingdom Metazoa; phylum Mollusca; class Cephalopoda; order Oegopsida; family Thysanoteuthidae; genus Thysanoteuthis; species Thysanoteuthis major. The sequence continues at coordinate 10,003,604 of OY735242.1, forward strand.
TGAACTACCACGTCTTACTTCTACGCAGGACTATGATCATTATTATCATTCCTCTGTTCTTGTATCCCTACGCATATAAGACATGCATTCATACATAGTCAACTGAACCAATTTAAAAACTGAAGAAAACCCATGTTGGCACTTGGTGATGATCTTTGTGAAAAGTCTGTATACACAGTTGAGTAGGCTTATAGGCCTGTAGTTGTTGAGGTCTTTTGGGTTTCCTTTTTTATATAAAAGCATTATGATAGCAGTGATCCAGTTGTCTGGGACTTTACTGACTCGATGAAAACCAGCCTCGTGGACAAACTGGCTTTAGAAGAAGCTACTCAACAATGGACCACCTGCATTGAAAAAATCAGCTGAAAGAAAAAGCAGCAGAATATAAACTACCACTAACCATAGCATTTATCAACTTCAAAAAGGCGTTCGACTCAGTAGAAATCCCGAAGGTCATGGAGGCCATCACTCGACAATGTGTAGATCCAGTATATGTTGAAATGCTGAAACATATATACAATCACAGCAGCTCCTTTATCAGGTTACATAAAGACTCAGACCCCTTTCAGCTCCAGAAAGGAGTAAGACAAGGTGATACCAGCTCACCTAAACTCTTCACAGCCTGCTTCGAGATGATCTTCGGAAGACTAGACAGAAAGAGTAAAGGTCAGTAATAATAAGCTTTATGGCTAGCGATTCATAACTCAATTTAGATTCAAACTTGTTTGGGAGTTCCTGCTTGAGATTACGCCTGTTTGTTGTGAGTAATACATACATATATACATACATGTATAGCCAGACCAAGTTAAAAATTGAGAGAACCTATAAATTAAACTGATTTATTAAACATAATCCACAGTCAGCTCTATGTGTTTAAAATGGTTTGGTGATATTTTCTAATGTTTCACCAAAAGAGAAACTGAATCTCTAGGGACATACGTGTCTACTACCTTATCTGTTTTCAATGAAAAATTCTTGTATATTATTAGTCAATATGGTGGATTAGAGAAGTTAATTGTTCAGCATTTTGTCAACAAGAAGAGAGAGAAAGCAGAAAAAAACTTCTCAGAAGACAAATCAAAAGATCCCTCCAACACAGTCAATAATTGAACAACCTCAACTTCATGTAAAGAAATTCCAACAGAGAATAAATATGGTTAGAATAAATTCTATTTATGGAGTTGTTGTCGTTTTCCACAGTCACAAACATCTAAAATTGAGTAGAAAAAAAAGAAAAATATCTAGAAAGATCTAGATTCTGGAGAATCTACACGTTATTAATGAACCTGTCAGAATAAGATCCCGAAAAGGCTAAAAAAGCTTTTTTCCTAAAAATCCTAAGAGATCAGTTTTAGAAATTTTTTAAAGATTTTAGTGCACCTGCCAATTTTCAAGTCTGATAACATTGTTATATCCAGGAGCTCTGGAATATACACAAACATACAAACAGACGCATATATAAAAATGGATAGAACCCTTTGCCGCCTTTGGTGGCTATGGTAGTTCAACACTTTGTGAACATAATTTAAAACACTAAAACTCTGATAATGAGAACCTGTCAACCAAAACTGTCGATACAGACATAGGTTTCATCAGTCTTCAAGTGGGTCTTGCTAGCCGTTTACATGAAGGTCGCATGTACAGATTGCACAAATGGAGCTAGAGGGCTGGAATTTCAAAAATTTACTCCTTATTATGTCTAGGTAAAACTTTTTTTTCTTTTGAATTACCCCCTAAAATAGGTTTTTAGTTGGCAGTGGTGGGGTGGGGGGAATTTTATAAATCATCATCAATCTTTTAACATCCGTCGTTGTCCTTTCCTGGATGTACTGTGCTGTTTTGTGGTCTCTAATGCTAAATTGGTCTTTTAGTTTGAGCTTTCACTAGTTTTTTGAAAACTTTTTTTTTAGTTATTACATCCCTGCAAAAAACTAAAGAGGAGTAACTAATTCATTGATAGACCTTTTTTCCAATTTTTTAATTGATCATCCCGCACCCAACCTGCCAAGTACCGTTGGTCAAATGATACTTTCTTCTGAGTGACAAAGCAGACATGCTTTTATTTAAAAATTAATTGCAAAGAAGATTTTGGTTTATAATTTGTAATGGAAATTCGGGAAAGTTAGCTGTAAAAATTAAATATCTCGCTTTGTTCTATTCCATTAAGAAAGAATTATGGGATTTTCCCTCAATGTATGGCCAACTCAATAAAAATTTCTATTTCATTGTGAATGATGGCAGCTCAGTTCTATCGGTGTGTCACGGCTTTTATCTTGCAATAGATTATCTTGGGAATTTCTGTCATTGCAGTTCTATGTTTTTAATAAAATTTCCATTTTTTAATGATTGATGGAAAATCAGTTCAATGTTCGAGTCGGGGCTTTTATCTTGCAATGGATTATCCTTGAAATTTCTGTCATTGCAGTTCTTTATACATTCTGTTCTATTATGATTGATGGCAACTCAATTGTATGTGTGAGTTGGGGCTTTTATCTCAAAATGGATATCTTGCAATGGATTATTGTGGGAATTTCTCTCATTGACATTCTATGGCTAACTCAATAAAATTTCCATCGTATGATTGATTGCAACTCAATTCTGTATGTGAGTCAGGGTTTTTATCTTGCAACAAATAACTTGCAATGACTTATCTTGCAATGGACAAGGGCTTCTATCTTGTGATGGATAACTATATCTGCTACTTGCTGCAAATAAGAAATCTAAGAACTGAAAAGTAATGGCAAAATTAATAGCATAAATTCATTCTAGCAGATTCAGATTATTTCCTGAATTCAGTGATATGGATGCAATAGAGTGGGTTCTCAGGTGAGCTACAAAGATTGCCCCACCACTGAGTGATCTTCCATGCTCCGAAGAAGCTAAACCTGGAAACTCTTAATCACAAAAGGGGAGAGCAGATCTCCTTGAAGCATACTGCAGCAGAGAAGACATTCCCAACCTTGACCAGAGCTGTCGTTGAGGTTGATGTCCTGATAAGATGTTCACGCCATCCCCTCTGTATGGCCACATTGGGAAGATAAAAATCCACGAAACAACTTGTATCCTAAAAGCTCTTATCCAGCGTAGCAGGACTATGGAAAAACCTATCATAAAAAAATTACTCTTCAAAAAACCATTAATGTTTTCAGGCGTAATCTCAAGCAGGAACTCCCAAACAAGATTGAATCTAAGTTATGAATAGCTGGCCATAAAGCTTATTATTACTAATTTGAGTTATATACATAAAATGCTCAAATTTTTCTTGGAAAAAAACAGTTCACAGTATGTAATTAATAGAAATTAGTTAATTACTGAAGATAATGGCGTAAGCAAATCATTACTGGCTGTCAGATGAAACACATTTTTTCAATGAAGTACGCAAAAGTATTTTTCCTTTTCTTCAAACTAACCTTAAACCATTTTCTTGCAACTAATACCCAAATTAACACTTCAAAGAAGATATTTAATTATTTCAATACATTTTAAAAAGATTATGGTTGCAGAATATATCTGCTTAGAATAATAATCTAAATTGGCTGTGTTCAAGGTCCAATGAAATGAGTAAAAAGACGAATATCTGTGTAACATAATAAATTTATTCATAAAACAAAAGTGTTTGATGTAAGTTTTATTTTGTGATAGGAAAGGTGATTGTTATTCCAAAAGATTTCAAAGAAACGTTTGTAGGCCGATTATTCAAAGTTTGTGAATTTTTGTTTGTATGTAAAAGAAAGAAAATCTCTTTTTAGTGAAAATTTGTTTTGAAAAAGTTGATGGGATATATTCTTATTTATAGGTAATTGTGAATTCCTCTAATAAAGGAAAATCTTTTGAAAAGTGCATAACGGAACCTATATCTACTAATTCCTTTGCAACATGTGTATGCGCTGGTCGGCCTGTTGACGTCTTATTTCTCCAATTGTTGTATGGCAACAGAGTACCATAGAGTGAATAGATAAAAAAAAAACTTT
>OY735242.1:10012574-10155074 GCA_963457665.1 Thysanoteuthis rhombus
CATGATAGATAGATCTAGTGGATTTGGGGAAGATTTATGTCCTGCAATGGGCACTAAACAACTGATGATTATAATGTAATGGATAATTTAGACCAAGGTTCATAATAAGGTACGTACAAAATGAAGAATTTTACGCTAAGGTACATATGAAAAATTTTAGATCATAGCTTATAAACACATTTAATCTAAGGTAAATAAGAATTTTAATCCAATGTCCATAATAAGGATTTTATACTAAAGTATGTAATGAAATATTTTAGACATAATGAAATATTTTAAATGAAAGTATACAATCAATAATTTTGCAATAAGGGACATAAAAATTCCAAGATGTATAACTTAACACAAAGGTATGAAATGAAGAATTTCACATTGGTGTACATATGAAGAATTCTAGACTATCATCATCATCATCATCATCATCATCATCAGTCTTTTAGCGTCCGTCGTTGGACATAGACCTTCCCCAGGATTTGCCACACTTCTTTATCATGGGCGTCATGGAGCCAGTACTTCCTGAACTTGTCTAGCTCGTCTCTCCATCTAACATTTTGCCGGCCTCGGTTGCGCATGTGTCTGCCAATCTTGCAACATGGCCAGCCCACCGCCATTTGAGATTTTTTATGGATTCTATGATGTCTCTAATTCTTGTCTTTTCCCGAGTGTACAATGCTGTTGTGTGGTCTCTCCATGTGAGGCCCAGCATTATTCTTTCATGTGCACGTTGCATGGTTCTCAGCTTACGGGTCTGTAAGCTAAATGAAAATTTTAATCTAAGGAAATTTCACTGAATGGAGGATTTTACTTTCTGGTACATGATGAAATATTTCAGACTGAAAAATACAATCAAGAATTTTACAGTAAGGTACATAAAAATTTTGACCGAGATTTATAATAAAGAATTTTACTCAGAGATACAGAATGAGGGATTTTAGACTTAGGTACATGAGAATTTTAGTTCCAGGCATATAAAAAGGAACTTTAAAGCATAAAATAAAAGATTTTACTCCGTATAGATTTTAGACCAATGTATGTAAGGATTTTAGACCAACGCATGTAATGGAGAATTCAAAGCCAATGTACATGATGTAGAATTTTTGGCATGAATTCAAATTTTCCCTATTCATGGTATCAGTAGCAAGATCCATGGAGTGTTGTCCTTGTTAGACAGACTCCCAAGGATATGGGATACGAGTTCAGGTCTTACAGGATACTGCTGTAACCTCAAATGTGTGTTTGTGAATTGTCAGCAATTAATTTGACTATATTTGAGTTGGTATTTTTTTAACTGTGATGCACATTAAACTGAACTACAATATATACAATTGTAAGTCGACAATTCTAGGAACATAAAGTTAGCCAAAATTGGGGAAGATTTAGCTGATTTTTAGCAATTTTTGAAGTAGTTTTAGCCAGAAAAAACATATTTGAGTTGGAAGTACTGCTCTCTATCTTTGTAACCATTGTGAAAAATCTTACCTGTCCTGTCTTGATAGCCCTGGGGGACATGCAATAAATGGGGGAATTTACTTCTAAGTCTTCATTCGAGAAGCCAAGCCTTTACATGTATATATATATATATAATGATTGAGTCATCCACAGACAGCTGTTTTACTGTATTACAATAATCCAGTGTGGCTATAGACTATCCATTATCCCATCCAGTAACACAAGGTAGAATTGAAACCTTTGTTTCAGACCCGGAGGCCGATATCCTACCTCTGGACTATGGAACTGGACGGTCAGTAAGGCTGAATTTAATCGATATATCTATTTACACAGAAATTCCTCATCCACCAGAGTGCTCTATTCCTATGGAAGAGCATATATATCATTAGATTGGACAGTTTATGTCTGAGAGAATATGATAATTATTGGAACAATCTATTTGGGCACCAAAATCATCCAAGAAGACAGAGCAGAGTCATTTTATGGCTGCTTCCCAGTATTCCAGGTTCCAGGTCAGTTCCAGTGCCAGCCAAAATATGTTTCCCTATAAATTGTCTCTAAAATAATAATATATATAAATCCCCAAAACGGTTACATGGTAAATGACTGATGATCCCAAAGAGTGAAAATTTACACATCGTGCTATAATAACAAAGTATATGTGAAACAGGGAAAAAACACTGAAGAAAATATATAAATTGCATTGACAGATATTGGGGAAATAAGTGACTATAGTGACACTAAAAAATTCTTGAAAATGTCTTTTAATGTTTAGTGTTTAAAGCTGTAAAGCTGTCTAGACTGATACAAATATATAACCGCTCTACTGATGGTATTGAGCATATTTTTTGGACTAAGATGTATTTAATACATTGATACATGTACACGCATTTATTGTATATTCTATTATTGTTCTGTTGTCTACATACATACATACATATATATATATATATAGATAGAGAGAGTATTATTTGATTATATGTACAAATTTTGATATTTTTGAATGATAAAATTGTTAATGTATATTTCTGTGTTTATAATCTATGCATATGTATATGTCTGTGCATATGTATATGTATACATATATATATATTTATATGTATATATGCGTGTGTGGAACATTTACACACACCGGTATGAAATTTTTTTAAAAATGTGGTGTATGTGTACGATTGTTTGTTGTAAGGATGTAAAAAAAATGATTTTGAGATGTAACACCTGTTTTTCTCATAAATTTCTCTTCACCTTCCTATTGTCATTTAACCATAACTTTATATATATATATATATATATATATATATATATATATATATGTTATTAAGAAATGGTTAAATGATCTGACAGAATGATAATAAAACTCTTATTTGAAATGATCTCTTCTTATTATACTGATAAAGAGTTTTCTATATGATGTAACGCAATTTGAAATCATTCCGTCAGATCATATATTCATTTCTAAATGACATAATTGTCACGTTGAAAGAAACTAACAGAACTGATATAGTCCATTAATAAACAAAGTGGGAGTTTGAAGTTAAAACAGTTATTTGGGCCTTTATATTACCGGCAGCTGTTAAGCTTAATGGTAAGATAAACGCTACACTACTGGTGGCAGATTCGATTCCTTCAGTAGCCCCATTTTCTTTTATTGTTTATTCTATTTGTATTATCTAGGCCAAATGATATATTCACCATGGGAAACAATTTCAACTAAGTGTTTCAATAAATCGTGATTTATGATCATATACAGAATAAATATTAAATTACAAATGTATGTACGTTTATTTGAAACTGATACTTATCTATTAGTAGACGTCTTGAACGAACATTTAACACAAAACATATTTGTTAATGGATATATTCATGTTTGATATTAAATATATATAATGCCCGTATATGTATATATATATATACACACATATAACATTAGTGTATTTCATTATGTGATATCATATAAAAGTTACATTAATCTATAAGTATTAACATATTCCATTGATATCTTGATTTGTGTACATTTATAACATTACTAAAGATTTGTCAACCAAAACTGTCAACACGGGTTTCTTTCAGTTTTCAATTAAGTCTGGCTAGTTATGTATGTATGTATTACATGTTCAGCTGGAGCAGGAGGGTAGAACATTTCAACATTTACTCATAAATCGAGGAAAATATTTTTTGTCTTTTGAAAATTTCCCCAAGTAATTTTTTGAGGGAGGTTTAGTTTGCAATGTAAGTTTATGCTAAATTGATTCCTTTAGTTTAGGTGTGCCTTATTTTTTGAAAATTCAGACTTTTTTATCTATGATCACTGCCCAACAAAAGGTGTAATGAAATAACTTGTTTATTGATTATCCCTTTTTTTCTATGATCTTAATTGATTAACCCTATCATGGCATGCTACTAAAAGAAATTGGTTGCGTGACTGTTTCTATTGAGCATTTTGTGCATCAGTGGTAGCTTGGGATGCGGAGTTGCTGACAAGCAGTTTCTGCGTTTCCTCGAAAGCAGGGGCCGGTGAATCTCGTTTTTGTTAAAATTTACACCGGACAAGTGGAAATAACCCTGTGAGCTTTTTCTGCTTTTGTTATGGTCATTGTTGATCGAACAGCTTTTACATATTGAAAGATCAGCCAACCCTCAATGCTGGACAATTGGTTGTGAACAGAGCCCTGCTCTTGAAGGTTCTAGAGATCCCCTCAACGATCCCAAAAGCCACATGGATCGTGATTGCAGATGCCTCTTCCACCACCATTGACGCCTCCCTGAACAAAAGTTAGGACAGCAACTGTTCTACGTTCTGACTCTCCTTGCACTCATCATCATCATCATCATCAGTCTTTTAATGTCCATCGTTGGATATAGACCTTCCCCAGGATTTACCACTACTCTCTATCATGGGCGTTGTGGAACCAGTATTTCCTGAATTCGTCTTCTTCGTCTCTCCATTTCGTAATCTACCGGCTTCGGTTTTACATGTGATCTCTGGGTATCCATGTTGTGAGTCATGATGTCCATCGGTTGTCTACCATAAGAAACTTCGATCTACATAAGTTCTAGTTTCATTTGTCATTCTTATCTTATTTTAATTCACCTATTCATTTATTTATTCATTTATTTTTTGTTTCAAACTTCACTGTTTCTTATAGTTCTTTGTTTGATAATTACATATGTTTACACCACTCCCCACTAATCCTTAATCTCTTCTCCTAACTCCTAAATAGTTCATCTCTCCATCTTGTATTCTGTCGGCCTTGGTTTTGCATGTGATTTCTGGGGATCCATGTTGTTAGTTGTGATGTCCATTGGTTGTCTTTCATTCTTGCAACACGGCCTGCCCATTGCCATATTAGTTTTTTAATAGTTTCTATGATGTCTCAGACACCCATTTTCTTCCTTACATACTGTGCTGTCTTGTGATCTCTCCATGTAAGGTTGAGCATGATTCTCTTATGTGTGTGTTGCATGCTTCTCAGTTTGTAGGTCTGTCTCTTGGTTAAGTTCAATGTTTCAGCTCCATAAGTGACTGTTCGAAAACTCCTGGGCAACAAAGGAGATGACCCATCTCTGGCGAATGTAGTTTCTATTGAGTGACTCGCCAGAACGGTTCTCAATAAAATTATCCTTCCCAATATTTTCAATTTTTAACCATCTCAGTATTCCTTTCAGTTTAGTCACATGAAAAGGACCAAAAACAAATAAGTTATCATAGGTGTTAAATTCATAGAGGGGAAAAAAAACATCAATAAATGTCTTATCGAAGATTATCTCCGTTTTGTTATTGTCATGAAATCTATCTTCAATAATGATGAGTGATGAAGATAAAATAACGGGAAATGTGTAATATTGTGTGACAGCTTCAGCAAAAGTTGTACTGAAGTCAAGTGGCAAAATTTCCTCATTCAAGTGATTTTAAGAGATGTTATTTTCTTTGAAAAAAACGAGAAAAAAAAGACAAACATGACATTACAGTAGGTAGTTGGATGACTACAGCATCAAAATTTGAAGTTATGTAACAAAATTCTATCAAAGAATAAATGTGGTCAGAATAAATTCTCTTTATGACATCACAGGTGTTTTCCACTGGAAAACAAATATAATAGTTGGAAAAAGCAAATAGAAATTTCTGGATTCTCCAGAATCTTGATGTAATTTACACTGGAAAACATCTTAAAAAAACAGCTGGAAACATCTTAAAAAACAGCTAGATTCTGGAAAATGTAGATGTTCCAAACCTGTCAAAATGAGGCCTAAAAAAGGTCTGAAATGCTTTTCTTCCAAAAAAAAAAAAACATTTTTAGAAGGGGTCTCGTGGAATACTGATGCCAATTTTCAACTCTGTAGACAAAACAGTATGACCAGGAGAGCTGGAACGCATAAACACCCACACATATAAAAAAGGATAGAACCCTTCACCACCTTGCAGAGGGAAGTGTGCCATGCTGTGTGATAGCTTCAGCAAAAGTTGTTCTGAAATGGCAAATATTTCCTAATTCAAGAGATTTTTGAAGATGTTTTCTTTGAGTAAACAAAAAAAAAAGAAAAGAAGACAACAACAGATGTTGTAGTTTTCTTTGAGTTGACAGACAAGTATAAAGTTTTCATGATCGTCATTTATTATTTTGATCACTCAATACAGGTGCGATTGGCATAGTTGGTAACAGCTCAGACAATGGAATCGGCAACTCGAGTTTAAACCCTGGACAGGGCTGTCCGCTCTAATGCCCTAGCTGAAACCATAGATCCATCTTTCCCCACTCTAGCTATGGGCAAAATAGCTGCTCAGATTGGGCTCTCGAGATGCAACCGTTCTAAGAGAAAGACAACCCTGATTCTGAACAAGGTGATACAACCTCTTTAAGACTGTTTGACGCTCAGTTCGACATCCTTCTGGTAGCTCCTGCAACCAAGCTGATGCCAGACGTATCACTCCCTGCTTTTCTCTGGACAACATCAGCGAAGCCAAGAGTGGCTTTCTGCTGATCTGCTTTGTTCAGGCATGAGCATGTGCAGATATTGGGGAGGGATATTCCATTATTCATAGAGACAAAACTGAAACCAAAAGAAATTGGTCTATTTTTATATCAAATTTTGTTTCTACTAACTTAGCTTTAGATAAAAACTTGTCTTTCTTCAGTAAGATGATTTGCAATACATTTCTATAGTAAAAGTATTAGCTGTGCCTTCACATTATTTTTATATAATCATCTTATTCCTTAAACAATGCTTGTATCAGTTCCAGGACCATCACCAGTAGGATTTCTATAGTAAAATTATCTGCGATTCTGTTTTCAATGAAATAATATCCATACATCGTATGAATTAATCTCCATACCCCACATGTGTACAAAAACTATTTATATGAAACATTATACAGAATTATTCTAAAAGATAGATCTTTTATCTAAAATTAGATAAGATTTGGGCATTGTTGGTCGAAAATGACCATAATGACCCTGAAAGACACCTTTTGGGGAAAAACCCCCCCCAAGGAACATATATTTAGATGGTGCCTAGAGATGTACTCATGCAAACTTCCAAGGTTGTAGCCCCCAAAATATGACCAGGAGTGCCCGGAGACACATATACACATGCAGACAACCAAAGAAGGGAGAATCTGTAGCCTATTTGATTGGCTAGTTGGGCAGGTCATTCGTGGGGCTCTGGTGATTCAATTTATGATGGTTTTCAGTGGTGAAATCATTAACAAAACACTCCCCTTATATTCTTTCAGTAACGTGTGCTTCAATTCTAACAATCACTCTTTCCTTACTTTCAGTGTATTTCTATAGTAAAACCATATACTGTGCTTTTATAAGTAAATTTATTAACTATGAATTCACATCATTCATATAATAGCCCTATTTTGTCAGTAACACTTGCATTAATTCTCAACGACTGACAATCTATTTCATCTATCATATGAATGTTTAGTAATTGATGAATTTTAGTGATGCTATGATTGAATGGAATGAACAGCAGGAGACAAATAAGATTTATGAGTTTGTTCTTCAAGAAATTGGTAATAACTAATGATTATCAGAAGAGATGGGTTATGAAAAGTCTGATACTGAATAAGTAAAGAGTTTTGAATGAAGTTAATAAAATAAGGCCTTGCAGATCAGACTGGCACAAAAAATGCTGTATGATTATATTCTATATGAAATTACTTGTAAGTAACGATAAGGTTTTGGGAGAATGAGGTTAGGAAGAAAAACAGACTCTAACAGAATAAACAATTACAAATTTTGATGCTACAAGAAAATATGATGAACTGAGTTCAGATACCGAAATAGAGTATCTTCCAAAAGGAATTGCTAAGAAATTACTTATTGTTATCAGAAGAAGTAAGTAACCAAATATACAGAGACCAAGACACTTTCTAAAAAATTGGAAAAAAAAGCCAAACCCAAATCTTGTTGGTCTGAGAGGCCGAACAGAAGATATAAGATGAAATTTTTCCAGAAATTGGTTCTAACTAATTATATTTTGCAAGAAAAAGATGACAAAGAATCGTGACATGGGCAGACTGGACATTATTAACATGACAAAAAGATTCTCTGGATTGATTGCAGACAAGAAAACGTGGCGGATAACATTCTTGAAGAGATTGAATGACGAGTAATCATTACATTTTGAAAGAAATATTTTATAAAAATTTAAATATTAAAATGATGAATAACTATACTACAAGGTACAGGATGAAGAATTTTAGACCAATAATGGATAATTTCACATAAAGGCACAATAAATATAGAATTTTAGATTAATGTACATTATGAAGAAATTTGCAGCAAGATTCATAAAGAAGAATTTTACTCAAACATACATAAGATTTGTACTCAATAGTATCTAATGGAGAATTTTAGACCAAAGAGTATAATAAAGAATTTATACAACTAAAGGAATATTGCTCTCAGGTACATATAGAGAATTTTAGACCATCATCATCATCAGTCTCTACTGATCAAAGACTAGAATCCGCCATTTTGGGTGTTGTGAAGCAAATACTTTCTGAATTTATCTAGTTTGACTCTCCATCTAGTATTCTGCCGGCCTCGGTTGCGCATGTGATCTCTGGGGATCCATGTTGTTAGTCGTGATGTCCATCGGTTGTCTGCCATTCTTGCAACATGATGGGCCCATTGCCATTTGAATTTTCTAAGAATTTTTCAAGATGTCCCAGACTTCTATTTTCTCCTTGATATACTGTGCTGTCTTGTGATCTCTCCATGAGAGGTTGAGCATGATTCTCTCATGTGCACGTTGCATAGTTCTCAGTTTGAGGGTCAATCTTTTGGTTGGGTTCCATGTTCCAGCTCCGTAGGTGACTACCACAAGGATATGCCCTTCTTTGCAGGACTCGTGGGATTTTCATGTTCTTAAATGTTGAGTTTGTCCTACAAAAAACTTATCAACCTAGTGTGATTCTTTGCTTAATTTCTTCTTCTTTTGATGACTTTATGTAGATTCACCAACCTAGATATATGTAGTAGTCTACTTTCTCCAGCTCGGCTTTTTTGATTCTGATCGTTATTTAGGTCAAGTTACATAATCAAGAATTTTAGGTTTGTAAGGAAGAATTTTACACTTACGTACAGGTACTTAGGAATTGTACTTAATGGTATCCGATAAAGAATTTTAGATCACAGTACAATTTGAAGAATATTACACTAAGAAATTTAGCACATAGTATATCATAAGAATAATTGAATCTAAGGTAAATACTATTTTAGACCAAGGTATACAATGACGAATTTTACTCTAAGGTACATGAAAATTTAGTCCTTGATATAGAATAAGGAATTTTATACAAAGGTACGGAATGAAAAATTTTACTATGGTACATATGGAGCTAAAACATGGAAGCTAACCAAGAGACAGACCCGTAAATTGAGAACCATGCAACGTGCACATGAAAGAATTATGCTGGGCCTCACATGGAGAGACCACAAGACAGCACAGTACATCCAAGAAAAGACAAGAGTCAGGGACACAATAGAATCCATTAAAAATCTCAAATGGCGGTGGGCTGGCCATGTTGCAAGAATGGCAGACAACTGTTGGACATCACGACTCATGACATGGATCCCCTGAGGTCACATGTGCAACCGAGGCCGGCAGAATAGTAGGTGGAGAGACAAGCTAGACAAGTTCAGGAAGTACTGGCACCACGATGCCTATGATAGAGAAGTGTGGCAAATCCTGGGGAAGGTCTATGTTCAACGATGGATGTTAAAAGACTGATGATGATGATGATGATGATGATGACATATATAAAATGCTTAATAAGGAATTTTACTGAATGGAGGATTTTGCTCTCCGGTACACAATGAAGCATTTTAGACAAAAGTATAAAATCAAGAATTTTACTGTAAGGTACCTAAAAAAAAAAACTTGGACCAAGATAAAAGAAAAAAATTTTACTCATAGGAACAAAATGGTGGATTTTAGACTAAGGTACATGGTATGTAAAAAGGAAGTTTAAGGTATAAGATATGAAGGATTTTAGACTAAAGTACATTATGAACAAGTTTAAGTCAATATATATGATGTAGAACTTTAGGCTAAGAATTTGAATTTTGTCTGTTGATGGGTATCCATGGCCAGAGCTATGGAGTGTTGTTAGACAGGCTCCCAAGGATATAGGATATGAGTTCAAGTCTTGTTGAAGGAGTCTATTGCAGTCTCAAATATGAGTTAGTGAATTTTTTACGATAGAACTAACTATATTTAAGTTGGTAGATGTTTTTTTTTATCTGTGACATTCATTGAACTGAACTGAATACAAATATATACAATAGAACATAATTGTAAGTCAATCGTTCTGAGAATGTGTAGAATTTATTCACTCACTGCTGAAGGGAACCCAGCCTGAGTTTAGTCATGATGAAAAGTAACAACAATTAAGATGAAGGTAGATAGTAGAAAAAATGAATAATAATGATTTTGTATTTGTCTTTAATATTCAAATGAACCAATGGATCTTTTGCCTCATACAATTTTTAAAAAAAATCTTTCAAAAATTCTGTTGATTTAAAAAGAATAACTATCAGGAAAAAACACTGCCTTTAGCTCGAATTATTTTCAGATTGTTCTAGGTGTGAACTAAGTACATCTGGGCTAGATTTGCAAGTCTTGAAACAATATACTGGCGCCGAATTGTCTGAAGCTTTGGAGCTCTCTACTGGAACATCACTGAATAAACTGAATTGACGGCATTGAATCATGCCTAACCCAAAACTTTTGTGACTGTTACTTAGTCACGACCCAACATTGTAACGAGTTGGCTACAAGCAGAGGTTCCTCTCGAGCAGAGATAGTTTTTCAAGATGAGCGGAACAGCTGCATCTAAATCAAGGTACAAAGCTAAAGCGAACTCCAAAGTCAAACTAATCATTCTCTCAGAGTAACAGAACAGGTTAGTCACTCAATAGAAACCATCATGTGACAAAGATCTTTTCAAAAAGGGGTGATCAATGAATTAGTAACTTTTTATCACCTCTTTTAGGCAGTTATCAATGATAATTTTCAAAAAATTAGCGAGAATACTGCCTGATACAAACTAAGTGACAAAAGGGTGATCAATGAAAGAGTTACTTCTATCGCCTTTTTTAAGCAGTGATCATTAAAAATTTTTGAAAAATAAGCAAGAATACTGCAGGACACAAACCAAGGGACAAATTTAGCATGAACTTACATTGCAAATTGAATGCTATACTAAAAACCGATTCAAAGGATTAATTTTCAAAAAACAAAAAAAATCTTTTTACCCTATATATAATAAAGAATAAATGCTTGAATTTTCAGCCTTCAACAAATGTTCTACATTTGTATGGTATGTACAAATAATATGTACATCTAGACCAACTTAGAAACTGAAGAAACCTTTGTTGACAGTTTTGGTGATAGTCTTTGTTGACGGTTCTTAAAAACAGTTTCACAATGAGAGAAGCCTCCCTTAGGAAGAGAAAAGATATGGCCGGACGTCATGCCTGCAAACAATAGTATCTCACTGTGATAAAAAGTATATATTCATTTCAGTTCCGTTTTGTGTATTGAGTGTGATAGATGAGACTATAAAAAACCCAAGTGCTATATTTATTAGAGCAACATAGACGAATATTTTCCCCTGTTCTTGGGCTTCTATTAATGCTACCCTTGAGAGAAAACCCACCTAAGAGAAGAAGGAAGAAAAAAAAATGTAAAAAGTAGAGTCACATCATCAAGGTGGCCAGCATTTTCAACAAACGCTACAAGAAGGCTTATGGCTTGTTTTGGTAGAAAATCCTGATATAATTTATTACAGTTTACATTTTAGAGAAGGTTTTATGCTTTCGCTGTTTCTGCTACGGGGTCTATTTGATGCCGAAGACGTGCGGTGAGAGTTATGTCCCTGTTCTAACCGAAATTCAAGACAGTTGGTTTGTGTGTTATACAAACATTGTGAGTAGGTCGGGTCACTCAGAAGTTTGTTGCACAGGAATCTTCCAGTATATAGGCCAATGTCGCTTTTTTGTTTGTTTTTAAAAAAAATTTCTGTCATGCTATAGCAAACAGGAAAAGAGTAAGGGGTGAATCAGAATTTTGTCCATGTGCTTACTACGCTAGCTATGTGACTGTGTTTGCATCTATTTGACTACTGCTACACAAAAGCAAGATAATCTCATTAGTCTTAAAAAAATGTTATACATACCGATTCAAAGCCTAACTTCAAAGAACAAAAAAATCCCATTAGTCCAAAAAGAAAGGGTATCCAACCAATGTATCCTCTTGATAGTTACCTACGGAGATGAAACATAGAACCTAACCAAGAGACTGATCTGCTAACCGAGAGCCATGCAATGTGCACATGAGAGAATCATGCTCAACCTCATATGGAGAGATCGCAGTATATCACGGAGAAAACAGTATTCCGAGACATCAAAGAATCCATTGGAAAACTCAAATTGCAATGGGCTGGTCATGTTGCAAGAATGGCAGACAACTAATAGACATCATGACTTACAACATGGATCCACAGAGATCACAAGTGCAAATGAGGCTGGCAGAATAAAAGATGGAGTGACAAACGGGTAAATTCAGAAAATAATGATAGAGAGGTGAGGTGGATCCTTGGAAAGGTCTTTGTCTGACGATTGATGTCAAAGGACTGATGATGGTGATGATGATAGTTACTGCTGCTGTTGATGATCTCAGTTGTAGAAAGACAGAGAACAAATATAGGCATCTCTGATTTTTCATGAGTAAAATTGATGTTTTTTCTCCATATGAAAAAGTTTTCTACCCAATTCTTTCACTTTATTGTTTTGAAATTATCAAAAAACAGAAAATATGGAAAGTGTTAGAAAATCGACAGAAAGAAACGTTTTGGTCATGGTATGCAACTTTATTTCTTGCAATAAGTACATTTATACTAAAATGCATTTTTGTATAATTAATGCATAGTTTTCGACTGGTATTATACTAGTCACTATATATCTACTAGTTTCGGGATTGGTCTGAATAAGGACAGAGTTGTACCTAAAGATTTGGCTGGGGTTGCTCCTAGAAGTTCACTCTCCAGCATTTAGCAATATTTATCAGTAGGTTAACTACAATTTGTAAAAACTTTTGGGGGTTTCTTTCTATTCAGGGGCCCAGGGGGCAGTTTTAAAAGTAGCCCCCCCTCAGCCATACTTCTGATTTTTAATCATTGCCCTTTGATCTTTAACAGATGTTGATATTTTGAAATGCGTGTGTAATTATATACTATTATTGGTAGATCAATTTTCCGGCACGATTTGTTAAGAAAGGTGTTGGATTATCTGGTCTGCTGAACCAACGAGGGTCTCGTAATTTTGATTAAATTCTTCACCCTGACCTACTTATTATGCAGATCTCATATCCTTGAAGCATTACGACTGTTTGAAAATTGAATTAAGCAAATATTAAGTCTGAATTAAGGTTAATTGCAATCCATTAATGCAAATTATATACATAGTTCATTAATATAAAAGAAACTAATGAATATTTTCAATCTCCATTCTTATTATTTAAGAATGTTTATTTCTTGTCAGTATGGTGAATTAAAACTTCCACACTCAATGAAGGTCCTGATTCTTATTGATACTTACTAAATCTGCCACAGGGCCCTATGAGCACCACTTGGAGACTGAACTCATTAAGGTGCAATGCCACATCAACCAAAGGGTACTTGACCTTAGATCTCCAGACTCAAAAGGCGCTTGGGTGGATTTAGGGTTCCTTAAGTTGACCTGTGCCTTGGGCCTCTGTTGAGCCTAATCCAGCCCTGCTACTCTGGCAATAGTCAGTGAAACTAGCTTGTTAATCACTGCTCTACATCGGGCTATATGGACATTTACTAGCACAAGGCAAAGACTATGGGTCACCCATTGTGAAACCAAAGTCTCTACAGTTGTAATGATCAGCAAGATGAACTTATCAACTACTGCTCCACAGCGAGCTTACTTTTGCCTTGTGAATAGCATTTCTTTGGAAAATACTTAATCAGAATATTTGATCCGATTATAGAAAATGCCAACAGAAACATTTTTATTTTCTGTTGGTGTATAGGTAAGATCTTACAAATTTACTAGATTTCTTAAATAAATCATCTTGCTACAGGAAAGAATTTGCTGACCGAAGCAGCAACGGAATAGTGAAACACATCCCCCACAAGTGCACCTCCAATTTGGTCTGCCCCTGGGGGGAATAAGTGTGTGAGGTCCCAAGGGGAGTATTTTGAAGAGGATCAAGGTACCATTGCCCTAAATTAACTCATGGATGCAAAACATCGAAACTAACAAAACAAAATGAAAACCAACTTGGAATTGCCTAAAGAGCTATGGAAAGAGCAATGCTGGGGAAAACTGCAGGAGATAAAAAGGATCAACACGGATCAGGAGATGAAAATAGTGAACACTATTATGAAAATAATCAGGCAACAGAAATGATGATGGGCAAGACTTAGCAAAAAGGGATGTCAACATATACAATAAAAGGCTAACCGATTTGTGCCAATGGGACAGTAAGCAGTGGGAAAAGACCAAATGAATGTGATAGGAAGGTTTGCGTGTAAGATGTGGCAGAAGTTAGCGCGTCATGGATGGAAATTGGAAAGACCTTTGTCCAGCAGTGGACTAATAATCTCTGATGATGATGATGATTAACTTGATACTTCCTGAATGAATCTTGAAGTCTGTAACTTTTATTATTAACTCAGGACAGGCTCCATGCTCTTGGTCTGATGATTCATTAATGATTGGGGAAATGAGTGGGTATATTCTCAGGCAGTCATGCAAGGGCACCCTGAATACTCAGCTAACTACAGTATCTGTCTCCCTTACTAGAAGACAATAATCATTATCAAAACTTCAGCCCATCTTTGTCCTGCTGTCAACAAAGATCGGACCATCGCCTTCAGTGTAACCTAAGCACGTGTGGCTGACGGGTACAATACCCTGCCAAAGAGCAACAAACGATCTACCGACTCCGATGAGGCTGATGCTATTTTAACAGTACCTGGGAGGATTCATGCCACTCCCGAGAACATTAGTGCGAAAGTGAACACAAGCAGACATGGCTGGGGATTGAACCCGGCACGCTGAGTTGATTGATCAAGCCGCTGTCCACTAGGCCATCACACGCACTAGTCTGCAACTTAATTAAAGATTATTCCGTGCCATTCTCGGCTCGAGAGCATTAATGTATACGGGGACACGGGCATATATAGTCACGAGTCTGTCTTTGAATTAGTCAGCTTTTATGAGTGACTCTTGAAGCATGAATATATACATGATCTGCATAAATATACGGTGTTCCATTTATTAGAAACCATCAACCAAAACTGTCGTCAAAACTGTCAACATAGGTCACACTCAGTTTTCAACACCGTCCGGCTGTCTGGCAGGCAATATATGTATCACACGTACAGGCTGCACCAATGGCGCTAGGGGGCAGAAAATTTCAACATTCCCCTCTACGAATAGGTTTTTTTGTGTGAGGGCTAACTTACAATGTAATTTTCAGCTAAATTTATCCCTCGGTTTGTACAGGCTTGGTAATTTGAAAATTCTGACTTTTTAGCAATTACTGCCCAACAACGAGCAAGAGAAGTTACTCATTCAATGATTACGCATCCGTCCGATGTTTCAATTGATCACCCCTAACATGGCATGCAGCCAAAAGATGTTGGCAACAGGACAGTTTCTATTGAGTGATAACCAGACCTGTTTCTATGTGAGTAAATATCACATGTGCGTGGATAAAACAAAAAATGGGTTGTTACTTATATTTGTCTATGTATATTTTCAGTATGTAATAACATACTTTTATATATACATAAATAAATAGATCAGTATACGGATGCATTAATAAATACATATATGTATATATATATGTGTGTGTACATACATAAAAATGTATTCATGTGTATATTCATGTACTTATTTATGAATGAACATATGTACATATATATATATATTCATATATATATAAACATATACATACATAAATAAATATATATGTATATATCAGTAATTCCTCGTACACTTCACATTTAAAGCATAATAGAAAAGTGTTTTAGAACATTCTTAAAACTTAACATCAATAAAAAGTTTGTACACAAATTTGAAAAATCAACCAAAAAGTCAAATAGATAAGTTTGTCTGTTATTTTTAATAATGTGTGTAAAATATATATATATAGATATACATATGATATTGAATGAGGATTCACTACACAGACATGTTTATGCTTCTGTCCTGTTTGGGCTTCTCAAGTTTAATGTATTGATCACTCAGTGAAATAAACCCATCATACATTGGATATTGTATGACACAAAAGAATACAGTATTATATCATATTGCTCCCATGATTTGTACTGTGTATATACATATATATACACACACATATATATATATATATATATGTCATCCACAGACAGCTGTTTCGTTGTATTACAACTCTTCATTGTGGCTATAGACAATCCATTATCCCATCCAGTACCGCGAGGCAAGATTGAAACCTTCGCATCAAACCCAAAGGCTGGCACCCTACTGCTGGGCTACAGAACTGAACAGTCAGTAAGGCTGAATTTAAGCGATATATAAATTTAGCATCTTAAATTCCTCATTCACAAGAATGCTCTATTCCTATGGAAGAACATTATGTTCTAAATGTTTCCCAACACATTGTTATGCATCATTTTATTCTGCTCATATGGTCTTTTTCTAACTTAAGTAACAGACCTGAGTAAATATATTCCTTAACCTCTTCCAAATTTTCATCTAAATTTCTTATACCTTTATTTCGGATGTTGTTTATTAACATTACTTTTTTCTTAATTCTGTTTTCTCTAACTCTATTTTGAGGTTTTCCCTACTTGAATCACTTATCGCTCATATTCATACATTCATGAATGACAGAAAATATATATATATATATGACATAATATATGATATATGGGTGTTATATATATATATATATATATATATATCATAATATATGATATATGTGTTATATATATATATATATATATATATATCATAATATATGATATATGTGTTAAATATATATATATCATAATATATGATATATGTGTTATATATATATATATATATATATATCATAATATATGATATATGTGTTATATATATATATATATATATATCATAATATATGATATATGTGTTATATATATATATATATATATATATATCATAATATATGATATATGTGTTAAATATATATATATCATAATATATGATATATGTGTTATATATATATATATATATATATCATAATATATGATATATGTGTTATATATATATATATATATATATATATATATATATATCATAATATATGATATGTGTGTTATATATATATATATATCATAATATATGATATATGTGTGTTATATATATATATGACATAATATATGATATATGTGTTATATATATGTGTATATATATATATATAATATATATATATGATATATATATATATATGACATATTATATGATCTGTGTTATATATATATATATATATGTATGACATGATATATGCGTTATATATGTATATATGACATAATATATGATATATGCATTATATATATATATGACATAATATATGACATGTGTTATATATATATATATGACATAATATATGATATATGTGTTTTATATATATATGATATATGTGTTATATATACATATATATATATATGACATAATATATGATATATGTGTTTTATATATATATGATATATGTGTTATATATACATATATATATATAACATAATATATATGTGTTACATATATATATAACATGATATATGTGTTATATATACACATATATATATATATATAACATAATATATATGTGTGTTATATATATATATAACATAATATATATGTGTGTTATATATATACATATAACATAATATATGATATGTGTGTTATATATATATATATAACATGATATATGATATATGTGTGTTATATATAGATATATATATATAACATAATATATGATGTATGTGTGTTATATATACATATATATATATATATATATATATATATAACATAATATGTGATATATGTGTGTTTTATTTATATATGTATATATATATATATATATATATGCATGTGTATGACATGATATATGATGATGATGGAAGCTGATTTGATTAAAGCAAAGCTACATATAATCAATAAGATATCTTTCAACATAGGCATAGGTGTTCTCAGGCGCATGTTATGCCCGCATGTGCAGATGACATTGTCAACGCAACGCTTTGGTTTCTATTATACATTTGAATGGATTTATTTATGATTACGCTGGTTAAAAAATGACAGCACCTAAAATATACACATAAAATTGAAAGAAAAAAATAATGGTAATCACTCTTTATATACCTTTATCACACTTACTTGATGATGACCGATGATGGTCGGAAGATCTCGAATGACACATCAATGAAAAGTTTGTTTGCAAATAAGAAAAATTAGCCAAAAAATTGAATAGACAAAATTTGTCTCTTATTTCTAAAAATGTATATTCATACATATACATATATGATATCATATGTGTAATATATATATGTGTGCGTGTGATATGATATGATTTATATGTATGTATATGATATAATTTATATGTATGTATATAATATAATATGTATGTATAAAATATGATATGTATGTATAAAATATAATATGTATGTATAAAAAATATGTGTATGTAGATAATATAATATATGTGTACATAATATATATGTATGTAAATAATATAATATATATGTATGTAGATAATATAATATGTATGTGAATAATATATATATGTATATAATATATATGTATGTTAAATAAAATAACATATATGTATATAATACTAAATGCATGTACATGATATAATATATATATAGATGATATATATGATGATACATAATATATTTATGACTCATAATACATATGTATATATGATATATATACATAAGAATTGCAAGGATTCATACCTGGTGAATGTCAACATTTTGTGTCTAATGCATTCTTCAGCAACAAGTAATATGTTTTGTTCTAGTGATTATGAAAACAAATCAAACATTTCCATTTGAATAAGGTTCTTTTTATTATCCAATTAGGTTTAATTAATTTTGAAAACTATATACTCATACATATTTATGTCATATATATATATATATATATATATATATATATATATATCCTAAGGCATCCATCAATTAAAAACAATACGCTAGATCTCTGCTTGTAAGAATTTGAAGATTCAAGATTTAAGTTTTAGAATTTCAAGAACAATTTACAAAATAAATGTCCAGAACACTGAAACAAAATGAAAAAAAATAATTTCTATTTTCATAATTGTATTATATGATATCCATAACTCACATGAATGAATCACTGTAGCCCACATATGATCCTGAACTAATTATCCAAAGATTTATCTAACATCATCTAAAAGATAGATGCTTCTTTCAAGAATTATCTTTGAAAAATACCAGCAAAAATTTGGGCATTGTTGGTCCAAAATAATGACAGAAACCCAAAATAGTACTTTTTTTAGAAAAAAAGAGAAAAAAAGATTTTAGATGTTGCTTAGTGGTGAACCCATGGACATAGTCAAGGTTGTAGCCCCTAAAATATGATCGGAAGCACTGGGAGATAGACACTGACAGTCACACATATGTGCAAAGAGAGGAGAATCCGTAACCTACTTGATTCATAGGTCGGACAAGACAGAAAAGAATTAATTGTGTGCATATCTATCTTTTTTAGTGATAATCAATTCACATATTTTACTTGTTATATTAAATCTCAGTGGGTAATATTATTCAAGTGATGGCCCTAGGCAGGCTATTTTTCCATTGATTTAAAATGTTTGGATACTTTCCAGAGGGACCTTGTGTGTAAAAATCTCTACATGAAATAATATTTGTATATATGCAAATATAATGCATGTATGTATATCTAGATTTAGATATATATGTACTGATGTATTGAGTGTGTATGATTTTTGTACCAGTATATCAGGAGTAATCTTCCGCATCAGTACATAAATCTTTCGATGGTAATTCTTTTTCCATTAATCTACTTAATCATTGAAAAATAGGTCACATTCTTTTTAGATTTTTCATTATTCAAATCATAAAGAAATTTGAATTTCAATAACATTATAAGCAAAAGTTGTCCATTCACTCTTCTTGAACAAAGACAGTTCTAGGGCGGTCAACGTCTTCTGGCAGCATGCTATGCGGGGAGGAGGGGTGATCAGTAAAAAAAAAATTGGAAAAAAAAACAGAGATCAATGAATAAGTTATTTCTCTTGCCTTTTATTTCGCAGTGATCACTCAAAAAGTCACTTGTGGACATCACAGCTTACAATGTGGATTCCCAGAGATCATATGTGAAATTGTGACAGGACAAGTTTGGGAGATATTGGTGCCATGATACTTCTAGCAGCATGCTGTGATCAATCAAAAAATTGGAAAAAAAAAACGTGATCAGTGAATAAGTTATTTCTCTTGCCTTTTATTTCGCAGTGATCACTCAAAAAGTCTCTAGTGGACATCACAGCTAACAACGTGGATTCCCAGAGATCATATGCAAAATTGTGGCTGGACAAGTTTGGGAGAAATTGGTGCCACGATACCCACAATCGAGGGGTCTAGTGGATCTTGGGGAAAGTCTATATCCAATGATAGATGTTATAAGGCTGATGATGATGATGATAATGATAATTGTCTTTAATTCATTTCAACTTTGCATCCTATGAAATTGAGAAATACTCTTCCATGTTTTATTTATCAAAATAGTAGTTCAAAGTATTGAATAAAATCTTGAATACTTCCATTGTACTAGTACTATAGCAAAACATGCCAATACATTTTTCATAGCCATCAGAGATCGGCTGTGCCAAAATTATCTTGAAACGATTTCAAGTTTACATTTGTACTAGCATTCAATGCACGCAAACTTTTATCGCAGGAAAATATTTGCATAAAATAGAAACTTTGTGTTGACTACAAAAAAATTAGAAATATTGTTTGTTAAGCTGACTGCAGACATCTTTTTTTCATTGGTTGCATTAATTACCGCTACCCAAAACAGACTGGTTTAATCACTGTTGCTCTATTTAGATCATCCATGTGTTCTTACATTTATATCTATCTATTTATCTATCTACATATCTAAATATATGGCCTTTGCCCAGCCCTAACCTTTCATTGTCAAAACCTGAAATTCTGTACACACACACTCCTCTGAATGAGTAAGGAAGATATATTTTTAGTTTTTTGAAGATTCCTTCCCATTTGGTAGGGGAGTTCAATTTGCAATGTAACTTTATTTTAAATTGATCATTTATTTTGTGTCTACTTTTGCTTAATTTACAAGGTAATAAGAAGCATAGATGGATCCATAATTTCCCTTGGAATGCTAGACTATATTTTTCTATTATAAATACAATTGCTCCCCTGACATACTGAGGGAGGGTTGGCGACACCATCAGAGGGTTGATATCATGATCTTTTGACAGTGTTTAAATTCAACATTTATTGCTATTTTTTATCAATTTTAGCCAATCTTTAGCTATCTTGAAGCCATTTTAGATGAATCTAGCAATCAAAAATGACCATGAAAAGGCTAATAGTTTTTTGTATGCTTTGGTGTTTTTTGACATTTTTCTGAGTTGGCAACACTGAGGGTGACACTCTGAGTTACCGTTCTAGGTAACTCCAACCCTAGAAATATCTCGGATTAGCCCTGTTCTGTCCCTCAGTAATTTTTGTTTTGATTCTTGACCACTGACAATACCTTTCTTGATTTTCCGATGTATCTCTATAGTAAAATCATTTACAATGTATTTAAATTATACATTAAATTAAACGTTTGTCATTGTTGGACAGTCAGTTTGCTGATAATGTTTGCATAAGATCTCCAATTAGAAGTGACATAAATGTGTTTTGTATTGGCAAATTAAGTAGAAAACCAGATTCTGATGTGAGTGGAGGAAAGATAAGGATGGAAAAAGAATTTTGAGACATACTTGAATCCCATTTGGACATTACTTCACGATGAAGAATGAAATTAAATGTTTCATGTAAATTAATGAAAGGTTGACAAATGGGGACACACCTAGTTTGGTGGGGAGGTGCACACCCTTTCTTTCCGTTAGTAAATTTTCAGTTAAGATCCCATTTAGTTGATATACTTAAAACGTTACAAAAAAAATATTTCTGGGGGTTGTTTTTTAAGAGACATGACCCTTAACCCTACCTCAACCAGTATGAACTGCTTCGACTGAATCTGACCTTTGTTTCTCTTTGATCTTTTTCCATTTTTGACAAAAAGTTACATTCATAGGGGGAGTGAGTTAGTTGGTTCTAAAGTGGGTGATTGATTTACGATGTGCCTATAATGTAAAACTGTACCCTGACTTTATGTTTCCCTCTGTGACATCTGATGTTCGATTTACGATGTATATGTCTGTAGAGGTGGACATTGTAGCCAGCAGATTTCTACCCTTACAGCACCCACCATCATAGAGATCCTTAGGTACGCTCCCATTGACAAAACTAAAAAACTGCAAAATTACCTTGTACAAAGGGAGGTAATGCAATATAAAAACTCCAAGAAAAATATCATCATCATCAGTCTTTTAGCGTCCGTCGTTGGACATAGACCTTCCCCAGGATTTGCCACACTTCTCTATCATGGGCGTCACGGAGCCAGTATTTCCTGAACTTGTCTAGCTCATCTCTCCATCTAACATTTTGCCGGCCTCGGTTGCGCATATGGTCTCGGGGAACCCATGTTGTGAGTCGTGATGTCCATCGATTGTCAGCCATTCTTGCAACATGGCCAGCCCACTGCCATTTGAGATTTTTTATGGATTCTATGATGTCTCTAACTCTTGTCTTTTCCCGGATGTGCTGTGCTGTTTTGTGGTCTCTCCATGTGAGGCCCAGCATTATTCTTTCATGTGCACGTTGCATAGTTCTCAGCTTACGGGTCTGTTTCTTGGTTGAGTTCCATGTTTCAGCTCCATAAGTGACTATTGGGAGGATGCATTGGTTATACACCCTTCTCTTTAGGATTAATGGGATCTTATATGGAAGTTCTTAAATTCACAGGCATTTTGCATTAGGTACAAAAGATTTATTACGCAAACAACCATATGTGATTAAGAAATAAAGATCAAGTATACTAAAAAAAGTGTTATACAGTAAAACTCAAATTAGTTACACCTAAATTTATTAGTTTATCAGACTTATCATTTTTAATCAGAAATTTACTATGAGTCAAACTAACATATTTTAGTCAAATTTTCTTACAATGAAGTAATCGTTTCAAGTTAGTCTGAAGTAACAATTTTTTCAGTTTATATTGAAATTTCTTGAAAAGCCTTAATAACAAAGCAACGTCTGTGAAGAATATTAAAATTACATAAGTGTAATTTGATCATTTTTAAACATCTGAAAGGCAGTGTTGGCAGCATTTGATTATGTATGGTTGAAAATAAACAGGTATGTAGAGTAAGGTCAGCTCTGATTTTGTATACCAGACCCCGTAGAGAACACTCATACATCACTAAACTTTATGCCAAAAATAAGTGTTTAATTTGCATTTAAATTGCGTTCATAGGAGCTATAAGGCCTATACAGCAGAAATTTCATAGAAAGGAGTCATTACTTTTGTCAAAATCCTGTCCAAACCTGGAGTTGTTTTTATTTTTCCAACGTAACAAACACAAGAACAACACTTACCAAATTCAGAGAAATAAAAATTAACATTCCCTTCTGCGATTTTAAATCACAACCGATTGGTCATCACGTCTCTTACCAACCAAGCTAAATTGACAAGTATTATATATTGAACAATTTCTATGCCATAAATTCATAAGGGATTATTTCCTTCTAATAAGTAAATACATCTATAAATTAAACATTATGCTGCCATGATTACTGTAACCAAGTAAGTGGTAGCTGGCTCTCTCACTGACTAAGCGAAAAAGACAAGTCTTATATATGAACAGAATTTATCTTACACGTATACAAGAACTTATTTCTAATGAATTAAACATTCATACTAAAAAGAATCTATTTTTTTATAATACTTAATTTCAGACAAAATACAAAAAGTTGCAATAATCATCTTCAGTCGGAACTGAAGTAGGAGTGGAGTTTGATCCTGTAGCAGCCAGGCTTGTCAGACTTTTAGTTGTGTGCGTTTTGTCTTTATGAGTACAGAGGAAATGAATGAATATTGTTTGAGTTATAACATACGTATTATAACTCTACTTTGTCTGCTGATTTTTCTTTGATTCTTGACCACTGACAGTACTTTTTCCTGATTTCTATGATGGCATCATTTGCAATTCATTTCAGCAGTAAAATTAATAGCAATGCATTTCTACAGTAGAATAAACAGCAATACATTTCTACAGTAAAATAAATAACAATGCATTTCTCAAGTAGAATAAATAGCAATGCATTTCTACAGTAAAGTATATCGCAATGCATTTCTACAGTAAAATAATCAACAATGCATTTGTCTTGTAAAACAATTAGCAATGTATCTGTACACTAAAATGAATTACATTGCTTGTCTATCGTGAAATAATTAGCAATGCATTTCTATAATAAAATTATTTACAATGTATTTGTATTATTGTATTAGCTCTATTTCCTTATTAATGCTGTGAATCAATTCCCGATCCCTAACAATGTATTTTTCTATTCATGGGTTGGGGAATGATCTTCATCTTTTTGTACTAAGACTAATATTCACCAGCAGTGGACTATCACAAATTCTTCTGTGAGGGGAGGGCCAAAATGTACCCTTTTGCTCTCTAGGCATGCATTCAAAGTTAATATTTTGCATAAGTTTATATTTACATTAGGGCATCAGCTTACTTTTTATATATGATGCCTGTCTCAAAAGTATCCAACTGTTTAATATTTAGATAGAAAATAGCCTTCCTCGGGCAAAGATGCCTTAGTTCCCTTCAGTGTACTTTCCTTGGGACCTCATCAACTTATCCCGGTATCACTTCCACTTTTCAGAACTGTCTACCATCCTTTTTTGGGATCAACATCAGTTATCTTATTGCATTCTCCTTAATCTCGTCCATGGTCAGAAATCTCTTTAGGAAAAACCATATGTTGCAGGGAGCCAAATCTTGCCTGCAGGAGAGATGAATGCAATACTCCGCCAAAGGCATCTGCCAAAGGCATCTACCAAAGACATGAAGAATTAGCACGGCTCGGTTGTTGTGAATATAATATACAAGCTCACTCCATGGTATCTTACTGCTTCCTGAGTAACCCCATTGGAGACTGCCTGTTCACATATGTGCAGTAAGGTACACTCTGATTCATTCTAAGTTTGATCAAGGCTACATAACCACTTATAGATATATTAAAAATGGCTGTATACTGTCTACACACTTTGAGTATTTAGGGTGTCAGTTTATATTTACTTATGAGAGTAAATGAGCGCTTGAATATATTTGTCTAATATGATATCATAGATTGCATAAACAGTTTGTTTTGTACAAGTCACATCAATATGCTTGTCATGTCTATTTGTTTTCTTTGTCTCATAGAAATAACGATAGGAATATTTCACGCATAATTGGTTTTCGACCGAAATCATTTGTCATACCGAGATAAGACTCTTCTGGGATGTTTCTAATCGACCCCTTGCAATCAGGGGGCCCCCTGGTTGAGACTGGACATTGTCTCTTATCAGCTTTTGGCTTTAACTTGATAAATAAACAGAAGCTGGAGTTGAAGGATGAAATGTAGGTCTTGTTTCTCTTTCTCCTTGCCAAGTTTGCCGAGGTACCCCTGTTCCCCTCCCCCCCCTGTTGAAACACAGGAGATGGGAGGTTGTGGTTTGGTTTGGTTCGGGGTTTTGCTCTCAAAAGCCTGCCCGAATAATTGAAATCAGGCATGACATGCTCAGCCGAGCACGAAACCGACATTCTAGCCAAATATTGTAACATTCGTTTTGGCAAACTCTTCCAACCTCAGTCCCCCTCATATATGTATATGTATATATATATATATATATATATATATATATATATATATATATATATATATATATATATATATATATTTTTTTTTTTTGGAAATTTTTTTTTTTTTTTTTCAATCATTCAGGGGAATATGGTTTCAGGGATGTTAGGATTAGTAATGTTGAGTCACCAGGGCCTGGGGAAGGAAAAGAAATGGAGTGAAGGGTAGAAACTTAGATGTGATAGGTAGAACGGAGAACTGTAATTTCGACAAGGTCAGCCGGAAATCGACTTCTGATACTTTTGATATGGCTTTGATTGAAATCAAAAGCTTGGCTGCATAACCGTGACTGTTGTCGATAATGGTCGTATCCGTTAACAAATTAATTACGACAACTCTGATCTCACTCTATTTGCTCTTAATAGAGTGTATACTTTTAAATTTAGACCCGAACCTCGGACTTTTGTGAAAACTGGAAGTCTGGCATATATATTCCGGAACGATCTGAGAGATTTTAGATTGTTATTTATTTTTGTAAATCAGGAGTTCTCAACCTTTCTGGCCCCACCGCCCACTTTCTCATGGAAAGTTTTTTGCACCGCCCGCCTGTAGAGTAATTATTCAAAAGGATAGCAAGAAAGTTTTTATCTATTAAATAACAATAAAAAATTAACAGCTTTTGCTGATTCTTTAATGAAAGTAGTGTAAAGTAGTAATATCAAGTGTTTTGAATGCACACATTGTTTTAAGATATCATCGATATGGTCCTTGTGTCTGGTGTGATATGATTGGTGTAAACACATTAGGTTTACATAATGTGTGATATCACAGTGCTGCTTGGTGAATTAGTAATAGAAAATGTCGCTGTTGACTCATTTTTTATTGTTAATTACAGACTTTAATACTCAAAATCACATACCGCCAGGTAGAATTTCAAAACGCCCACTATTTTCTGGACAGTTGCTCACCGCCCACTCACAAGTTGCAATCATCGTCCACCGGTGAGCGATATTGCCTTGATTGAGAAACCTTGCAGTTGACACTTTAAGGAGCTTAGAGCCACGACTGCTCTGCTGCAGTTTCAGCAGCAAGTTGGTTTCACAGGGTGGTGTTGATACGTCAGTGCCCACCTCTCCTCCTTTACCCAGGTTTGGGATCATCTATGGTGACTGGCAGGGTTTTTTTTCTGTGAGAATAAACTTCTCATAGATGGGCAGCCTTCCAGGGTCGAATGGTTCCAATTGTCCCACTATTTATCTGGAACTGGTGAAGGATTTATGCCTTTCCCAAGGGCATTATGGTACAGTGAACTCAAACAACCTCGGTGGAAACTTTGATTTAGGGTTCTGATTTTATATTGATCAAATTACTGTAGCCCCAGGCCTCACAAATGGCCCTTCCGACCAACCAGCAAAGGGGACGACAGATTCTTTTCTCTTTGCTCATCTGTCGGCATATGTTTGTCACATTTTGGAGCTACAACCTTGAAAATATGCATGGGTTCACCACTAGGCACCATCTGAAAATGGCTTTTTTGATATTTTCAAAAAAAGTGCTTTCTGGGGTCCCTATGGTCATTTTGGACTAACAATATTCAAATCTTGTGCTGGTATATTTTCAAGATAATTTTAGTTAGAAGATCTATTTCTTTTAGATAATTTTAGATCATTATTTAGAGGATAATTAGTTCTTTACACACGCAGACTGGGGTGATTCATCCATGTAAGACACAGATATTATTATTGCTTATTAAACACATTACTTCTGCTCAGATATCGAGTTGACCCAATGAGGAATACAAAAAATATCACAATGTGACTTTCTGCTTGAACTGCTTTGCCATTAAAGATAATATCCAAGGTTGGCTTTAAGCCATTTAGATCAATTGCTCCCAATGGGACCCCATACAAGGGTGAGCTACTTTATTTTTATCTGTGTGAAGTTGAGGTCTTGAGCTAGATGGCTGGAAATTTAAATATTTATACTTTATCAAGTCAAGAAAAAAACTTGAAAAATTTTTTTCCCTAGTAAGCTTTTTTATTTTTAGAGGGGTTCAATTTACAATGTAAGTTCATGTTCAATAGATCCCTTAGTTTGTGCCATGCTTGTTTTTTGAAAAATCAGACTTTATTCTTGCAACCAGTAACATATTCATTGATCAGCTCTTTTTCCAATTTTTTGATTGATCACCCCCATTGTGGCATGTTGCCAAAAGACATTGATTTTTCTACTAAACCAAACATCATCATCTTCATCATCAGCCTGTTAATGTCTGTCATTGATCATAGACCCTCCCCAAGATTCACCTGACCGCTTTGTCATGGGCATCGTGGAGCCAGTACTTTCAGAATTTATCAATCTCGTCACGCCATCTTACTTCCTGTTGACCACAGCCTTGCACCTGATCTCTGGGGATCCACTTTGTGAGTTGTGATGTTCAACAGTTGTCTGTCATTCTTGCAACATGTCCAGCCCATTGCCATTTGAGTTTGCTAACAGTTCCTATGATGCCTCGGACTCCTGTCTCTTCTCTGATATACTGTGCTGTCTTATGATTTCTCCATGTGAGGTTAAGCATGATTCTCTCATTTGCATGTTGCATGGTTCTCAGTTTGAAGGTCAATCTTTTGGTTAGGTTCCATGTTTCAACTCCATAAGTCACTATTGGTGGAATAGATTGATTGTATACCCTTCTTTGTACGACTAGTGGGACTTTATTTTTTAAAAGTCGAGCTTGCCCTACTGAAAGCTTGCCAACCTAATGTGATTCTTTGCTTGATTTCTTCTTCTTTTGATGATTTCATGGAGACTCATTGTCCTAGGTTGATGTAATGGTCTACTTTCTCCATCTTTGCATTTTCGGCTTCGGTCATTGTGTTTTTGTCCCTGACATGTCTATTGTGCATGGCATTTGCTTTGCTGAAGTTCATGAGGATGCCAACTTTCTTGTTTGCTTCATTTAGTTCGTCTAACATTATTTGGAGATGGTGAAGGTTCTTAGCAAAGAGGACAATGTTGTCGGCAGAGGTTACTCAGGTGTTCACTGTCTATTTTGATTTCTTTATTCTCACGGTCTAGGTTTTTGAAGATCATCTTGAGGCAGGCTGTGAAGAGTTTGGTTGAGCTAGAATCACCTTTTCTCACTCTTTTTTTCTAATTAAAGGGGATCAGGATATCTATGTAGCCTGATGAAGGACCTGCTGTGTTGGTAGATATGTTGCAGAACTCTGACATATCCGGGGTCTACGTCTTGTTGAACCATTGCATCAATGACTTTGGGGATTTCTACTGAATTGAAAGCCTTTTTAAGGTCGACAAATGCTACAGCAAGTGGCATTCTAAATTCTGCTGCTTTTTCTTTTAGTTGGTTTACCTAATGGACATGGTCAATGGTTGAGTAGATTTTTTTTCTGAAGCCGGCTTGGTTCCGTGGTTGATTTCCATCTAGCGTTTTCAGGATTTTATCATTTCTCGTTTCAATTAAAACTGATGTTATCAGATATATCTTATAATAGAACTCAAAAGCATTGAAGCTCTGTTGCAAAAAATATACAAATGTTGCTGGCCAAAAATGAACACACCCCTAAGAAAAATATTTTTGACGATCAGGTTTTAATGCTGTTGAGTTTGGACTTGAATGATACCTCATAATATCTGTTTTGATTGTGAAATGTTCAACTACAAAAATAATGCTATGTTTAGTTTAAACACTTTCAATTAAAAAATTGACAGAGGTTTACTTATTTATTATGTAAGTATAAGAAATGGGGGTAGGGTAGATTGGCTTTACCCAACCCATTTGCCTGATGGAATATTAAAAGAAGGAGTAGGAGATGGATTCATGCTTCTCACATGGGTATTGGTGTGGAGTGAAGACAATCTGAGGCTTGAGTTTGAACACAACTTGCTGATCCCATTATTCGTGTTACCAACCACTCTGCCACTTTGTACCTTCTCGATCGATATTAATATCTAATATTTGCTGCCTGATCTGGAGCGCTATTTTAAAATATGCCACCGCTCGAGAGAACGTGTCGTCTTTGAAGTGTGTGAAAGTCTCCGCTGGTTTCGCTGCCATTGCAACATAAGAATTCACGGCAGATATTCTCACCTTCTCCGATAAACGGAGAGAAGTGTGGAATTTTAACGAATGACTTATTCATAATTAATGATTAAAGTGAGGACAGTTTCATTTGATTATGTTTCAGTTCTTGACAATTTTCAAAACTTTTCCTCTTGGGTATTTGAATCAATACGTGTCTCTTAGCACATGCATACTCACACATTTACTCAAGTACACCCACATATGCATGCTTATGTATATATATATGCATATTGAGAGAGAGAAAGAGAGAGAAACGGATTGATAGACAGACGGACAGACACAAAGAATAAGTGAGAGTGAGAGAGAGAATGAGAGATGCTTGCAGAACATGGGTAAGTATGTAATAATATGCAGGTATATATATATATATATATATATATATATATGCATGTATACATATATGTGTGTGTGTATATGTGTATATATGTGTGTGTGTATATGTGTATATATGTGTGTGTGTATATGTGTATATATGTGTGTGTATATGTGTGTGTGTATATGTGTATATATATATATGTGTGTATATATATATATATGTGTGTATATATGTGTGTGTATATGTGTATATATATATATGTGTATATGCGTATATATATATATATATATACATGCATGTATGTGTGTGTATATGTGTGTATTAGATTATGTTTCATTTCTTGACAATTGATATATATACATGCATATATGTGTGCATATATGTATTCTTGTATATATCTATATATTTTTATGAATGTGTTATATTATTTTAAACTCAATTTGAAATGACCTCCTGTTATTACACAGAAAATGAGTCACTTGGCCTAGACAGAGTGAATACAAACAACACCACAGAATGACAAAAGCTCAAACAACTGCTGAGCCTCCACCTTTCTGTTGGGCTGTTGAGCTCAATGGGAAGAGTGATGCTACGTTGAAGTGGCTACCTTATTGGTCACAGGTCGATTCTCCATGGGATAACGAGAGGTCTTTACAAAAAGAGTTCCAGATAATATAACGTATTCATAAAAAATCTGTCAGATCATGAATTCATTTCTTAGTAATATAAATATATGCATGCAGAAATATGTAATATATATGTATAGTCATAAATATATAGATATATACTCTAAGACATGTATATACATATACACACACACTCACATACATATATATATATATATATATATATATATATATATATAGGTATGTGTGTGTGTCTGAAGAGTTTGGTTCCAAAATGCCATATAAAAAAAAAATGTTTATTCAATTTAAAAATCAAATTCTGGATTTGAATGTTTTGATCTTATTGCATCCTTTTTATATATACACAATTATGAAAATTCTAATAAGATAAAAAGTTTAATTAAACATTTATTTTTCAAATGGCGCTCATTACGTTTTGGAACCACACTCTTCGAATAAACAATCATACATGCACACACACAAACACGCTCTCACACACTCATATATATATATATATATATATATATATACAAAGAGCGAGAGAGAGAGAGAGTGAGAAATGCTCCAGAACATAAATAGGTGTGTGAATACCTGTAAGTACATACAATAGATATACCAAATTTGAATTTTCATTGAGGCTTCTTTACACTAGCGTTAGCTCTAGGTATCAGCAACATGGATAATTGCTCAGGATACAAATTGCTGGGGCGTGGGGGGGGGGCAGCAACATGGATAATTGCCCAGGATGCAAATCGCAGGGAGGGGGCATCTGTCATTTGTTTGAGAAAAATAGCAACATAAAAAAATTAAACAATATGAAAATAGTCAAAATGAGAAAATTCTCTGTTGTGAAGTCAGATTTTTCAGAAATATCTGACAGTTACATACATTTTTTTTTGTAAGAGAAATAATTTTAAAAAAAAATTCTTGCATTCGTTTATTTTCTATGTAAGTTTATTTTCCGTCCAGTAAAACGTGTATAAATAATTAAGATGAATGAATAATACTCTACTTTGAAAGGTGCCGAAATTCTGCTTGCCCGGGGCACCAAGAGAGTGGAAAAATAAAAAATCAAGAAAACCTTTCTCCCATATCTATTTGACTTCTCCAGAGAGTAGCAGAGAAAAGCTGTTACCCCCATTGTCAGGGACCGATCTTCATACATGCAGTATGAGTATTTTGTTGGCAGACTGTGTGTCTCTTTATACATTAGTATGTGGAGAGAAGTCGATAGAAAGGTCAGTAAGGTGATTCAGTGCAAGTAAAGAATGTGTGCATATATATATATGTATATATATATATATATATACGACTAACTCTTTGCAAAGTTGGCAAAGAAAGCATGCAGTTCAGCATGGTGAGGTTTTCTTTGCTCAACAAGGATGAAATTAGAGAACACCCTTATATGTATGTATGTATGTATGTATATATATATATATATATATATATATATATAAATCAGAATAACCTGTGTTGCAAAGGTGACTCTGAAACGTATCATCTATGTTTCTGGAGTTACTGGAAATAATTGAATCTCTTGTAATTTTATCTACCATTTTTTGTTTGCAAAAAGAATCAGATACCTTTTTCCGCCCTTACAGATTATACAACTAAAAAAATGCTGTACGGGTGTATGAGAGTAGTTCCAGGAACATGAACAAGACTTCACTGCGTTGCCCTGGCCACCAATCTCTGCAGATCTTGATCTGATTTAGTATTTAAGGGATTTGCTGAGCCAACAAGTTTCACTCTGCAGAACCTCTACCGCATAATTTGCTGCAGTTGAGGGACATGCTGGCACCAGATCCCAGAATGAACCTTTAAAAGTTGTGGGCTGATCACTGAAAGATATGATTTGTTAAGTTAAGAATGAGTATTTATCTTAACAGACTGGTTTGATTTGACCTTGATAAAGGATTCAATAAAATATCTTGTAGAGATTGGTTATTTGTTGGTCATGGCATATGCATTTTGTACATCTGCTGTTTGTGTATAAATTCAGTCAAAATGGCAGTGAGATATAAACTAAGGAATTACAAGCAAGCATATTTATAATTAAAATATAATCATTCAATTAAAAAATTAAGAAAAAGATCATAATGAATCAATTGGATTAGCTCTTCATGATATCAAAATATCAATACTGTAAATGTGATTTAAACATACAAAATGGATGAGGTTTGTTTACCATCAATAGTATGTAAAGTGATCATTTAAAAAGAATAAATGTTCCTTCCAAAAAGATGTTGGATTGTACGAGTGATTTAACTAAACAAAATGAACATCTTTTCTTAAAGAACAAAGAAGGATGTAATAGATTGTGTAAGAGTTCATGGTACGGAGATATCTATATAGAAAATGTGATTTGAACACACAAAATGAATAAGTATTGTTTAAGAGCAAAGAGAGATATAATGAATCAAGTAAGAGTTCATAATACAAAGATATCAATATAGTAAATATGATTTGATTACGTAAAATGAATGAGTTTATTGAGAGAGAAAAAAAAGGCGTTGTTTGCTTGGTCAAAAGCAAGACCTGGACTTTTGTCGTCCTTTTGCATACATCCATACGAGACCACAAAGTGTGAAAGAAACAGAAAGAGGAACAGAAATAGAGCCTTTTATGGTGAAGTGTTTAGCGGAAGTCTGCACTAGTTTAGGGCTTACGAGGTAATTGATGTCAACACTACTTTGGATTCCTTTTGGCGTAGTGATATTCAGCTTAGAAATTTAGTGCACTGTTTCTAATTATTAGATTTTTGTTTATAGTTTTTATATATTGATAATTTGAATTTAATTTGATTTCACTTCAGAGTCAATGCCCGATTGATTTTGCAGGCACAGAACAACACCTCATTAGGACAGGTCATAATATTTTGGCTCCTCACTGTATATGTGTATATGCAAATGTGTGTCTAGATTTTCCATTATACTTATAAACTTTCCATTCTTACACTTATACACATCAATTTTCTGTGTCTATCTATCTATCTATCTATCTATCTATATATATATATGCATGTGTAAAATTTTCATATATGTATGTAAATTTTCCATAAATATGTATGCATACATATATAAATTTGTCTGTATATATAAAATTCATTTCCCATATATATATGTATATATATAAAATTCATTTCCTATATATACATATATATGTATAAAATTATTTCCCATACATATATATATATAAAATTTATTTCCTATGTGTATGTATGCATGTATATATATACATATAAATCCATATCTATCTCTATCTCTCTACCTATCTATCTATCTATATATATATATGAAACTTTCATATATGTGGGCCTAAATTTTCCATAAATATATATATATTTATATATATATATATATATATAAATTGTCCCTACATATACATTAAATTTTCATATGTTTCAGTAAATTTTCTGTATATATATATATATATACACACACACACACACATATATATATATATATATATATATATATATATATATATATATATATATATAAATTTTCCATTACTTTGGCCTGAGTCTAACACCTTCATCAATTGATGTTTTCCATATTGAATTGATCACACTTTATTCTATTCATTCCTACTTTTTCTTTTCTCTATTCTTAATTCCATTCAAAGCTCTATCGATGCAATGACTGAAAAATCAATATTCTTTAATTAATTGTCTCCTAATTAGGAACCAAATAGTCGCAACTCAAAGACAGAAATTTTATGGTCTGGCATCACTCATCATATTCCAAATGGACATATTCTTTTCTCCTTCTCTCTCCAGACGTTGATGAAATCAAGCGTATTAGCAAATGTAATTCTCATCAGAGACTTATGCAATGGGGAGATAATCTCCCGTTTCGAACTGGATGGAAGAACCATAGCCATCAAATGTGGCAAAGAGTTTTATCCTTTTTTATGTGCATGTGTTTTTGTATTTGTTTTTTTTTCTTCTTTGTTGGCTCTTGGCAATACCATTTTATCTACAGACTTGGAAATTGACCAGTACTCCACTCGACCTATTCTTAAAACCTTTTTCTCTTTCATTCTTGAGCTTTTTGATTTTTTTGTGGGACTTATTTTGATGGGTATATTATTAGTAATAACAGTTAGATTCTTCTGAATGTAGATATTTTTAGATGTTTTTTTACACTATTTTAGATGTTTTCCTGTAGAGAATTTCAGTGATGTCATAAATTGAATTTATTCTAACCATATATTTTCTTCAATGCAAGTTTTTTTTCATGACTTTAAATTTTTATGTTACAGTTGTTCAATTATTGACTGTGATGGTGAGTCTAAGTCTATTCTGAACACAACAATTTGGGATAGGCTGGAGAGTGTACATCAGACATATTAAATTCAACCATGTCATCAACATCAGTCTTTTTATCGTCCGTCGTTGAACATAGATCTTCCTCAGGATTTGCTAGACCTCTTAATTACATTTGGTCTCTGGGGATTCATGTTGTGAGTTTAATGTTCACCCATTATCTGCCATTCTTGCAACATGACCAGCCCATCGCCCTTTAAGTTTCCTAATAGATTCTATGATATTTCAGACTTCTGTCTTCTTTCCCTAATATACTGTCATATTTTGTGGTCTCTCCATTTCAGGTTAAGCATGATTTTCTTATGTGCACATTGCATGGAGCTGCAACGAGCAGATATCAAATCGGTTTGAGAATTAAACAAAATATGAAAGTGAGAATAAACCATTTTGAAATGATTTATGCAATTATTAGTCATTTTAATGTCTGAATTACACCAGAATTGCAAAATTTCTAAGATTTTGCCTGGTTAACAAATCAATATATGCTTTTATACAAATCTTAGACAGCTGAAAATTATATATTTTATCATCTCAGACAGCTAAAATGCAAGAAATTTGTATTCTGAGATGCTTGGGAAATTGAAACTTCTATCTGCCTCTGGTTAGGTTACCCCTTGCCCTTCCACATTTGTTTACCCCTTTGTCCCCCACCAGGAACATTATTGCCTTGTTACAGCTCCGTGTATTCTTGCAATATTCACAAGAACTATGAAAATGGAAATGCTTTTGCTATAGAAACAAAGAAAAGTAAAAATCATCATCAGTCTTGTGACGTCTGTTGTTGGACATAGACCTTCCCCAGGATATGCTACACTTCTCTATCATGGGCATCACGGAGCTAGTGCTTTCTGAATTTGTATAGTTTGTCTCTCAATCTAGTATTCTACCGGCCTCCAGTACGCACGTGATCTCTGAGGATCCATATTGTGAGTTATAATGTCCATGTGAGGCCCAGCAAAATTCTTTCATGTGCATGTTGCATGGTTCTCAATTTTTTGGATCTGTCTCTTGGTTAGGTTCCATGTTTCAGCTCCATTAGTGACTATTGGGAGGATGCATTGGTTGTACACTCCTCTTTTTAGGACAAATGGGACCTTGTTCTTTGAGGTTGAGCTTGCTCTGCCAAAAGCCCGCCATTCTAGAGTGTAAAGGTGTCTGTTGCAAAATATGTTGTGATATTTTAGTGTTCTTGAAAGTTCAATATGAAATTTTATTTATTAACATCAAATGGCTTAGTGTATTTTTTTAAATTCAAGTAGAATCATTGATAGGTACATGTGTAGTAAGGGAAGTAGTATAATTTTAGAAGTCTCTCGTACATTGTTCACATGATAACTAAAAAACAATTTGGTAGAGTTGAAATTTAGTTATTGAATAATCCATCGAGAATTGCAAAAATTCACCTCAAAACTGCAGGGGACTGCTTTGAAATTTTTCATCTTCATTAAAAATCATTAACCAAAACTAGGTTTCTCCAGTTTTGAAGCTGGTCTGGATGGTTAGCTGGTTATGTATGAATGATATGTTCAAGTCACTCCATTGGAGCTAGAGGATTGTAAATATGAACATTTATTCTGTATTATATCAAGAAAAACGTTTTTCAACCACCCTACCTCACTTCCAATAAGTTTTCAGTGAGGGTTCAATTTTCAATGTAAGTTTCTGCAGAATTGGTCCCTCAGTTTGTGTCCGTAGGTATTCATGCTTTTTAAAAAAAAAATTAGTACTTTTTTTTTGATCTCTGCCCAACAGAAGATGAGAGATGTAACTTTTTTTAAAATGATCAGCATGGCATGCTGCCAACAACAAATTGGTCATGTGATTGGTTTCTATCGACAGACCAACCTGACCTATTTTTTTTCACTAATTTTCACTTAACAAACATTTTTTGAGATCTATCTTATCATCAAGCATGATATATGACTGTGTCTATATACATTCTGTCTAGAGGGTATCCAGACATTTTGAATGTCACAGAAACCAGTAGTACAGCATTGATGCGATTTGGAAAGAAATTAAAGTGGACCTTACTGCACATGCGAGTACAGACACTCTCGCATAGAGTTGCTCAGTAAAAAAAACATTGAAAATCCATTGAATGAGCTTATGGTCAGGAATTGATAAGAATATTGTCGACCCACAGAATAATTCTATTAATCCTATAATTCTGCCTTTTAGCTCCCTACTCACAAACATCAGCTGTATGAAAAAACAATGATGAAGAAACATCATAAGATTATCTCTTAATGGTATCAAATAAAATGTATCGAATCACCATAACCCTGCAAATTGTCCGTCAGAGCAACGAGCCAAATAGGCCACAGCTTCTCTCTTTGCTTATCCATGTATCTCTTGCCATATTTTTTGAGCTACAGCCTTGAAAATTTGTATGGATACCCCACTTGTCATCATCAAAAAACTCTTTTTTTTTCAAACTGTTTTTTGGGGTCTCTATGGTCATTTTGAACCAACAATGCCCGAATCTTACGCTTGTATTTTTTTAGGTAATTTCAGATAAAAAGATATATTCATTCAGATAATTCATTCTCAATAACCAATTCTAGAACACATGGGCTAATGTGATTCACTTATGCAAGGTACAGATATTACTGAATTTTTTAAAAAGCTAAGAGACTAAAAGAAATAGTGGATGAAAAGTCAGAATCATGACGCCAGAGGATAATATCAATTCTCAGGTAATTTCGGGTGATCTTGCTCTCTTTTTAAGTGCTAAGTTCTTTCAAGACGTAGATGATCTTGACTTTCCGCAATGTCCTCTCTTTTAAGATTTTGTAGCAATTCTAGCTCCTTTAAGCTTTCTGGTACACGTTCTGCTATCCATTTTGCTCAAACCTTTCAGATAGGTTGCCTGCTGCCCGCCCCTTCTTCTCTTGCTTTCCATGCATCCCGTGAGCATTGAATTCTTCTAACCTCCCTTCCTCATTATGTGCCA
Source organism: Thysanoteuthis rhombus (assembly GCA_963457665.1). Lineage (NCBI taxonomy): Eukaryota > Metazoa > Mollusca > Cephalopoda > Oegopsida > Thysanoteuthidae > Thysanoteuthis > Thysanoteuthis major. The sequence goes on from OY735242.1 coordinate 10,050,895, forward strand.
GAGAATTCCGAATATCTCTTTTTAATTATTAGCAGCAGCTTCCTCGTAGCTTTTTTATTCTCCTTAAAACTTCCTCGTTTGTTACCTGCTCCGTTCATGATATTCTCACCAATTGTCGATAAAACCGCATCTTGGTCGCTTCGATTCTTTTTTTTTTTTCATTCATGATAAAATTGTCCAGCATTTCTCCGTCACATTTCAGGTGTTAATAATGGCCAAATGTTAAAACCATGGGGAAAAAAAAAAGTATGGAAAGACAAAGTGGCAATAAAAAAAAAATCAAGAGATAGAGGGGAAAAGAGTTAAAATTTAAATGAGAAACAGTGCTCCGTGATTCTGGCAGTTTTATATCGTCATAAAAAAAATGTTCCGGTCAGCACTTATAGCAGATTGGTACCTGGGGATTCTTCGGAATAAATGACAAGTATTCAAATATTAATGGCGTCACAAATGGTAGTTGACAAATTAAGTTGTGTAGAATCTATTGGTAAATGCCCTTGAGAAGAGTTAGCAGATACCTGAGGGCTATTGTAATGACTAAAGTGTACATTCTCCTATACTTGGTAACACAAGATCAAGCAAAAAGTCTTTGACAAATTCATTAAGTTCCATACAGAATCCATAGATTAAAAAAATGCCTGCCAGCTTTGCTTACTTATATATATATATGTCTACATATGTAATCTTGTTCCATCAGTAATTCTTGCATTAATAACTCGCCTCAGAAAATCCCTTTCTGCTGTCAATAGTACTGGAATTAATTCACATAACACATATAATAGCCCTTTTCTGTCTTAAGTACTGGCATTAATTGCCGAACACTATCAATCCCTTTCTTCCTGATTTTCAATGTATAACATCCATATCTATCTATCAATCTTTCTATCTCAGAATTAGTATAAATGCATTATATTTGAAACTCTACTTGAACTGACATCCTGTTACCACGTAGTGAATACGTCAGTTGGCCTAGACAGCATAGATAGAGTAAGAAATGAATTCCTGTTGGAATAAAACTTGTGTCCAACAGAAAGCTGTCTTGATGCAACACCGCATTCTACAACTTATGATTTTGATTTTCTCTCATGTGCTGGTCATGTTGATAGAATGTCAGACAACTACAGGATATAATGTGGATCCCCAGAGATCATATGAGAAACAGTTGCAGGCCAAATCCAAGATAATGTGACAAAATAAAAAAGTTCAGAAAGTATTGGCTCTGTGATGCCCGTAATAGAGAAGTCTGGAGAGTTTGGGGGAAGGTCTATGTCCAATGACAGACACTTAAAGCCTGCTGCTCCTGATAATGATGACTGTTACCCAAATTATCATAATGAAAACTAATTACTGAATCCCATTTGCTTGTGAAATACTTCTTACAAATGCTTTAGAACACTTAATAGATAAAACATTTGTTCTTAAGCTCTGAATAAGACTGTGGTTTATCAAAATCAATCTATACAATCAGACAATGGGTCTCCATCAATTTTCTTGAATGTTCAGTTTTGAAGCATACATTAAATCTTAAGTATTCAGTCTTGTGAATTGAATCCTTGAGTTACTAACCTATCTGACATTGTCTTAATACAATTATAATGATAACTTGCTATTAAAGTCAATAATTAAACAAATGAAATGTCAAAATTTGAAGTTATGTAAAAAAATTCCATCGAAGGATAAATATGGTCAGGATAAATTGTATTCATGACATCACTGGCATTTTTAACTCTAAAATAGAGAAAAAACATCATCTAGATTCTGGGGATATTATTTATAAAGCCATCAGAGTCAAAAAAAATTTTTTTTCTGAATATTGAAAAAAAAAAAAAATAGTCTAGGGGAGTACCGGCGCCAATTTTCAAGTTTGTATGGCCAGGGGCACTGGAACCAGCAAACAAAAAAATACATAAACACATAAACACACAAAAAAATCATTTGTAAGTATGAAAAAAAAGGATAGAAACCTTGCCATCTTTGATGGCTATGGTTGTTCAATCAAATGCTTTTTATTGGAAACAATAGATTTGTTGAACCAAATCTAACTTGGGCAACCCTGAATAAAATCACTGAAATTTGTCTTCACGCTGCAATGGTTAACATTACTTAACTCACGCTGGAATCGTTCTTACTTGAATTTTTATTGCAACTTTGGCATTTAAATCCAGACTACATATATATATATATACATATATATATATATATATATATATATATATATATATATATATATATAAAATGTATGTTATTTTTCCTTCTTTAGGGAGTTGTAGTTGTCATTTTAACTATTTCATAAAAAAAAAAAATTCCATTTTGTCAGGTCAATTGGAAATCGTTTGATTCCTTTGAGGCAAAAAAAATATAGATTCAAGAAAAATTTATCTATATCTTTGTATATATATATATATATATATATATATATGGAATGAAATCAAAAGTATTGAAAAGCTTCCAGGAACCAGAAAGGTTCTACTTCTCTTTTTAAATCATATCTTCATACTCATGTTTTAAAGATACACATATTTACCTATATTGTTATTGAAGGATTGTTGCTCATAAGTATATCCATATATACAAACATGAACATTTGTCTATATTGATTTGTGTTGATGTATAGATTGTTATGTATATGGAAACATATGAGAGTAAATACTTATGTGTGAGTATGTAAATATGTTTAAGTTAATTTACATGTGAAAAATATATGGAAAAATGTGTCTGTATGAAAAAATAGTCACTTGTGTGTATGTTTGCAAGTATATATTTGTGTATATATATATATATGTATATGTGTGTGTGTGTATATGTATATGTGTGTGTGTGTATATGTATATGTGAGTGTGTGTATATGTATATGTATGAATGTCTATATGTATATATATGAATATGTATATGATGTATGAATATATATATATAGAGAGAGAGGGGGATATAGATAGAGAAAGAAACTAACGTAAGGATATGTATTTCTCTATATCTGTGAGAGTGAAGTCATTTGTTCACATTGATTTGAATAAACGTTGCTACTTATATATTTATATATATATATATATATATATATGTATATATATATATATATGATTATGAGATACATTGTGCAATACTGAAATTCTTTTTGAAATGATCTCCCATTATTACGCGATGAGTACATTATTTAACCTAGACAACGTAAATAGAATAAACAATATAAAGAAAATGGGGCCGCTGCAGGAAATCAGATCTGCAGTTGATAGGATAGCTTCTTCAACATAGCATTGCTCTTACCATTGAGCTGAACAGCTGCCGGTAATTCAAACTGTTTTAACTCCAAATTCTCAAAATTCATTTCTTGATATAACTTGTCCATGTTGAAAGAAACAAATAGAGCAGATATAGACCATGAATGAACAAAAATGAGAATCTGAAGTTGAAACAGATAGTGGGGCATTTGCATTCCTCTGGGGGGCTGTTTAGTTCAGTGGTAAGAGCGATGCTATGTTGGAGCGGCTACCCAATCGGTCACAGGTTCAATTCCTATGGCAACTCCATTTTCTCAAATTTTTTATTCTATTTATGTTGAAAACGTCAAATAATACATTCACCGTGTAATAATAATAATAATTTTCTAATAGAGTCTCCATACAATATAACGCATTTTATAATCATCTGTGTAAATATAAACACATTCTTACATACAAAGCAATAAGTAGATACAAATTTTAGTAACTACTAAACCTTATTTTGTTCTACTGGTTCACGTGATATTTATTCATATAGCCATAGAAGGGACATCATATGTTTATACACACTTGCATATATACATACTGGCGAATGTAGATTTTATATAATTACACATACACGTATGTATATACACATACATATATAAAAAAAACATAAACACATAAATATACACACAGATATAAGCACACACACACATATATATATATATATACATACATTTTCAAATAACTGACTGTCAGTTGTCAAGAATATATTATATAGCTGCTCGTGCATGCACACACATATGTATAAGCACATACGGACATATAAGTACACACTAAGTACACATATATATTTATATATATATACATTTTTAAAAAAGTATCAGTTTTCAAGAATATATTGTATAGCTGGACACACACATAAATGTATATACGCACACATATATAATATAAGTACACACAAATATATAAACACATACACGTATATATCTATGTATATTTTCAAATAACTGTCAGTTGTGAGAAATATATCATATTGCAGCATAGACATGTACTTACACCTTGTATATATACACACACACACACGTATATATATAAGCACACATACCCATACAAATATATCTATACACATCTTTAAATAACTGACTGTCTGTTGTCAGGCATATATATATATATATATATATATATATATATATATATATATATATATATATATATAGGTCTATATCATTTTATCTTCTATCTTATAATATTATTAAATTAGTCTTTGCCTCCCAATGGAAATTTAGCAGATCTCTTTAAATGAAAGGTAAGAGGGAGAGAGGAGAAAAAAAATCAGATATATTGATGTGGTCTGTCCAATCAAATAACTTTTGTCAGTAGTTAAATACCCCAACCAGGGCATAAGTTCCTTCGGCAATAAACTCCCAGTGTTCCAAGATGCCACATTAGGAAAGTCAGCATGAAGATTTCTGTGAAAAAAGTTCATCCAATTTATTTTACATTGCTGCTGTTCCCAACCAACTAACCATCTTTTTGCCAAAGGCGTTTGCATAAATATGGGGTTTTCATATTGCAAAGATGAATAGATAGATAGATAGTTATCCGTACCTCGCATATGTGTATCACCGTGGCCCAGGCGTGTACCAGCACTTGTTTTCTAAAGAAAATGTAGGCTCAAATCGCAGTGGATTCACTGGTTGTCACATTTGCACAAATAGGGATGCAAATAAATAACCTCACCCTTTTGGCTAAGATCAAAGTGTAATATCTGTTCTTTGGCGCCTTCGTGCTGAAAAGTTGATTCGTGTCTTTGACAGCCAATGTCGTTGCCGATGAAGGGTCAATGAGGCTCGGCATTGCTAAGCGCATAGGACCTGGGATTCGTCCCGGGCATCACAAAATTTACGTGGCCCTGTCTCGGAGGAGCAGTCCGCCTCGGGGCAGCACTGTCCCATTGCACAAAAGGGATAAGTCGGGACACGCCCGACGCCTTTGCGACTCACGTTGCAAAGACTGGTGCTATTTTTGAACTGCCCAAAATTGGACCCCATTTCAAAAAGACATTCTGTCAAATTTGCTGCTGGGGGTGCAAATAAAAAGATCAGCATCTTGGCTAAGATCAAAGTGTATTATCTGTTCTTGGACGCCCTCGAGCTGAGAAGTTGATCAATGAATGGGATTGTCCTCCATCCTGGAACCACTGACCAGCATGCTGAGGCCCGTCCCGAGAGCATCAACAGGATCCGTCCTGTGAACAAAGTCAAGCCTTCCTTAATGACTCAGCGAAATCACACGTTGAGAGTTAGGGACTCTTGCACAACAGAATTCGTCCTATAGACATAGTCCAGCTTGTCCCGACGTCCTTGCAAAATCATGGGCAAGGACTCACGTTTATTGACCATGTGCCTGCAAGTTTTCAAACGTGTGGGACCCCACCTCAATCCGACTTCGTGGCACATTGGTACTCGTGGGGATGCAAATAAGCGAACTCGTAAGATCAAAGAGGTTAAGCGATGTCAAGCCTAGTCTTTACCAAAATGGCTGAGTGTCTTAGAATATCAGGTGCAACAAGATTGTTCTCCAGCCGTCTCCGTCTATGTTCTGTCGATGAATAATGGAGTATCTTGCCAACTTAGGACCGGACTGAGTACCCAGTCCCTTTCTAAGGCCTCAGCTGCTCTAAGGCGGACACAAAACAGTGTGATCTCCTGGGAATCGCCGTACTTGAATTCGTATGAGAGCGATCAGCTAAAAATTATCTAAAGATATCTGAAAGAAATAGATCTCTTATCTGGAAAATTATCAAAATATACCAGCTCAAGATTTGGGCCTTGTTGGTCCCAAAATGACCTTAGAGACCACAGAAAGCACTCATTTGCAAAAAAACAAAACAGTTTTTAGAAAGTGCTTTGTGGTTAACTCTTGCAAAATTTCAAGACTGTTGCACCTCAAATATGATCTGGAGTGCCCAGAGACCCCACTCACACAGACGAGCAAAAAGAGGAGAATCTATAGCCCACTTGAGGTCATGCCGGCCACTCGTGGGGCTATAGTTGTTGAGTAGATAAACCGATGAAGAAAGAAATGCTATCGCCCAAGAATGACTGGAACAGACAGCGAGAATAAAGTGAACCTGGGTATGTAAGATGAAAACAAATTCATAAATAGATTGATTGATTTAAACTAAGATGAATTGTTATGAATAACAGATAATGTTACCAAATAGTTATTGTTATTAAAATAAGTCGGTCCAAAACTCTTCATTTAGAATAAATTGAAAATTATTCATAATTCATATTGATCTCTTATGTAATTTTTCATGATGCGATATTGTTTTAGACAATGAAATCAATGACAAGACAATAAATTTATAACAATGAATGTAAGTTTATTACAACAAAATTTATAAATAAATCCAATTTTGATATACTTTGTTTAAAACCAATTATTGTTATCTAAAAGCTGTACTTCATATGTTCTTCCCTCTATCTTTCTTTCCTTTATTAGTTGGAGGTCGTAGAGTTTCTTTGCGAAAAGCGAAGAATCACTTTAGGGTGGGGAGCCTTCGGTAGAGCAAATTCAATCTCCAACAAGAAAATCCCATTAGTCCTTAAATGAAGAGTATACAACCAATGCACCCTTCTATCGGGACGATACATTGCTTGTATTATCTTCACTTATGGAACTGAAACATGGAATAAAACCAAGAGACTGACCCGCAAACTGAGAACCATGCAAGGTGCACATGAAAGAATCATACTCAACCTCACCTGGAATTACCATAAGACAGCATAATATATTCGGGAGAAAACAGGAGTCTGAGACATCATAGAAACTGTTAAGAAACTCATGGAAAACATATGGCAATGGGCTGGTTATGTTGCAAGAGTAGCAGACAACCGATAGACATCACGGCTCACAACGTGTATCCTCAGAGATTAAATGCAGAACTGAGGCCGGCAGAATATGAGATTGTGAGACGAACTGGACAGGTTCAGAAAATATTGTCCCCGTGACGCCCACGGTAGTCAGTTGTGGCAAATCCTGGGGAAGGTCTATGTCCAATACGGACGAAAAAGACTGATGATTATATATATATATATATATATATATATATTGAATCACCATGGTTATTTTGGACCAATACTACCCAAATCTTGCTCTGATATTTTTTAAATGATAATTTGGAATAAAAAATCTATTTTCTGAGATAATTTTAGATAATTAATTGTGCTACTGGGATATGCCACGGTGATTCATTTATGTGAGGTACGGATGTATTTATGACTTTTCTCACATCTCTGCGTGTGTAGGTCTTCGCCATAATCTTCTCTTAGAGCCAAATGTGAACAAGATTATTTAAAACCTTTTAGCCAAACTCATCTAACTCTGATCAAATGCGACATTTGCTGCTATGTGACAAAGAATAGTGCTGACAAAAGATTTTAGCAAAGCAACCGCACCATTTCTTGTCCAGGACTTACAAGCCAGCCAGGCAGAATATTATTTGTGTCCTCTTTGTAAAAGCACATCACAAACACGTGACAAAGATGGAGGAAGATGATAAAATGGCGATGAAAACACCGATAAATAAAGAAACATATATAGAAAAATAAAAGGATGAAAAAATGTATTGATACACGCAAACACAGGCGGTCTCAAAAGCTACTATGTACGAAAACTTTTTTTTTTTTAAAATCGGTATAGATAAACTATGTTAGAAAATTTTGTTATTCAAATTTCGTCGAGTTCAAGTTATGATCACTTAACTGGTAGACTTCTATAGGTGAGCCAACTTCTTCAAAGCTCTTCAGCGATCAACGCAGGCATTACCGACATCAGCAACCGTGTCCTATGGAATTTTGCAAAACGATCTCTGATTCCTGCCTCAATTTCATGAAGGTCTTTTGACCTTGTTGCATTAACTTTGCTCGCGATGTAGACCCTCAAAAAGGAATCACTAACCCTAACCCTTTCCAGACCAAGATTTTGCACTTCTGTTCTAACGAGAGTCTAATCCATCCATATAAAAGGCATTTATGCAAAGTACTACGTTTAATTGTATAATTGTCTGCAGTGTCCTGTCCTGTTAGAACTTAAAACCTGTAATGGATTGGTCTATGTGAAATAGATTAACAGAGCTATCACAATTAAAGTGTTTCAAAATGGGATAGGCTGTTAACAATGAAGAATACGCTACAGAAAAGCTTATCATTTGAAACTAAAATGAAATAAAAGACCTAGGGTATGAGTTTGTTTTGTTACGGAATAGGTTATAGTTTTTGATAAAATAAGTTTCTTCATATTTGTTTTGTTCGTGTCATGCGATAACAGTGGTGAATTCTATTACATAATATATCGTCTCAAGATTTTACGCCCGATAACCTTTCAAAAAGCTTGATTTGAGTTAAGATCTAAAAAAAACTTGTTATTAAATATGCATTTCTCAATAAATTGGATCTGTGTTCCTTAGTGTTGATCCCTACATGAACGTAGTGTTGATCCGTACATGAACGTAGTGTTGATCCCTACATGAACCTAGTGTTGATCCCTGCATGAACCTAGTGTTGATCCCTGCTTGAACCTAGTGTTGATCCATACGTGAACCTAGTGTTGATCCATACATGAACGTAGGGTTGATCCATTCATGAACTTAGTCTTGATCCATACACGAACCCTACTCTTGATCAATACATGAACGTAGTGTTGACCCATACATGTGTATAGTGTTGATCAATACATGAACGTAGTGTTGATTCATACATTTGTATAGTGTTGATCCATACAAGAACGTAGTGTTGATCCCTACATAAACTTAGTCTTGATCCATACACGAACCGTACTCTTGATCAAAATATGAACGTAGTGTTGATCTATACATGAATAACCCGATCATTTTTTACGGGTACACGCTACACGGGGATAGTGTCAAAAAAAAAAAAAAGAATTTTTTTCTAGCTTTGAACAATCGATTGATTTCTATTCCACTCAGTCTGGACTGAAATCTGAGAGAAAAAAAAATCGAAAAAAGGAATTGTAGAGTCACTTTTGGAATACCCTGTAGATGAGTGACTGTAGCATGACCTGACGATGTCCTGTCCCTGGGGAGAGATATCATCTGATCAGTGAATCCGTTTTTTTCCAAGTCAGTTCTCTGCCCCCCATCAATATCGCTGAGCCTCTACCTCTTCCATCTACCCATCCACACCACTCCCTAGATGAACAGGGTCACATTCCGAATAAGCACTGATGGCCTTGCACATTTTTTTCTTGGTGGGATATTTGCACTGCAATCTCTGAATTCTTGCTTTGAGTACATGAAGGTCACTCGGTTTTGTTGTTTGCTCTTGATGCAGTCCTTCAAAAAGCAATCGCTTACCCGAACCCTTGCCAGGGTGTGATTTTGAATCTCAAATCTAACCTTAGCGTCATCACCATAATGATGGAGATAGTCGAGAAGCTTAAAGTGTCAAAAGATTTCTCAAAGACTGATCTCTCAATTGATATCAATTCCACTGTGATCGAACAGAAATCTGCTAAAAAATAAAATAGATAAATAAAAAGCCACGTGGTATTGTTACAATAAGTTAGTTATGTACAGTGAAGTATTAACACCAAATACTTGATTTAAACTAATTTACCTTTTATATGCTCCGAGAAAAATATAATCTAAACGTTTGTTGGTCAATGTGATTTGATTTTTATGTGTATCCACACATTTCAATAAGATGCTTTTTGGTCGGTTAGTCTGTCGGTCGGTCGGTCTCTTTTATATTAAGCAACAGAAATAAGAAAGAAGGATTAGACGTGATATCATTGAGAAAACCAACAGCTATGATGTCATAATAGGATGTTTGAGTCCGGCATATTATGTATTGAAAAACGCCGAAAATGGCTAAAAAACGCCTAAAATTGCCGTTTACGATTATTATTGAAAATGATATCGTCAGAATATTTCCATATTGCAAAATATTTTACAAGTATGAAAATCAATTGACTCAAAAAAAGACTACTTGCTCCACCCCTGCTTGTATTACCAGAGATGGTGGACGTATCCTTGAACTTATGGTTCTTGTTATATTGATCCTCAGTGTTGCAGTGCTGTGGGAACGCGTACTTCTGGGGGCAGGGAGACGGCGTTAACACACTATCTATATACTACTAAAATCCTCTAATGTCCGTCTTAATTTTTTAGATGAGGTGATATCATTTTGTAAAGTTTTCTGTGGACTTTTGTCCTCATCTTGGTTCATACGTTGAACATGACGTTTCAACCGTTGTATTCAACGGCCTTCACTAGATAATGAATGGTTGTATTTTTGACCATTGAGACGAAGAAGGTCCGTCTCGCCGATCGTGCAGAAACGTTCCCGTTCATTGTCTAATATTGGTTATTGTTGATTATGGTTGACTAACATTGTTCGACGATGATAATCCCTTCCCCCAAGAAGAGCCTCTCCCCATAGTATCAGCTCAAACTTTTTAGTCATTATTTTAGATAATTAGTTCTGGTACACATGCAGGCTATGGCGATCCATTTTTGTAAGGTACGGATATTTTCTGTTACTCTAACTTTAACTTTGTTTGCATCGTATATAAATTGTGGAATGAATTCATTCGACTATATTACAAGCAATAAAATTGTGTACAAAATTTGTTATCTTAATAAAAAAAGAAGTTCTATAATATCATGTTTTTGAGCCGTTTGGTGCTGGCATTTATGAGACTTTATTGTTTACGGGTGTCATACAGGGTCTATTAGAGGGGGGACCCGATACATCGCCCCGGGGGCCTGAAAGTAGAAGGAGGGGCAGTGAATTTCTTTGGGCATCAAAATTTCTGAGTCGGCACGATATGTCTATTAATAAAAAGAGGTATGGTTTCTTACTCAGTAGAAAACTGTCCTGTGGCCAATGATGTTTGGCAGAATGCTGTGTTAGGGGTGATCAATTAAAGGATTGGAAGAGTGTGTGATCACAGTGTAACTTACTTCTCCCACCTTTTGTTGGTGGTGATCACTAAAAATAGTCTGAATTAGAAACAGAAACAAACGTGTATACTACCAAACAGGGTCTGGAGAGCTAATTTAACATAAAATTACATTGTAAATTGAAACCCTTAATCAAAACCATATTGGGAGTGGAACCAAGATAACTATTTTTTCTAGGAAGATAAGTAAATGTTTAAGCTTTTATCCCTTTATCTCCATTGATACATACACTAACATATTGCTAGTCAGTCAGTCAGACCAACTTGAAAACTGAAGAAACCTAACAGAAACCTGACAATTTTGGCTGAACGTTTCAAATAGGATAGCTATCGTTTACCTTAGGTTGGATACAGAATGGTATTTCGAAAAGATTATAGCAGATGAAAACAGGACGGCTGAAGGATGAGGGTGCTCATTTATATAAGGTTTATTGTTGGATGTAGGCCTCCCCCAAGGTCTTCCAATTTTTTCACTTCCGAGCATCAAGGTGCCAAAACATTCCAAATGTGTCTAGATCATCGTGTTATCTTTCTTTTTTTTAAATCAAAGTTTCGCTGATGATCTCAAGAGATCCATGTTGTGAATCTCAATGTAAAGTGATTGTCAGATACCCTTACTGCTTGGCCGGTCCGTTGCCATTTAAATTTGCTGATGCTTTTAAGAAAATCTCTAACATCTGTTTTTGAATCATTGTATTCCCACGAATTGTCTGATTGACCGGCCAAGTGGGCTACGGATTCTTCTCTCTTTGCTCAGCTGCGCACGGGCGTGTGTGTGCGTGTGTGTGTGTCTGGGCGCCCCTGGTCACATTTTAGGGGTTACAACTTTCAAAAAGTACTTTCTTGGTATCTACGATCATTTTGTACCAACTATGCCCAAATATTTTGCTAGTATTTTTTTTCCAGATAGTTTTAGATAAAAAAATCTATGTCTTTAGATTATTTTTCAGATAATTTTAGATGATTTTTTAAAAAATGATTAGTTCTGGTACACATGTAGGCAACGGTGATTCATTTATGTGAGTTACAGATGTATAGATGTGATTAATGAGCCTGTAATGCTTACCATTAATATTTTAATGAGCTTGGTCCTTACTGGGTGCTCCAAACTTGTGACCTTGTGTCAAACTGAGCTAAACGTTGTAAATCTCAAGTATATTCTACTTCTGTATTTACGGGGTTGATACACCTTTTTTCCACCAAATCCCGAGGGACTTGACAAAATCCTTAGTTAGACAGTGTTACTGTAACATACACTAACTCTTATTCGCACATGTTTTGAGTCTGTTGGTTGCTTTGTGAATTTGTGTTGAAAACCACGCAACGTGCACATGAAAGAGACGAACAAGACAAATTCACAAAGTACTGGCTCCACGACACCCACGATAGAGAAGTGTTGGGTAAGGTCTATGTCCAACGACGAGAATGATGATGATGATGGTGATGATGTTTGTATTGGGAACCATGCAACGTGCACATGGAAGAATTATGCTCAACCTCGTATGGAGAGACCACAAGATACCATAATACATCCAGGAGAAGACAGGAGTCTGAGACATCGTAGAATCCATAAAAAATCTCAAACAGCAATGGGCTGGCCATGTTGCAAGAATGGCAGTCAACCGATGGACATCACGACTCACGACATGGATCCCCAGAGATCACATGCGCAACCAAGGCCGGTAGAGTACTAGATGGAGAGACGAGCTAGACAAATTAACAAAGTACGCCCATGATAGAGAAGTGGGGGGAAGGTCTATGTCCAACGACCAGAATGATGATGATGATGGTGATGATGTTTGTCCTACGTTTTGTCAGCTGTTCAGTCGTGCAATCCTTCTTCATTGAGTTGGAGCCTCAATGTCCGTTTGAATAGCAACTTTTTTAATGTCTTTAAAATATCCCAAGGTAATGCGATACCACTCTCACAAAAGAAAAAAAAAATTGCTCGTGTGATTGATCACACTGTACGTCTATGTGATTTGACAGAACAATCACGTAACTATCACTGACCCTTCGTTTCGAGTTATAACTAAGGTTTATTGTCAAGTTTGAGACAGATCAGCTTGAAAACAAAATGTTTTCCATCAACGACGCCACAACAACGATTGAGAACTAAAAGAGGAGGAAATCAAGCGAAGAATCACTTTGGGATGTCAAAGCCTTCGGCAGAGCAAGCTCAACTTTCAAGAACCAGATGATCCCAATAATCCCCAAAAGAAGAGTTTACAACCAATGCATTCTCCCAATAGTCACTTATGGGGCTGAAACATGGAAACTAACCAAGAGACAGACCTGCAAACTGAGAAGTATGCAACGTGCACATGAGAGAATCATGCTCAACCTCACATGGAGAGATCACAAAACAGCACAGTATATCAGGAAGAAAACAGGAGTCTGTGACATCATAGAAACTATTTAAAAAACTCAAATGGCAATGGGCTGGCCATGTTGCAAGAATGAAAGACAACCGATGGACATCACGTCTCACAACATGGATCACCAGAGATCTCATGCAAAACTGAGGCCGACGGAACACAAGATGGAGAGATGAACTATACAGATTCAGGAAATACTTGCTCCACGACGCCCATGATAGAGAAATGTGGCGAATCCTGGGGAAGATCTATGTCCAATGATGGGCCTTAAAAGACTGATGATGATGATGACGAAAACGTGTTAGCCTGAGATTAACAGCGACTGTAGTGGTTGACAATCTGGAGTTTTGCACGGACCAGTAAGTTATAATAAATAATTCCTCTAAACCGGTTTTATTGTAGTCATTTATATATTTGATAACCTCACAGGAGTCCATTTCCAGGCGATGAGTTCTTCAAGATAATTCAATTTGTCCTGATGCTAGGATAACAAGTTTATTTAGATATCAGCAACTTACCTATAAATAATTTACTTATAATGTAAAGCACACTTCGAATACATGTGTCTGAGCATATAGAGGAATGTTCATTCAACTTGTTAGTCAATTAAACATTTGCAGAGATGGAAATAGGTTTTCGGCAAGCTTAGTTTTAGAACTAGGTATACCGTGATACCCCCGTTAATAGACATTGAAGATACAAAAAAATCAGGAATTGAAAAGTAGGTATACTCCGTACATCCACGTCCCTTTCTATTCCATTTTCTGACTGAAAGAAACTTCTAAGCTGAAGTCACGAAGAAAATTTTATGATTCATCGTCAAACTAACGTGAAACAAGTAAAAATTACTCTTACGAGCCATCACCAACTTGTCTACTAATCTATTTTAACCTAATATGTGCGCGTGAGAGTTTCATGAGTTATCCCCTCTTCTCCAGCAACGAAGAAGGTGTGCAAAACAAACTTCTTTAATCGATTGCTTCAGGGAAGGGAAGACGAAGTGAAATGGACTATAGGTATCAATTATAGTATCTAAAACTGATGTATTTTACATACGCAATTTACATAGAATTGAAATAAAAGTTTATAAACAGTCGTAATGTTATCAGTGAAAGTTCGTACGACACGTCAATAATGGTGCACATAGTAAGAAAAGTTTCTTTCGAAATGTATAATAGAAGAGGTTTGCTGAATCAACTTACTGGAAGTTGTGGGTCTATGGTTGGTGTCAACCGAGGCGGTTACTCGTGGTGTCATCCTCAATTCCAAAACTTGCCCTCTTCCTAGGATATCTAGAATGTTGGTGATCTTTTTGAACTAATACATTATACATTATTCATCATGATTCTCCCGTTTTATTGAATATGATAGCATCAGCCTACATCTACTGGAAATATGATTGATCTTTAGTGATCAGTTTTTCTATTCTCTCAGTGAAATGATAAGAAAATAAGTGTGGGTACCACGAAAATCTTTTCATTCAAAATTTGATCATATCTTCCATAGCCAAATAGTTTATTCCCCTACAAATTCTTATTGTAATTTATTGGGAACTTTTGCAGATATGTTAATAGTCATAAGCAAATAAAAAATATATGAAAATCGGAATGTCTTTCAATCAAAGAAAAATTCCTGGATCCGCCCCCAAATTCAAATCTTTTTTTTTTTCATTCCATTGTCCACCCTCCCACAAGATTTAATTGAAATTCAGCTAGAATTTTTAAAGATTATATGTGGACAGGTGTTTCATTAGAGAAAATAACTACCAAAAAACGATTATGGGCAATCATCTTGGAGTACCACTCTTCCTATGGTATCACCCAAGGCGGGTCACGATTCAGTCTGTCTGCTACTGCTTACTGCATCATCATCATCATCAGTCTTTTAACGTCCATCGTTAGACATAGACCTTCCCCATGATTCGCCACATTTCTCTATCATGGGTGTCACGGGGCCAGTATTTCCTGAATCTGTCTAGTTGATCTCTCCATGTTGTGTTCTGTCGGCCTCAGTTTCTTATGTGATCTCTGGGGATCCATTTTGTTAGTCGTGATGTTCATCGGTTGTCTTTCATTCTTGCAATTGCAACATGGCTTGCCCATTGCCATTTGAGTTTTTTAATAGTTTCTATGATGTCACGGACACCTGTTTTCTTCCTTCTTTAATGTTCAAAGCATGTTTGTATAGTTTGAATTTTCTTCATGGATATTCCAATTTGAAGATCCTTGTGACAGAGTACGTTTTGCATCGTGTTTACATTCGAAGTGCGTCTGCGTTCTGTTTCGGGTAAACGCTGTGTTGTGTTGAGTGACAGACTTTCTTAGTGTCTGTCGAACTTGTAACTTGTTCTCTTCTTCAGGCAGTGTGTTAGGGAAACAGTGGTGCAGGCTATGTGCCTCACCATCAGAGACGAACCTAGCTTTGTGAGCTTTATCTATAACCTAGAGGGGAACAGTTGCTTGAAATCTAATTCCTTCATTTCAAATCATCATAATCACCAGCCTTTTAGCATCAGTCATTGGACATAAACCTTTGCAAAGATTCGCTTTTGATCATGGATATCGCAGAGCCAATATTTTCAGAACTTATCGAAATCGTCGCACCATCTTATTTTTTTTTTGCTGGCTACTATTTCACGTATGATTTCTGGAGATTCACTTTGTGAGCATTGATCAGTGGTTGTCTGATTTTCTTAAACATGGCCTGCCCATTGCCGTTTTAGTTTACTAATGGGTTTCATGATATATATTTTTCTTTAATATACTGTGTTGTCGTGTGATCTCTCGGGATAATGTTGAGCATGATTCTCTCTAGCGCATGTTGTATGGCACTTAGTTTGAGAGCCAATCTTTTGCTTAGGTTTCATGTTTCAGCTCCATATGTTATTATTGGGAAGACATATTGGTTGCAGACCATTCTTTTTAGAAGTAATGGGATTTTCTTGTTCTTGAAGGTTAGGCTTGCTCAGCAGAAAGCTTTCCAACCTAGATTATCTTATTTTTTTCTCCTGGTTTGCGCGATCTCTTCATGGCGTTTGGATCCTATTTAAGTGTTAAGAGGTGATTTTTCATCCATTTGCAGTCTCGAGGTGGTGATCGCTACAAACAAATTTTTTTTACGTTACCTGAAAATAAGACATATTATTGAAAATCCGTGATGGACATAGGGTAGGGGGTAGATACGGCGGTTGCCTACTTCTTAGATTCCAGGTTTTTCGTATGTCAAAACGCAGACCCCAAATTCTGGAAAAAAATACCCACGTGGGCTTATAGAACCCCAGAGTACTCATCTACACGGGTTCACCATTCATCCCTGATGGACCCCTCTGTGATCCTAGATACAGTCTTACCGTAAACTTAGTTCCTCAAACCCGTTTTTATCACTGTTGAAAATTGAAAGATTTCCCAGTTCAACGGAGGTTTTATAATCGGAATTGAAAGTTGGATAATCGAGCAGAATTAGTTGTGTTAGATTAAGACATGTTTTAGTGACGGCCGAATCTACTAATCTGCTTGATTAAAGGATAAATGAACTTACCGATTATCTCATTTTATTTATAACGAACATATTGGGGACAAAGACACAGTAATCGAAATCGAGAACGCTGAGCTGAAGAGAGTAAACCACTACATCTATCTTGGATAATGAATCTCGATAAAATCCTCAAAAGAAGAAATCAAGCAAAGAATCACCCTAGGTTGGCAAGTTATCGGTAGTCAACAAAATTCCCCTCAGTCTTGAAAAGAAGGACTTTCAACCAACACATCTTCCCAATAGTCACGTATAGAGCTGAAACATGGAATCTAATCAAAATATGGGCCATCGAACTCAGAGACATACAATTTGTACAGGAGATGATCATGCTCCATATCAAATGTATATTAGAGAGAAAAAAAAAGTTCCAATAGAAAATTTAAATGGCAATGGGCTGGTCATGTAGAATGTTGGACAACTACTGAACATCAGCTCAATTGAAAACTGAAGAAACCTGTATTGAGATTGTCAGTTTCTAACCATCCTAGAGTAAGTTAGATAATCACACATCTTGAAACGAGATTAATTTCTTGTCTGGTTGCTAGAATATATATATATATATATATATATATATATATATATATATATATATATATATATATATATATATCAGACAAGTAATTACTCTTGTCTCAAGACGTGTGATTTATTTATTTATTTATATATATATATATATATATATATATATATATATATATATATAATCCAATAGAATGATTATGAATGTATTATATCATTTGAAACGACCTCCCGTTATTACACGGAAAATGTATCACTTGGCCTCGACAGAAAAGCAAGGTCTCAAATAACCGCTTCATCTCCACGTCCTCATAATGAAGCTAAATAGCCCGTTAAAATAGGACCTTTCCTATTTCATTGGACTGTTTAGCTCAACGTTAAGTGCAAAGTCACGTTGAAGTGGCTACCTAATCGATCGCCGGTTCGATTCCTTCAGAAGTCCTATTTTTTTTTTCAGTTGTTTGTTCTACTTACGATGTCAAGGCCAAGTGAAACATTTTCCGTGTAATAACAGGAGGTCGTTTCAAATAATCTGCATTCATGATGGTTTTATATATGAATATAAATATATATATATATATATATATATATATATATATATAATGATTACTAATAGTATCATCCACAGACAGCTGTTTCGTTGTATAACAACTCTTCGTTTAGACGATCCAAAAACCCATCCAGTGCCATGAGGTAGGATTGAAACCCTCGCTTCAGAACTGGACGGTTAGTAGGACCGAATATAAGTGATATATTTAACTTACGCCCAATACCCAACCAACCATATATATGTATATACATATATTAAATGAAACCCATTTTAAGGGGGGCGAGCTGATTTCTCATAATTCCATTTGGATTTGAAAAGTCCTCCTGTCTCTAATACATGGTAGGCCTTCTGTGACCAGTCGTGCAGTAACATGGGAAAGAGTTAGAACAGCATCCACTTTTGGTGGGGAGAGGGGGTAGCGTTCCCTCCCTATCTATATACTTCTAAAATCTTCTATTCGATCGATTCACTGATTGGAAAAATTATCCATTATATGTCAAAATATTTATCCGATATGGCCTTGAAATATATCCGAAATTGGTCTATTTCTAGTTTTATTTTCCTGGGGTGCAGGATGGGGTACTTGAAGCACAGGCAGCCCTGCGTACCCTAACCCTTTTTTCTTTTTAGTTACAAACTGCCCCCTAGCACTTGGCGCTCTAAAAATATACTCCTACCACTTGGGGCCTTAAACTATGTCCCCTACCATTTGGGGCACTAAACTATGTCCCTTACCACTTTGGGCCCTAGACTATGTCCCTTAACATTTGGTGCCTTAAACTATGCCCCCTAGTGCTTGGACGCGTTGCTGGTATATCGAGCTCGCATAGCCTATCATAAAAAAGGCGTATTCTGATTTTGATGACATG
Source organism: Thysanoteuthis rhombus (assembly GCA_963457665.1). Taxonomy (NCBI): domain Eukaryota; kingdom Metazoa; phylum Mollusca; class Cephalopoda; order Oegopsida; family Thysanoteuthidae; genus Thysanoteuthis; species Thysanoteuthis major. Next base: position 10,069,934 of record OY735242.1, read on the forward strand.
TTACAGCCAAGAGAGATATAAAAAAATCTGGTTCGGTAGAAGTTCATAAAAAAAAAAGATCTTTAAAAAGCTCTCGGAAACCCACTCTTGTTTTTTTTTCTTCTCTCAATCGATTTATTTAATTTATCTTTTAATTTAATACCCAGCCACTTTGTAGCACTTGGTATTCATAGCGATCACAAGAGAGAGAGAGAGAGAGGATAACGCCTGCTCCAGAAAATTACTCGACGATTGTAAAAAGATTAAATGATATTCTAGCAATCAGACAAGTAATTACTCCTGTTTCAAGACGTGAGCTTATTTTACGTATTCTAGGATTGTTAAAAACTGTCAACCGCAACTGTCAACCTCAACACAGGTTCTTCCAGTTTTCAAGTTGTTCTGGCTGACTGGAAAATTAAATCAGAATATTTTCACGTTATGTCTAGAGAAAATGTTTTTTGTTTTTCTTAAAAATCCCTTCACCCAAATGTTTTTTGTTTGGTAGCTGGGTTCGATTTGCAAAGTAAGTTTATGCTAAATTGGTCTATTTTGTGTCTGGCAGCATTAAATGTTTTCTTTTTAGAGTTCAGAATTTTTTTTACTGATCACCGTGCAACAAAAGGTGAGAGCAGTAACCCTTCATCGATCCCCCATTTTTTCCAATTTTCCAAACTAATCTCCTATACGGCATGCTGCTAAAAGACGTTGGTTGCTTGACAGTTTCTATTGAATGACTAGCCAGACCTGTTTTTGCTTTTCTTTTTGACTACAAAAAACGTCCTGAGTCTTTGCCTGCGGAATAATTGGACCCTGCTAGGCACAATAAATACGTTCAGGGCCGGCCTGATTCATGTCTCTGGGGTGCACTCCAAATTGAAAAAAAAAATAGTTGTTTGGATACAGTTGGGGACGCAAAATTTTAATCTTGCTTAGGGTGCATGAAACCATTGTCCTGGCCCTGAATGCATCGTATTGAAATACGAATTAAGTATAAATTTCCTCTAGTTTAAAAGATTAACGTATGCGCCAAATTTTCATTTTTATACTTGTATTTCTCTTACAAAAATATTCAGTCAAACATGTTTTCATTTGCAACCTTATTCTGTCAGAAAAAAGGTACTACCTCTACATCCTTTACAATTTTATACACCTAAAGGAGGCTGCAGAATGTATTGGTTGGAACATTGAGGCATCAGCAACAAAAAGGATGTACATCTCTTTGAATAGTTATGACTCTTCTCAAAATTATGAGGAGGTCACAAACAAAAAGGATTTGTTTAATAGTCTGAACAAACCTTGGAATGATTGTGACTCATCTCAAAATTATAGAAGTTATTCTAAACAAAAATAATGATATCAATAGTCTGGAGATCCCTTTGAATGATTATGACTCTTCTCAGAATAACTGGTGGTATTTCAAGCAAAAATAATGATATCAATAGTCTGGACATCTCTTTGAATGATTATGACTCTTCTCGAAATAACTGATGGTATTTCAAACACAAATAATGATATCAATATTCTGGACATCTCTTTGAATCATAATGACTCTTCTCAGAATAACTGGTGGTATTTCAAGCAAAAATAATGATATCAATTGTCTGGACATCTCTTTGAATTATAATGACTCTTCTCGAAATAACTGATGGTATCTCAAACAAAAATAATGATATCAATAGTCTGGACATCTCTTTGAATCATAATGACTCTTCTCAAAATTATAGAAGGTATCCTAAACAAAAAGAATGATATCAATTGTCTGGACATCACTTTGAATTATAATGACTCTTCTCGAAATAACTGATGGTATCTCAAACAAAAATAATGATATCAATAGTCTGGACATCTCTTTGAATCATAATGACTCTTCTCAAAATTATAGAAGGTATCCTAAACAAAAAGAATGATATCAATTGTCTGGACATCACTTTGAATGATAATGACTCTTCTCGAAGGAACAGATGGTATCTCAAACAAAAATAATGATATCAATTGTCTGAACATCTCTTTGAATAATTATGATTCTTCCCAAATTATAGACAATTCTGCAAAATACTTATTAAAAATGCTTTTTTCCTCTCCAAATTCATATGTTATTTCAGAATGATATCAAGTAGTATATTTAGAAATAAATTTTACAGACATTTTTTTTTCATTTTTAATATTTACTGATGAAATTCTAAGCCCTGTAGGTCTTTCGCAATCACGCGTTTTGCACCGACCTAACTGACAGAGTTGATCAATTAAGTTTGAGCTTTCGCGCAATCAAGACTGAGACTGTATGGGGGAGTGACACATACATATACACACTCACATCAAAAATAACAACAACAACAACAATAATCAGTCCTGTGTGCATGTGCACCAACATGCGTGTACCTAAAAGAGAAAATTTTCAGAAAGTGACACATCTTTGAAAAAAAAAGCTTCGGTATATAAGGTCTATCAGAAAGTATCAAGCATTTTAACATTAATAAAAAAAATAGTTTACTTATGGCAATAGCATCATTGTATCGCCCCCCCCAATGCCAAAGGACCTCACACACATATATCCCAGTGTCCCATCTACTAATAAAAACAGTCTGTAAAGTCCTCTGTCAGGATTGTTATCAGCTGCCTTGTCCTGTTCTCCTTAATCTCTTCCATCTTCACCTTTATAAAAAATTAACGTTCGCCAATCGGAATTTGATATCCTGACTAAGTGATTGCTCAGCAGCATTCTTACCAACTGAGCCAAACTGACAATCTTACATATTTTCAAAAATGCATAAGAGTTTATTTGATTGTAATAAATAAATGTATTTATATCAAAAAATAAAATGTATATCTTTGTTTTTTCTTGTTTATTACATATACAATACAAAAGTTGCAGTGATCATTTCCAATCGGAATAGAAGAGTGGGGTTTGACCCTGTAGCAACCAGGCTTTTTGTTTGTCTGTTTTTTTACGACAAAATTAGCTGACTTGACTTTTGTTTGAGGAATTCTTTCTGAGGATATAACATTTGTAATTGTTTTGAAAGACAAACACTTAAGTCAGTTATCTTATTATATGTTGTACAGGATGTCATTTTGTTTCTCTCTCCTTAAGAATGGACTCTTCCGCTTGAATGTAACATTTTTGCTGATGAAAATATTTCCCACTCACCACTGGGAACAATGGACTCTTCCACCGAAAAGTTTCATAACTTATCCACCATCCATGGTAGTAGTAGCTGGAGGAGGAGGAAGGAGAGCAAGTAGTCTTTCTTCGAGTCGATTGATTCTTATACTTGTAAGATATTGCGATACGGAAATATTTCAAAAGTATTATTTTCATTAAAATTGTAAATGGCAATTTTTGGTGTTATTCTTTTCCATTTTTGCTTAAAAAAAATACAGACCTGGAACATCCTACTATGATATAATAGTTGCTGGTAAAAAAATGATCACAGCAGATGTTCTTTTAATGATGCCATACCTCTTAATGATATCACACTTCTTATTTCCTTCTCTTTCTCTTGATTAACGTAATCGGGACCGACTGACCGACCGACCGAAAAGCGTCTTATAGAAATGCATTCATTTTTTTCTCACTGGTATTTACTAAAGAAAAAAACAAATAAAAAGGAAGAATAGAAGTCTTGAGTAAAGGTGGGAGGATGAAAATAAACGGAGGTGGAGAAAGAAAGATGAAAAAGTTAGAAAGGTAATAATAAAAAGTACCTACCAAGATAATACACAGTTATGTTCACGGACTTTAGACAACAAAGGAACATATGGTGATAAAAACGCCCGAAACTTGTAAAATGTCACTTTTATCGTAATAATCTTTGTGTTATTAGTGAGAAGAGAGGTTGTCAAAAATTTTCATTTAAAAATTATCTGAGTAAACAATATAAGCCTTGGGATATTTGTTTGAAAAGTTATTTTTGCTGAATAAACTGGTGTAACATGATGATTTTCATTAGAATTTCTTTTAGCCCAAAACACACAGACTTTGAAATCCTACCAAAATTCGACTAATTAGTCGATTTCCATTAGATGTTAGCTACTTATTCATTTATATATGATCTTTTATGCAAAGGGTATTTTGTGAGAAAAACTCATGGAAATATTTTTTCCAAGTCAATCATCTCCATACGTACCGTTTTTTTTTAATTTATGAAATCACAATAAGATATCTTTCAGACACTAAAAATATTTACATTTCTATAAAGATAAGTCCCCGGAGAAATTAAGTCGGATGGAATTTTATTGGAAACTGCAACACGAGTTTAAAAAATATACTCTGAATCGGGAAATAAGAACAACAATAAAACTAAAATATTTGTTTGGAAAGTTTCAGATGCTTTTTTCAATCAAAATATAGTGTAGACTTTTGGGGTTTGCAAAAAATGTGTGTATATATATATATATATATATATATATATATATATATATATATATATATATATATATATCTGATAAAAAATTTTTCTTACATATTTTTTTTTAAATAATTTTTTTATTAAATTAATTAAGTTTATGATACTCAAACATTTCTGAAATATTGCAATCAGGTGGTAACGGTGTTTTATTAATCAAGAATAACAAAGTTTCTCTAAATTTAGAAGACATTTTCAAAAATGAATTTTGTTTTTTTAACTTATAGACAACAGCGTACAAGTATGTATCGGAGTGCGTCAAGGTATAATTTGTTTCACCTCCCTTTGATTGATAAATGAGTTGCAACCGACTATTTTATTGCAACTTGACATTTTCTGTCATTCATAGGTAAAGGACTCATTTAAAACAAACGCACGCTTAACAGTGGTTATGGTATGGGGAAGGCGAGAGCTGGTTTACTTGACCCTTGAACTATCTTCATCAGTAAACGACAACTATTGCAAGTAAATGTATTTTTCAGTAAATTTTCTGCAGAAAGTAGGCAATATTTTGCTAAAATCCAGTCAATTGATTATTGGATTTATTGATTTTATTCGAAAAAAATTCAAATGAGGTCAATTCTACTTTTGGAAGTCTTTGAAAAACTAATTCAATTTTTTTCTGAAGATACACTAATCAATTATAGCGGGTTCAGAGTTTGTTTTAAAAAACTGTAATAACCCAAAATATTGGAAAAGGAAAAGGAGTGATGAGTATATACATATATATATATATATATATATATATATATATATATATAATATTGTGTGTGTTGATAAAAAATTTCGTTTACTGACTACTGAAACATTTTTTGGCAATTAATATCGTTTTTACAGTTGGAAGACTAACAAAAGACCAATTTTATGAACGGCGTCATTTTTAACGGCATGCGTACATTAGTTAAGAAATCAAAATGAACAGAAACCAAAGAACAGTTCTGATTAGTAATTCAATAACAACCAACATGTAACCAATATCTTTTGGCAGCATGTTTTTTGGGGATGATCAATCAAAAATTTGGAAAAGCGGGTGATCACCGGATAAGTTACATTTCTATTATAGCCTTTAGTTTGGCAGTGATCACTAAAACGTGCCGATTTTTTCCTCAACATTTGCATGAAGCTACCGGACACTATGTAAGGAACCAATTTAGCATAAGCTTACATTGTAAATTGAACATCCTTCTAAAAACCCATGAAAGGGTGAGATTGAAGGAAAAGCTTAAAAACAAAAACAAAACAGAAACAAAAAATATATCAAGGAATAAATGTTCAAAAACTCACTTGATTGCTGCCACTCGGATATGAGTATGGCTCCTCAGGGGAGTCACTCCGCTTGCGCAGTCCGATCCCAGCTTGGCAAGATGCCCCATTGATCTTTTACCTGTGCATTCAATTCGATCAGGCCGTACGTCCGCTCGTATAATCGACAGACCAACCATCCTTTCAGACAGACAGAGAAACAGGCAGACCAACCTAAAAACTGAAGAAACCTATGTTTTTGCTTGACGGTTTCTGAAAACAAAAGACAGAGGAATACAATTTCGAAAAAGAAAGAAAGAAATGAAGAAAGAAGGAAAAAAAAACTAAAATCGAAGAAGAAAAAGACGAAAATAAACGAAAAGAAAAGCTAAGTTACTCGGAAGAAGACTTGATTGATTGTTGAGAGAATATGAAGAGAGATTCTCTTGCGTTCATTTCTCTGCCAAAAATTTGCCAATATTTTTTTTTCTTTATCGGCTGCCTGCACGGCTTCTAAAAAGCGGCATTCCTGTGATCTCTGATGCCTAGAGACACGTCCGCAGAAAGCACACCATTTTTTTTTCTCACTCTTTCTTGCCAAAGAAAAAAAGGAGGAGGAAAAGATGAATGTTCCAGAGAAGAACGAAAATCCGTAACAGCAGCAGAAACACAACGACTCCAGTGATTGCAAAAAGTATCCGATACACAGACCTTGCAAATCTCACGCATTCTGAAACATTCTCACGCTCACACCCATGATAGGAAATTCTCACGCATTTTATAAAGGAAAAAAGTGTTTGTTTTATTTAGATTTGTTTAATTCGTTTTCTAATAAGAAATCTTCTCTTAGATGTGAGAGGTAATCTTTCAGCCTACATTCAGCAGAAGAATCGATGGTAAAAGGAATATGAAGTGTCACCTTGGACACATAATTTTCAAACTTTTCGAGACGAGTATGCCCCAGACTACTACAGCCCCCCTCCCTTGCAAAAAAGTTTTTTTTTCTCCCCTGCACTCGGATATTTGAATTCATTTTCAAGATTGAAACTTGACCCATCTAGAAAGTTTATTTTAACACTCGAATGCATAGGAAAGTTCAAATACATATACCAGCGAGGGGGAAAAAGTGGCAACCCACCCACCATTTGTAGTGTAACCCACTGTGTTATCTAAATGTCAGATGGTGCGCTCGACCGTTGATGACTTGAACCTGGGATAACATGCTGACACGAGCATCAGCGAATAATAATACAGACTTTTTATATAGGGACAATAGATTGGGGTTACTTGAAACAATTATACTACATCATAATCGTTTATTGACAGTAAGGTTCCAACTTCCATCTCCTCACCGTATATGAGAGAGCCTGATCCAAGGAATGGAGGGGCGCTCCTGCGGACGCCAATGGCTTCAAAATCCACTGAATCAGGAGCTAAGATTTCTGATTTTTGTGCATAACTTTTCATTGTCAAATATTTTCTTCCTTTTAGTGTGTTTTAATCTTTGGTCTGGATTATGTCAATATTGAAGCTGTGTAAGGATGTTAAAATGAACTCTTTAAAATGTATCGAATACTTTTGCACTCACTACTTATACATAAACTTAAAAAAGAAAAAATAAACTCAGGTAGAGCACACCTCTGCCAACGCCATGAACCAACAAGAAATAGAATGAAAATAAATTCACATATAGTTTTCAATTATTTTTTTTCAATTTTCGAACAATTCTCCCAATATTTGATGAAATATCTCTCAACCGCAAAAAGTCCCTAGATTCGTAAAACAATTTTATCAATACTTCTTTAGCAAACGCCCCTCGTCCCATGAAATTTTATAGCAATTCATTGGAAACTTTGGAAAATATTGTTTAGATCGGTGTTCACCAACCTGGTTCCGTGGAATTTTTTTCGGGGTTTGTAAAAAAAATTGGGGCTTCTAAAGGAGTTCACCAGTAAATTTTGACTGAAGTTCGATCAAAATTATTAATATCAGGTAACACGTTATTATTACGTAAAAAATTTCAGTTTGGAGAAAAATTTTCATTTTGTGAATGTGAATGTCAAACCATTTCTGCCCTCTGGAGATTGCTAGTTGGAAAAGAATGCAACTGTCGTGTTTAGATAATGAGATGGGGTTTTGTTCAAAATGCTCCCTAAAAACATGAAATAAGATAATTTTGTTCGTTTATGTAAACTTCCATTATTAATTTACTACACGCAATCCAACTATCAAATGCAAAAGCAACCGCGTCATTAAATCTCTAGACTCATGTTGTTTGATTGATATAAAATCCGATTCTTCACGAGATTCTAAAGGGTTCAACTTTAAATTAGTATTTTTCCACGAAATGAAGTTTTTGATAAGGGAAAATGAAGAAATGGAATATACTCTTTATATTATCAAATTCAAGGGTTCCTTTTAAGTTTCTCAGTGATATTTGGGGTTCGTATCATAAGGAAACACTGAAAAAGTGTTTCTTTGGACCACGTTGAATGAATATTTTGTTAAATTAAATTTATTAGTTCGTCTGGAAATGAATTTCTGATTAAATATGATAAATGTTATTTTGAGATAAAATAATAAATTTATTTGTCATACATTACAGGAAATTTTTAAAGAGTTCTACGACATAACACTTTTTCAGTGAAGGTTGGAGAGCATCAGTGTAGACAAAATGTATGTAAGTGTAAGAGAAAAAATGAAAAATATCTCTCATCAGAAAAAAACCAAACTAGATCCGAACCAAAATTCAAACAATTCTTCTTTACTCCATAACCCAACCTTACAAACAATTTTATTGAAATTCATTGAGAACTTCTGGACACATTGAGTAGACAGATAGACAGGCGGACACCAGTGAATACATACTCTTAGGTATGTCAAAAATTGAGAAAAGGGGTGATCAATGATTAAGTCACTTCTCTTGCCTTTTGTTGGGTAGTGATCACTAAGAGAAATTCTAATTTTTGAAAACAAGGATGAATGCTACCGGGCGCAAACTAAGGGACCAATTTAACTTAAACTTATATTGCAAACTGTTCCCCTCATAAAAAACCTATTAAAAAGTGAAATTTTCAAAAAACAAATGACTCAATAAGGAGTGAATGTTTAAATCTATGTTTAAATGTTCAAATACAGAGCGTATACTTACATCTCAATATCTTTTTTTTCTATGTACAACGTGTATCAATTGATACATTATCGTATACCTATTCCCAAAAACCAAGTTTTGTCGAGTAACTGATTCCAAAAACCTATTGTCATCACTGAATATACCTCTTCCAGCTTTATTGGCAGTGGTAAAAGTATTTTGGCACCATGTCAAGTTGAGGATAATCAATTAAATCTTTTTTTTCAAAGTGAGTAATCAATGAGTTACGTCTCTCGCCTTTTGTCGGCTCACTAAAAATCTGAATTTTCAGAAAACCAGCGGGCAGAAACTAAGGATCATTTTAGCAGAAACTCACATTGCAAATTGAACCACCAACTGAAAACCTATTTGGGGGTGTAATTTTCAACAAGGAAAACAAAACAAAAAAGTTTTTTCTAGTCATAATCAGTAAATGTTTAAATTTTCAGTACTCTAGCTCGATTGGTGCAGTCACGTATACATACATACATACATGAACGTCGGCTGACATTTTTCAGGGAGGGGCGAAAAGGTATATCCGGGGCGGGGGCAAAGGATAAATTCGGACATTAGTTGTAAAGTAAAGGACTTGGGCATGCCTGAGTTGAGACTCGTCCAAAGCTGTCTCTGTTCATAGTGATCCTTTGATATCTGACCTCTCTAAGTTTCTAATTTCCTAATCCCCACTCCCTAGGCGAAGAAAAAATCTGATTCAGGGAAGGGCGAATGCCCAGTTTGCTCCCCCGGCGTGTGCCCGTGCATACCAATATACATAGCCAGCTGGGTCGACCTAGGAACTGAAGAAACCTATTTCGAGTATTTGTGACAGTTTTAGTTGACTGTTTCTAATACGATTTCATAAAAACCAAAGAAAGAAGCCTTATTTCAGCTCCTCTAGGAACATCAGAAAGAAATTAGTTCTGAAATAAATGAATAAGAGAACATAAATTCTGTAATGAAATTCAACGTTGCTTCTTTTTTTTCATTCCCTACTGATTCAGTTTTTTTCTTTTGTTTTTTTTTAATACTAATTTTCTTCGTCTGTTCTTGTTTATACTTCAGGGCCGCTTACGTTTAACTCAATCTGCAATTCTTTTTTTCTCCTATGTCTCTTTCTTCTTTTTTTTCCATTGGCCATTTTTCTTCTTTCATAATATCTCTATTTTTCCTTTCATTCTTTTTATCAAATTTCTCACCTCTTCGTCCTCCATTGTTTTTCTTCATTCGCACAATTTTTCTTTCATTCATCGTTTTTTTTTTATTTTTCTCTTCTTTCATAACCTTTTTCTTTCGTCCCTTCATTCCTTTTGATGCTATTTACTCATTTTAAAAAAAATATTGTTCTTCTCTATTTTACTTCATTTTTTTAAATCGTCCATTTTCTTCTCGCTCTACAATTATTCTCTTTTTTTCTTCATTCTCTGGCTTTTTATCATAATTCACCATTTTTCTCATTCACATTCATTTTTCTTTCATTCCTTTTGACGTTTTCAAATATTTTTTTCAAAATTTTACCTGACGTTTTTCTTCATTCACAATTTTTTTTCTTTTCTTACCTTCAATCTTCTTCAACACGTTCTCGTCCACTGTTTTTCTTCATTCACAATTATTCTTCCTCTCATTCTTTTTTCCCTCTTCATTCTTCTTTTTATCATTCTTCATTTTTTATCCATCTTTCAATCTTTTCTTTTTTTGTTCTTGATTCTTTTCTTTTTTGTTCTTGATTCTTTTTTCTCGTACATCATTCTTTTTTTGGTTCTTCATTCATTTTCTTCGTTCGTCATTCTTTTTTTCATTTTTCATTCACTGTTTTATCTTCACTACCGCTAACATCCTCATTTTTTCTATTGTTTTCTGGCGATCATTATTTTTCCATCAAAAATTATCTATTTATTCTAAATTCCACTTTCCCCATATAAATTTATAGAAAAACTTTCTTCGCTTTACGCCATTTCGGATAATAAGGAAACATGCACTGATTGAGGTATTACGTAAAAGTAAAGTGGTAAAGGGTATACGTACGTACTAAAGGGAATTGACTATCTGGTTTGGGCCCTTGTGAAGTTATTTCAAATGGAACTTGAAGGATTCAACTTCTTTCGTTTCTCGTAACATGTTCCAGTGGGATAGGTTATTGATCCACGAAGGACTTCATGTCAAGTCAAACATTAGCATCATAATTTATGTATATTACATTGATGTCTTGATTTCTTTCAAAATAGATGAGTCCCTAAGAAATGTACTCTGTCTGGCACCATCAATGTTAAATGGAGCTACAAATTCAAGAAATTCTTTGATAGCGATGAACTGACTACACGGAAGAGTTATTCTCAACCGTTTTGGGCCCAGCCCCTTTAAGAGCTGTTTTCAAGTTCCTTGCTCACCTGTCAGTGATATAACACTAAAATATAGACAGGAATTTAATTCATGATTATTTCAGTTTATGGCCCCGATCAAATGTGTCAGGGCTCCCGGAGGGGCAATATGACCTTCGCTGAGATCGGCTGATACAGAGAAATGGTTCATATTTTGTGCCAGAGCCCCAGTGGGAGTATATGACCTTCGTTGAGAATGGCTGATATAGAGAGATAGTTCACATTTTCACGAAGCATATGAGTGTGATTGCAATAGATACCTGCTGGTCAAATTGATTACAAAAACAGCGAGTTTGGGATTAAGACAATCCTTTGAATTCAACAACTTTCTACTTCTAAAATCTCTGATATTATTGTGTTTTATTGTCTCTCTTTTTTTTTTTTTTTGGTGAATCACATCAGCAATCTACTATATATCGGGAAATCATTTTTTCCTTCCGCTGTATAGGCTTTTAACCTAATTTTCTCTTCCGGCTATAGAGCTTTCATTACCTAAATTCTGTCTTTGAAATTTTGTTCTTCTTACACGCCAGTTAGATTTACGCCTACTGACAAATAACATTTTTTTCTCTCCTGGTATAGAGTCCTCTTTACTTAATTTCAGCCTTTGGCTATTTGGCTCTTTGGCTCTTATTACCTATATTCTGTCAAGTTTTTATGCTGGTGCGATTTTCGCCTACTGACAATAACAATTTCTCATTCTGCTATATAGCTTCCTTAAGCTAATTTTCAACTCCAGCTATTTGACTCTCATTACTCAATTTCTGTCGGTTGGTTTTCGTTCTATTTCCCACCCCCGCTGCTTTGACTGACAGCGACTGGTAACCCCGTGATCCTGGAGACATTAACCCCAAGTTCGGTGGTCCAGTTGGTATTAACTTTACTTTTGTGGTCTAGTTCGTATTAGCTCTACTTCTGTGGTCCTGTACGCATTTCCTTTACTTTGTAGTCCTGTCGGCACTAACTCTAGTTTTGTGGTCCTGTCTGCATTAACTCTAGTTTTGTGGTCCCGTCTGCATTAACTCTAGTTTTGTGGTCCAGTTGGTATCAACTCTACTTTTGTGGTCCAGTTCGTATTAGCTCTACTTTTGTGGCCCTGTACGCATTTCCTGTACTTTGTAGTCCTGTCTGCACTAACTCTAGTTTTGTGGTCCTGTCTGCATTAACTCTAGTTTTGTGGTCCTGTCTGCATTAACTCTAGTTTTGAGGTCCAGTTGGTATTAACTCTAGTTTTTTGATCCAGTAGGCATCAACACTGGTTTTGTGGTCCTGTAAGCATGAACACTTGTTCTGTGGTCAAATAAGAATTAGCTCTACTTTTGTGGTCCAGTTGGTATAAACTCTACTTTTGTGGTCCTGTACGCATTTCCTTTAGTTTTGTAGTCCTGTCTACATTAACTCCAGTTTTGTGGTTCTGTAGGTATCAACCGTAGTTTTGTGGTCCTGTAGGCATTAACTGTTGTCAATGCAGCAACCCCTTTAATCTGGTAACCACTTTAGTCTGGCAACCCCTTTAAAGAACAAAGAGAGAATGGAAATGATTCATAGATTTAAAGCAAACTGCTATCTCGATTCACTATTTTGGTGACACTATTTTCTTGTTTGGCATTCTTCCTCATGCAATTTAATTCTCTCCAAGGGTCAGTTGTTGGACATTGGTCAAGGCATGTAAGATATGGGAAGGAGATTACCCTGCTATGCTGGTCCATGATATATTGATGAATACTGGACTGGAAGTGATGGATACAGGCCTTTCCGAAGAGCATCAGTGTGACGTGAACGCGAATCGCTGGAGTTTGAACTCTTCTCTACGGTCCTATTGTTCCATGGCGTTAACCAGTCGGCCACCTCGCACTTCCCTTGCCCTACAAATATGTTTATTTTTGTTATATGCATGTCCAAGTCTGGAGTTGAATTTCAAGCGAAGCAACACCACCAACAATGACAATCTGTATCAAATCTAGGGGAGTAAGCTCTTCACTGTTTGTCTGTGCTGACATGTAAAATCCACATTCTCTATCCGTGATTTGAAATCACGATCCATTGATTGGTAGGCTGCTCTCTCATCGACTAAGCAAAATTGACCAATCTTACATATCTGCGAAAATTTACGTAACGAACAAGCAAGGACTTATTTCATCCTAAAAAATGAATACTCTTATGCAATTAACATTTCTCTACCATGATTTGAAGTCACGACAAAGTGATTGGTAGCCGTTTATCTTGCCGACTCATCCAAAGTCTTAAATATCTACAAATTTATGTTTTATAGATTAGAATGGGAGTTTGATCCTGCAATAGCCGGATTTGTTTTTTTCTTCTTTTTTTTATTTTTATCTTTACTGTACTTCGAAGGAAGATCCGACATAATCCCCGAGATACTTTATAAAAAAAAAGAAAATAACAGGTCTGGTTCGCCACTCAGTAGAGACCATCACGTGACCAACGGCTTCTGATAGAACGGTGTGTTGGGGATGATTAATCAAAACATTGAAAAACGAGTGACTTCACCTTTTGAGGTCACTGATCACTTGAAAAGTATTGATTTTCAAAAAGAAAAAGGTGGCACAAACTAAGTGATCAATTTAGCATAAACCTATATTGCAAATTGAACCCCCACCAAAAACCTACCGGGGGGGGAGGGATAAGAACCCTAAAACAAAATTTTTTGATTACATAAGGGATGGATGTTTCAATTTACAGCCATGTAGCTCTATAGGTGCGTGGTACATACATCGTCAGCAAGCCAAAACCGCTTGAAAACAGAAGAGAAATGTTGGCAGTTTTGGTTGACAGTTTCTAAAAGAAAAAAGACCAGAAAAAAAATCAGAGAAAAAAAAAAAACCTTCCAATAATGGAATCTTCGACAAAAACGAAGTGGTTTGCAAGGTCTTCCAGTTTTTTCCCTTTCTTGTTTCATATGAAAGTTATCCTTTTTTTTTTTAAACCCTCTATTGTCCTTAATTTATAATTCAATTTTTTTAACGTAAAGTTTCACATTTTCTAAAATTCTTTTATTAGAAACTGCCAGCTAAAGCAATCAAGCAAGGCTGTCAACATAGGTTTCTGTCTGCTTTCAAGTTGGTCTGGCTGGGTATATATGTATGTACTTGTATGTGTAAGTTTGTGACAAGCAGTGCAAGACTAGCCCAGGACTGAAAAGACACATGAAAATGCACATGACTGCCATTTCTTAGCCAGATTCAACCATTCCTGTGAGCAGTCTGACTTTTGTCTACATTGGACCTTGCAGTGCAGCAGATTATCTTAGGAACCGCCTTAGAGTACATGGACATGGTGGAATGAAGCAGGGTGACCATGTGAAGTGATTAGACGGCTATCACCTGACTAGATGAAGCAATCATCATGTGTGAACAGAGTCGCTCAGACACAGGAACCCCCATCTCTGTCCACGTAGATCTGATAACGACGTTAAGATAAGTGTCCTGCTGTCTGTGTGCAGATATGTGATCGCGTGCTTCCAATCTTTCAAGCCAGCGCACATCGCCACACGGCTTAAGAGGAAAAATAACAGGGCTGAAATGTTATCATGTACTCTTTATTATGTCTAGAAAACTTTTTTCACCCCCCCCCCATGATATCTTTTTAAAGGTGGGTGCAGGAAAGCGGAAATAGCCTGTCCTTTTGTCAACATACTCGTCAGGATATTTTTCGTCAACGTCTGTCATCGAAGTGTCCCAAGGATGCTTTTCTGCATTTTCACATCCTGTTTATTGTTATCAATGGGCTCCGGGAACAAGGTCAATCCCTTGACCTTTGCATCCGCTGTTTAACAGGAAGACCACCAACAAATAATACCATCTTTTGATAAGGGAACAATTTTACTACAACATTATTTATTGACTATAAGGGTGCAACTTTCAATCTTTCCCGCTCATCCTCGGCGAGGAAGCCTCATCCAGAAATGGAGGCAAATGTCCTGCTCCCCACCTCCAGCGGATGCCCATGTTTCAAGCTCATTCTTTGTGCTTATATATATATATATATATATATATATTATAATTCACACACACACACACACATATAAATATTATAATTCATATATATATATATATATATATATATATATATATATATGTACATATCATAATTCATATATATATATATATATATTGTAATTCGCACACACGCACATATATATATATCATAATTCATATATATATATATCTATATGTATATATCATAATTCATATATATATATATTATAATTCATATATATAAGGATTCATATATATATATATATATATATATATATATATATACATATTATAATTCATATATATATATATATATATACATATTATAATTCATATATATATATATATGAATCATAAGCTCATGTATTCATTTGTGACGCGTATCATGAACATGGAAAGATGGGATCTCTTAATAACAGTGGAACTCCGCTTCTTTTTATAGTTTCTTGCAGGCCATGAGATTCGTTGAGTTCCTTCAGCAGTCTTATCTGTCATTGTGGGGATTAGTCGTGATATTTCTAAGTTCATTTTGTGTCACATGAGTGCATAGTCGAACATTTTAGGAGAGGCTTGTTTTATGAATAGGAAAAAAATGGTAGTTCATTAGTTATAGATTTGTTGGCTATATATAATGGAATCTTTTGACAGGGAATTCCTAAGCTAAATATACTGCAACCCAATGTGTTAGATACGGCACACGGACGAACCAATATTCACTTACTTGCCCCAACGCACAAATGCGCCAAAATCTAACTACTGCTAAGCGGGTCATGTTACGATTTATTTTGAGATTCCGCACAAAGGCGATAAATCATGCCCTTGTAAGACTAGGCACATTGTTTTGTTTTGTTTTTGTTTTTTTGTAAATAATCACCAATTACTAAAATCATTCTTTGCTGTTCTCGGTCTATCTTATATTCTATCGGTACTTCTTTTTTGTCCAAATTTTGGCTCACACCTTGACCACCTAGACTGACATTATTATTCTTTGTGTCCATTGTTCACCTAATTTCTTTTTAGATTTCTCATCTTTTTCGGAAATATCTGTCAATCCTCAACCACCGATACCATTCCTCCATTTTTCTCCTCCGGTGTCTGGTATTTTACTTATTTTTTTTATTTTTTATTTATTTATTTTTTAACCAGGGCCCACATTTTTTGTTGTTGTTTTCAACTTACAATTAAAAAGAAATCTCCCCAATTGTTCTTTCGGCTTATTTTCGACCTATTTTCCAATTTTTTCTCCAATAGTTCTGTTATGCACCAATTTCTAATTACTGCCTTTGTTTGCCTGGGCCCACACGTTGTGTTCATTGATTCTATAGTTTTCTTAATTGATCTTTGTATATTTCCAATTCTTACTTCGTCTGATTTTTCGACCTATTTTCAAACTCAGCTGTCTTCCAGTGCCCCGATTTCTGGTTGTTGTTTATTTTCTACCTTGGCCCACATGTTGTTTTTATTGTCCCTGCATTTCACCTAATTTATCTTTATATATTTCCAGTTATTCTCTTGACTGATTATTTGACCTATTTTCCGAATCGTCCCCCGCTTTATCTTCAGGTGTTCCAAATTCCAATTATTACCAATGCTTATCTGGTCTCTCTAAGTGTTTTTATTGTTTCTATAGTTCACCTAATTCCTTCTCCTGTTTCTACAATTGTTCTTTCGTCGGATTAATTCCCCTAATTCTAAATATTTTTCATTGTTCTGTGGGGCCCAATATCTATTTATTGTCTCCGTTTAATCGGTCTCACACATTGTGTTTATTGTTCCTGTAATTCGTCTAATTTCTTTTTAAATCTCTCCAACTGTTCTTTCTGCGTTGTTATTGTTTTGTTTCTGCATTATTGTCCTAGTATGTAGTATGTACCCCGCATCTACGCGGTCCCCGCTCCCCGCTCCAAAAGTGTTGATGCACGGAGCTTGGCCTATACGTGCTTGCGCGAGTGTGTCAATGTATAATGGCAATTTGTTTATTAGCTAAGGAATTGGAGTCAGGAAAATTTCAGCTGAGAATATTCGTGTTCACTTTTCACTAATGCCTTTTGGAGAAACATGAATCCAAATCCACAATGCATTCTATCCCATGGTCAGGTATCGTGGCAAAATGACTTTATCATTGGCATGTCACTATGGCTGTCAGAGAAAAGAGAGAATGTATGAACATTTGGACAATCCACTCTCTTACTCAAACCATAATCTTCCTTACTTCCCGGGGCATTAATTGATCTTAACATTATGGTGGAAAGATACTCCAGCGTATGTGGATGTAAATTAAATATCGTGTCGATTTGCTACCTGCAACCACTGGGACATATGTTAGCGTGTACTGATGGGTGTAAAAAAAAAAAGAACTGGATCAATACAATATATACAATTTGCTCGCCGAAATTGATCGAATCGAAACAAACGAATGTTCCATCAACGCCTGATGAGTTCATTGAAGCGTCAGCAGTCTAACGAACATAAATAAATCCTACGCGTTATTTTACTGCCGAAACATGCGATTTTACTGCTTTCAATCCAACTTCATCAAAAAACCCAATTATATATTATCTATAAAAATTGAAAAAATTGATAAATAAATTGTCTATTACTTTCTTTCTATTCTGCTACAAACTCAATACAATTATGCTGATATTCATTTTTAAAAGATATATTTTGAAAGTTGTAATGAAAATCTATGGACACTCTGTACATAGAAAAAAACTCGTACTATCTCTCTCCATATATATATATATATATATATATATATATATATATATTCGGGCCTGATGACACTTTTACCTTTTCTCTTCACTAACAAACAATACTTACTGTCCAGTTTGGCATATTGTCTCAACATGTAACTGGCTGCACTTCATTTTTCTGCGTTGCAAAGAAGCTTCTGAGGATTTGTGAAATTCGTGAAATGCATCAAGTTTCATGGGGCTCATCTTTATGATCATGAAAATTTGTGGAGATCTAATACAACTTCTTATTAATCTTTCATTTCCACATTGTCAAATTATTATATATATATATATATATATATATATATATATATATATATATATACATGATCCCAGTAAGAAAAATTCATACATGGTACCAAAAATCAAACTCTGCATAAAACATAAAAAACACAGGTGAAAAATTATATGAATTACATTTACAAATATTGGTAAATAATTGACTTAAATAACATATACTTTGGTGAAAAAGTTTTTTTTTTTTTTGTATACATATTTGGTGTTTAAAGATATAAAGCATCCCGGACTAACTAACTAACTAACTAACTATAAATATATATATATATATATATATATATATATATATATATATATATATATATATACACTAAAGCATAAACAGCTTCTTGAAACTAAGAATTGATTCAGATCAGACACCATTATTTCAAACAAATACTATTTTTTTTTATTGGCTAAATTTTAAACCGGCAACTTTTCGATGACTGTAATGATCATATTTTCGTAACTTTACTCGCAGCTTCAATATTTAATGGCCAGTTCCATATTGCATAAAGATTAAATCATCGGGGAATGTTACAGGAAGGCAATTAGTGTTTGCGAATATGACAAGTGAAGAAAAATGAGAAAAATTGAAAATCTGTAAATATTCATTTTGATAAAAAAATTAATGATGTATATTTTGTGTTAATGTCCAAAGATTTCAAAAATTATTTCATCTCGTTTTTTTTCCATACGTTACATAATGTTACTCGAACAACTGGAGCTATCAAAACATGTGTTTGTGAGTTTCAGCACTCCTGGCCTCGCTGTTTTGTCAACAAACTTGAAAATTAGCACTCCACTAAATCCATACCGAGAATTCTTTTAGTTTTTGTCATTTTTTTACCTTTTCGGAACCTTATTCTGGCGGGTTTATTGATAACATGAGGATTACCCGAAATATAGATGTGTTTTTTTTTACTCTGAAAATGCCAAAGATGTTATAGACAGAATTCATTTTGATGATATTCATTCTCTCTTTTTTGCATGATTTCAAATTTTGTTGCTACGGTTGTTATATTATTGACTGTGATGGCGATTCTTCTATCATTTAACTTCGTAACTGATATTGCAATCCGTCTCACTCCCTACCTGAAACTGCTGGGGGGACGGGGGCTCTAGGGTGCTATATATTTGGAAAAACAATAAAATTCTGCAAGATAATTGTGAAAAGATTCCAAAAGATAACCTTTAAAAAAATTACGGAGAGGTGCGGTCAGACTTAGCACTGCTATATATATATATATATATATATACACACACACATATATAAATACGCATATATATATATACATATACATATATATATATATATATATATACACATATACACACATACACACACATATATATATATATATATATATATATATATATATATATATATATATATATATATACGTAATCCAGTATGTATATGCTTAAATATATAATATATAGATTTATCTGGTAAGCTTACATAGCGGAACAATGGTTAACCATTGTCGTTGACCAAATTTCCATACATACATATATATATATAATATATATATATATATATATATATATATGTATATAACAACGGGTAACCATTGTTTCGCTTATTGAATTTAAGGAGGTATAATTGCATGGTCGGTAACGGCTCGGACAGTAGAGTTCAATCTTAGGTCGGGGCAGTTTATGTCAACTTCACACCCTGACGTTTGATTCCAGGAGTACTCTTAAGGCATTTTGTCGCATAATTTGACTCCTTTCCGGCAGGTCCTGCAGCCCTGCTGATGCCAGACATGTTGCTCTTTTCTTTCCTTTTGTCTACATCAGCGAGGCCGAGGGGTTGATTCTAATGATTAATGCACATCCCAGGATACCTAGAGAACGTACATATAATAAATTCATAAAAATACTGCTGCGAAGAAAACAGCAGTACCCCAACAAAGCCTTAATCAGATGAAGACCCTAACACCATTACTATTAACTCAGGGAACCCCAGCAGTACCTCATGATATCATTTGGCTTTGTTGGTTCTCAATCATTACTAATAGTTTACAAGAACAGCATAAGTTCAGCTGGAACATTGTTAAAAAAAACCCTGTCTGACACGGTTTCAGGCTTGAAGCGTTATCATCATCTACTCCGGGTGCCCCAGTAGTACCCCATAATACTATTTGGCTTCGTTGGGCCCCAATCGATATTAAGTAATTAGGGAATAGAAAACCTACAATCAATAGCTTACAAGAACTGTTCTGTTTTTAGCAGCTGCAACATTTTAAAAAAAAGACTGTTTATCAACTTTCGTTTCAGTAGATTAGTTTATTTAATCGATTGATTAATGTCAATGAGGGATGTTTGAGTAAGTGGGCCGCAGTCTGGTGCCCTGGGGATCTGGTCTTTTTTGGAAGCAAAAAAATATTATGCATTGTCTTCAACATCATCTTTTGTTCGAACTTCTATACAAGCATTAAACTTACAATACATTTTCTATTTTCTTTATTTTCTTGAGAGTTGCTTGCAGCTTAAAATTTTTTTTAATTGCGACGAGCTTTTGTTAATTGTGAAACTGTGGGTCCCAAACATAAATTGAATTATTTGGCGTGTTCCATATGAAATTCGAAAACATTATCATTAACTTATTTATAATTGTAGGGCAACGACTGGTTAAATATTCCCGCTACATACCGAAATTATCATCATCGAAAATATAAATAACAGGTCTGGTTGGTCAGTCAGAAGAAACTGACATGCGACCAATGTCTTTAGGAAGCATGTCATATTAGGGACGATCAAGAAAAAAATTGGAAAAAAGTGTATAAACGTTATTTCTCTCGCCTTTTGTTGAACAGTGATCACAAAAAAGTCTGAATAAAAAAAAACAAATGCTGCTGGATATAAACTAATGGACCAATTTAGCATAAAATTACGTTAATTAAATCTCCCACTTGAAACTTATTCGGGGATGAATTAAAAAACAACAAAAACGTTTGTTTTTTTGTAGACATAATGAGTGGACGTTGAATTTTTTAGCCTTCTAGCTCCATTGGTGCTGTATAGTACACGCGATACGTACGATCTCGGCGAGCCTGACCAACTTAAAAACCGAAGAAAAACCTCTGCTGACAGTTTTGGTGGACGTTTTGAAATATTCGGAGTGGATGTAGAAATAATTAATTTGGAAAATATAAATTATTATTACCTGTAGTAAAAAAAGGATAATTTGATTCAAAAAGGGGAGGTAAACATGTTTGGAAAAACTTCTGTTAAATACATTTGCTGACTTCGTCACTTTACACAATTTCCAGCATAATTACTTGTTGTCAAACTGTTACTATTAAGTTATGACTTTATTTTCCGTATGTAGCAACAATGACGTAAGACAATGACGATGACTGAACCAAAAACCAGTGATGACATCGATTAATAACAGAGGCACAGTGACCTACGCAAAAAATGATGTCAAACTAAATCTCACTTTCAAAGCCCAATCAGATCGACTTGTCTTAATTAAGTTTTAAAATCCCATTTATAGGAACCATTAATGCAGGAGTTGAAATGTTTATTTTTTGAAAAATATCGTAGGAGAAATGAATTCTGTTTTTTTTTACTTTTTAGATTTTAATGACAAGAGGGAGTTTGACCCTAGCACCGACTTTTCACGTTTTTTTCATCTTCATCCTTTTTTCTTATCTTTGTTCTTCCTTTTAATTTTGTCTCACTTCGTTTTCTTTTTTACTTTTTCCTTTTCAATTTCTCCTGCCTCCTTTTTTTCTTATTCCTTCTTTTTAATAACCTATCCACCTTCTTCCCTCCCCCCCCCCAAATTCACTCTCTCAACTCAGGTCAACTTGTTCTATTACAGTAACAGCTAATAGAAGAGTTGAAATGGGACACGTAGTTTTGGAATTAATATTGTATGGAGGAATGAATTCTGTTTTGTTTACCTTTTAGATTTTAATGAAGTGAGAGAGTTTAAACCCTAGAGCAGCCAAGCTTGTTTATTATTTTGACTGTATTCCAAAAAAGATGGCGTGCTTCCTATTCCCTCCAAATATATACCATTATGGCTTATGTTACTCTTTCGTCTCAGGATTATTGGTGGAAGAACTTGAATACTTCATCTCAAAATTTATTGTGTCAGGCTATATTATCATTGATACATCCTGGCACAATAGGTATCTGAGCTTGATTTTTATAAGAAAATATAATACATACATATATATATATATATATATATATATATATATATATATATATATATATATATATAAATGTATATTTGTGTATATATATAAGATTTTGTGCTAGTATCTCACTTTACGTTCGGTTATTTTTCTTTTCTTCAAATTATCTCAATTCATTGTTGGTTTCTTTGCTGGTTTTGTAATTATTATTATATCTTTTTTTAAAAAGCTATTCACTGTTTTAGCTCCCATTATATCTGGAACTTCACCCATTAATTTGTTCCAATTGTTGACAAGAGTTTGCTTTTATAATTATAAAATTCTTTTTAGAATTGGCTCCCAGATAGAATTAATTTCTGCTCTCTGGTTAGTTATATAGCTCCGTTTTGTCGAACACGCATTTGCCATCTCTTTCAACTTACTAATTTTCCCAGTATGGTTTCCAGTTTATTGTTATCAACTCCGGCAGTACCCGATCCAAGGGTGCATATTTAGAAGGGGCTGGACTTCATGGTGTGTGAAGCAATCTGCCATAATTGTAAAATAATTTTCTGTTCGTCTTACAAAACTAGGGCTTCCAAGTATCTCTGTTAGGTCTCTTCTGTGTTGGCAATTTTTATATTTATTTCTAAATTTAGATATTTCAACTGAGTGGGAATCAAGGGAGGTAATTTAGAGAAACTTGAGAAAGATCTCTAATCTTCATTATTTGATTTATCTTTATTGGATTTCTCGGTCTCGCTGAGCCCCAAAACCTCAAACTTGGGGGCTGATTAATATATCTGGCAAATATCAACTTAGTACAATGGCCTGTTGTCGAGTAATCGCAGTGCAAACGAACTAAGATACACACACAGATTTGTTCAGTTATTGTGAGATATTATTAGTAGTAGCTTACCCGTGGAGTCGGAAAGGACAGCATTTATGATATATATATATATATATATATATATATATATATATATATATATATACACATATATATATATATATATATATGAACATTGTATTTGATATAGGTGGATAATAGATTCGCATTGTAGAGAGCTTGGAGAAAAAGCCTCTGATACAAATTGCATTTTATGTACGCGGATAACACATCTGCATTGCAGTTAGCTTGGAGAATAGCCTTTTATATACGCGGATAATAGAGATTTGCATTGCAGTGAGCTTGAAGAATAGCCTTCAATACACATTGCATTTTGTATACGTTTGTAATAGAAATCTGCATTGCAATGAGCTTGGAGAATAGCCTTCGATACACATTGCATCTTATGAACGTGGATAACAGAGATTTGCATCGCAGGAAGCTTATATGAATTCTATTAAAGATTAACATAATGAATAACTAGGGTTAGGGTTATTTAGAAGAAGTTAGAGAGAGCATAAGCACAGTTGGAAGCTGACAACTTTCATTTATGCTTTTGGGAAGGTTCTATATGCTTCAAAAGCAGTGAGTTGATCTTTGTTTAGAAGTCCTTCCAAAGCAATAAAATTGATTCAGAAACATTTTACACTGTCACGTTGTTATGGTAAGATTCGTGTCACCCCTTTGAAATTTATCTCCCCTTTGTAATGCAGTTCATTTGTTATTAACCTACTGCCTTCATGACTTGACACACTTTCCAGATTAATTCATTGTGTATCATTTTGACTCTATACTAAATAGGACATGGTACACTCTTTTGTTTTCTGTTATGGCTGGGTTAGTTCTTTCAACTAAGACCCCCAAATTTCGCTACGATTTATAGGTCTGCGAATTTGTGTGTCCTTTAGCAAGAGAAGCCTGAGAGAGCACAAAAATATTGCGTTTTGCATAAAACTGACGGTCATAGAAAAGGGTTATTTAAGGGGTCTTGGAAAGCCGGGGAATTTTCAAAAAAAAAATTAATGGCCTTTTTGCTTCAAATCGTTTCTGCTCACGAAAGGTTTCATGAATTTAAAATTCTTTCCACATTAAATAATTTGTGGAAGAACCTTATACTTCATCTCAAATCCTTAAACAACTTTGAAAGAAAGTCTTATTTGAACAACAAAACCGTAAATCATCATCGGCCACTATAAATACACTTGGTGCCAATCGACTTACCTTTTGCACCATCTGTTATCCTTTATTCCAGCAATGTGTCCTGTCCATTTCTATTTTTGTTGTTCAATTATTTCAATGATAATTTCTTTTACTTTAGTCAACTTTTGTATCTAAGTTGATCTTTTTTTAAACTATCATAGAAAACCTCAAGTAATACATATCTCTGAATTTTTGAGATGAGGTATTATTATTATTTCTATTGATTTTCAGACCATCCTTATCTTGGTTGTTTTTCCACATGGACACATAGCATAGTGGTTACAGCATCAGTCAAAATTACTGCAAAGTAATCTGATGGTTCTAGGTTCAATACTAGTATGAGACAGTATAACAATACTACTAATACTAAGAGGGGAGTACGGCCAATATATCCCGTCGGATAAATAAAAGGTTCAGTTCGTTACTTCCCCACACCTACCAGATGATACCTGATGAAGGCCGTAGAGTACAACGGCCGAAACGTTGTATGAAAAACAACCAAGATGAGGATGGTCCGAATATCAATAAAAATAACTCAAGTAATACAATCACTAAAACTATCAACATAGGTTTCTATAGTTTTCTATAGTAGGCTGGCTGGCTGGCTGGATATGTATGCATTACACATTCAAGCTGTAAGAATGGAGCCAGAGGGCTGAAAATTTGAACATTTACTCCTTGTTTTTTTTTCAAAATTCTGTCCCCATAGTAAGATTTTTAGGGGATGGGTTCAATTTGCAATGTACGTTTATGTTAAATTATCCCCTTAGTTTGTGTCCGACTACATTCAAACTCGTTTTCCAAAAATTCAGATTTCTTTTATTGATCTCTAGCCAACAAAAGACTTCTTCATTGATCCCCCCTTTTCCAATTTTTTTTTCATTTATACCCCCTAACATAACATGCTGCTAAAAGACGTTGGTCAGGTGACAATTTCTATTGAGTGATTTAACCAGACCTGTCTATTTGGTCTACTTTCGTATCCATGTTGAGCCTTTTCTATCTCTTGGAGTTATTCCTAACATTGCTCTTTCCATTGGTTTCTCTTAGTTTCCTTGTTCCACATCAATAAGTCATAGCTGGTATTACACAGTCATTGTACACTTCATGCTTAAGCATACTGGTGAGGTGCTTTCCAGTATGTCTCCATGTTTACTAAATGCTTCCCAACCAATCGTTAGTGAAACTCGTCATCACAGTCTATAACTGAACAACCGTAGCATGTAAATTTGGATTTAAAAAAAAATCCATTGAAAAATAGATATGGTCTGAATAAATTCCGTTATTGACATCACTGGAATTTTCCACTGAAAAACATCCATAATAGAGGAAAATAATCTTATTAATAAACCTGTCAGAATAAGGCCCCCCAAAGATTAAAAAAAAACTTTGTTTCTAAAAATAAAAAGAGACAATTTTAGAAAGAGTATATTGGAGTACTGATGCCAATTTTGAAGTCTATTGACAAAACGGTATGGCCAGGAGCCCTGAAACATACAAGCACATAAACGCAAACACCTGCAAATAAAAGAAAAGATTGAACCTTTTTGCCAACTTTTTGTTCAACTGTAAATAATTATTTAAAAAATCCCAATTCCCCAAACTGCTGACGATTAATGTTTTCTACCTTTTCTTCCAGGTAAGTGATTGATTGAAAGGCAGATATTGTATTTGGCAGTCCTGGGTCTCGAGAAATTGCATTATTGCAGGTGAGTTCTGCGACCTTTTTAAGGTAACCCTTGGACAAACGTAATTTCTTTTATTTCTTCAATGACTATCTTGAATAGCTAAAAGTAGCAAGATTTTTCAAAATACGGCTGAAGTTGGGCATTCCATTCCCAGGTAACAGTATATGCTGGAAAAAAAATCATACGAATGCCTCAAAAGGTATAAATGCGCAACATACTGATGAAATATTTACATTCGCAAATAACGTTCTTTATATTTGTACAAAATCCATAAAAAAAACGGGCTATTTATGTATGAATTAGTATTGAGGAGTCCGATGTTATTTTCTTAGATAATAATGATGCAAGTATACTAAATCAAAGTTTTAATAACGATCTCAACACATCTCAAATTGTTTTGATATGCGGTCGGACATAAAGTCTTGAGCGTTTCTATGGCGTAATTTTCAATGTTATGTTATGATACGAAGTTAACTTAACCAATTAGAACATACCATTTGAGCCCAAACAGACAAACATAAGAGATTCGCTCATTATATGTATGGATAGAAACATCTATCACATATATATATATATATATATATATATATATATATATATATATATATATATATATATATATATATATATATATAATGTATTGATTAGTCATTAACAAAATAATGAAAATAAAACCTTTGTTCAAGATCACCATCATCAATCTTTTAACATCCATCGTTGGACATAGACCTTTCCCAAGATTCACCACATCTCTCTATTATGAGCGTCGCAGAGCCAATACTTTCTGAATTTGTCTAGTTCGTCACCATGTTGTATTCTCCCGGCTACGGTTTTGCATGTGATCTCTGAAGATCCATGTTGTGAGTTGTGATGTCCATCGGTTGTCCACCATTCTTGCAACATGACCAGCCCATTGCTATTTGAGTTTTCTATTGGATTCTGTGATATCTTGGGCTCCTGTTTTCTCCCTGATATACTGTGCTGTCTTGTGATCACTCCATGTTTGGCTGGTGATTCTTTCATGAGCACGTTGCATGCTTCTCAGTTTATACCATTTTTCGAATAACGTTTTTGTCGATCATGTCCCATGTATTGATTACCTCCCTTTTTTGAAAAAAAAAATCAAGCCACTTTTAGCAATTCAAAATGGTTGTTCAAGGTATCCAAGAAACCGCTTTATTCCAAGAAGTACAATCTTTTTGTTATCGCTTTTATGACTTGTTTTTGTTTTTTATTGTTGTTCAAACCACTTACCTAGTAGAATTGGCTTTCAAAGAATTAGGATAATGACTCAGCATTTTCCATCTTCACTTCAACCTCAGTTAAAACTCTGAGAACAACTTTTGAAATCATTGGACTGATTGAAGACATTGTGGCCGAGGGATATATATTGGACGGCGAGTGCCGCTCGGGAACAGTCTCAAATTTACGAATGACTGGATCTTAATTTCTATTATTAATACTCACTCAACCAAAAGACAAATCAGTACTTGATCTACATTTAAAAAGAAACTAGTTAATACACGTTGTTCGATAAAAGTATCCCTGAAGCTATGTCTGTGTCAACATGTTTACACTGTAATTTGAAAGGTTAATGCAGGCGGTGGCATAATGTACTTAAATACCTTGGGCATGCTGTGTGCTACAGACACACAAAAACATAAAATATCCAGGTGCCTTTAAAAGTAATGGTACAGCAGAAGCCTTTTTAGCACAGTGTAGGGAAGGTGGTCCCGATCGTAGAGATTAGAGAATTGATACGAATCCGAGTTTGGACGAGACATTGTACCGCCCCTTATACTTTTACTTAGGAATCAAATACGAAACCTTTCTTTCAGTTAGGTATCTAAAACGTCACTTTCCTCAAAGACCCTCTATAAAAGCCCTGAACGCAGGTAATTGAACGCTTCTTTGACCTAGTCATCGAACCGTTCAAATTTTAGCCTCTCTGCCCCGACTTTCTAGCCGGACAACTCCTCCCTTGCTCTCTCACTTATTCGGCCCCGGCCCCTCGGGCCGGTTATTTCCTCTTCATTATGATCATCAGTCTTTCAACTTTCGTCGTTGGACATAGTCCTACCCCAGGATTCGCCACAATTCTCTATCGTGGGATTCGCGGAGCCAGTACTTCCTGAATTTGTCTACCTCGTCTCTCCATCTAATATTCTGCCGGCCTCGGTTGCACATGTGATCTCTTGTGATTCATGTCATGAGTCGCGATGTCCATCGGTTGTATGCCATTCTTGCAATATGGCCTGCCAACTGCCATTTGAGATTTTCAATGGATCCTATGATGATTCTAATTCGTGCTGTTTGTGGTCTTTCCACGTGAGGACCAGCATGATTCTCTCATGTGCATGTTGCATGGTTCTCAATTTGCAGGTCTATCTCTTGATTAGGTTCCATGTTTCAGCTCCATAAGAGACTATCGGGAGGATGCATTGATTGTACACCTTTCTTTTTAGGATCAATGCGATATTCTTATTTTTGAAGTTTGAGCTTGCTCTTGCCATCCTAGGGTGATTCTTCGCTTGATCTCTTCTTCTTTTGAGGGCTGCATGGATATTCGTTGTCCACTAATTACCTTATTTCTTTTTTCTTGTTTGCCATTTGTAACATTGAATGACTGACGGAGGGTGGGTGAAACTTTACACTTTCCCTATATCGGATTGAAAAGACTCTTACTGTCCGTTTTTCAAATTTTTTCACTAAGATATTTCTTTTTTTGCGTTTTTGTGCATCCATAGCTTGCAGTATCACTCATTCAAAACACATCAAAATCTAAAAGAATCACTAATCTCCTTACAAAAATAACACTGCTTAATTAAACCGAGTCATAACATGTAAAACTGGTACTTGCACAATGATCGGTTTCCTGTAATATGGTAGCATTCGTGTGGTCGGTCGAATAATTTGGATGTTTGAATTAACTCTCTACGTTAGAGGAAGAAATTTAAAAAAAAATGAAATTTAATTTTTTTAAAAAATTTTTTAAACGTTAAGCAATTTAAACGACTTTTAGTAATTTAATGTCGATACGGCAAGGAACCTGAGGGGCCCCTTTTTCCTTTTGATGTCCTGAGCACGTGCCTGTTTTGCTTTATGGTTAATCCAGGCTTGGGTTGATGCGAGGTCTAGTTAGCTAAAAAAAATTTCCATTCATTTGGGGTGAAAAAAACGAAATTTACATATCGGCAACAGGAGATTCGTCAACATCATCATCATCATCATCATCATCAGCAGCAGCAGCAGCAGTAGTAGTGGAATAACAACAACAACACTCAGCGAGATGGCATTTTGTGTTCATAGTAACTCCTTCCTCTCCTTCTATTTATTGTCACAGACAGACTAGCAGCTTGCAGATCATATTGAGGATAAAGAAGAAAAAAACAAAACAAAAACAGTGACCTTACATGAGCAAACCTATAATGAACTCGGCGATTGGCCAACTTCTATTGGATAGACCAATGGCATCTAAAGAGGACTGCTTCAAAGTAGTCAATATTGCAAGATCTCCCTTTCACCCGGGGGTTCCGGAGTCAATTTAGATCAAAACCCCAAACCGGTACGGCGCAAACAAAGAGAATTTGTTTTCTCACTAGAAACATTTTTAATCTAACAGCATTTTAAGCACGTTATGATTTTCGAACATCGCAGCAGAAATTCTTAGCATGTTTTCTGCTAAACGTCCATGACATTTTTCGAATTTGTTCATGTTATTTTCACACAGTATATGGAGCTGAAACATAGAATCTAACCAAGAAACAAACCCGCAAACTGAGAAGCAAGCGACGTGCACATGAGAGAATCATGCTCAATCTCACATGGAGAGATCACAAGACAGCACAGTATATCAGGAAGGAAACGGGGGTCCGAGACATCATAGAATCCATTAGAAAACGGGCTTGTCATGTTGCAAGAATTGCAGATAATCAATGGACATCACAACTCAGAAAGTGGATCCCCAGAGACCACACGCGGAACCGAGGCCGACAAAATTCAAGATGGAGAGATGAACTAGACAGGTTCGGAAAATACTGGCTCTGCGACGTCCATGATAGAGAAATGTGGTGGATCCTGGGGAAGGTCTATGTCCAACGACGGTTGTTAAAAGACTGATGATGATATTCAAACATTTTTGGGCGTATTATTATTCTCTGATGAGTATTAATCAAAAGAAGCTTTCAAGTATTTATTTAAAAAACAAATTTTGAAATCTTTTCTCCTCTTTTAAATGCTGGAAACTTTTGCATCCACCTTATGTCGTAACTTGCAAGATATGTATCTGGTTTTCGTTCGAGAGGTTATTTTCTATTTTAGGGAAAAATTGTTTAGTTAATATACTGCATGAGTTTCTGACAGGCAGACATTTTCGAGATCTCTTATTTTGAAGATTACAGCCAGCAATTTTTAATGAGGGAATTATAGAATACTCAAATATCTTTGACGGACTAATCGACTGGAAAATAAGAAAGAAAAATTTGCAACCTAAGGAAAAGGTTATGGAGTTTGAGAAAAACAGTTACTGTTAATGTAAGCCTGTGATATCCTGGGTAGGATTTGATAAATGAATACATCAAAACATTCATCCATTCTAATGATTGCATATATTTGTCAACGTAGTCAATTCTTAAACAACCGTTGCGTGAAAAGTCATTTGAGATAATTACATCGAAAAATGAATATGGTCAAAAATCTGAAATAACGTGTAAATAAAAAATCTAGGAACATCTAGATTATGGAGAATCTTGGTGTTACTGATTAACTATACCTGTCAAAATAAGGCCCCATCCCCAAAGTTGAAATCTCATCTTCCACAAATTGAAAGAAAAGTTTTTAGAAAGTGTCCAGTTGAATACTGATGCCAATTTTCAAATCTGTTGAAAAATGGAATAGTTAAAAGCACAAGAACCCACTAACACACATGTATAACGAAGTACAAAACCCTTCGCCACCTTCGGTGGTCACAACAGTCCAATGCGAAACTGAGGCTGACAGAATACAAGATGGAGAGATGTACAAAACTAATTGAGGAAATACTGGCTCTGCGACGTCCATAACAGAGAAATGTGGCGGGTCCTGGGGAAGGTCTATCTCCAACCACGGATAGTAAAAGACTGATGATGATGAAATACTGAAAGTACACATCGAATTGGGTATTATCTTTTTATAAGAATGATTTGCAAATAATTTTATTATAGGAATGCGTTGGAAAATGATTCTACGACAGGAATGCATTGGAAAATGATTTTACTATAGGAATGCATTGGGAAATGATTTTATCATAGGAATGCATTGGAAAAAGTTTTATTATAAGAATGCATTGGAAAATGATTTTACTATAGGAATGCATTGGAAAATGATTTTATTATTGGAATGCATTGGAAAATGATTTTACTATAGGAATGCATTGGAAAATGATTTTACTATAGGAATGCATTGGAAAATGATTTTATTATAGGAATGCATTGGAAAATGATTTTACTATAGGAATGCATTGGAAAATGATATTACTATAAGAATGCATTGGAAAATGATTTTACCATAGGAATGCATTGGAAAATGATTTTACTATAGGAATGCATTGGAAAATGATTTTACAATAGGAATACATTGGAAAATGATTTTACTATAGGAATACATTGGAAAATGATTTTATTATACGAATGCATTGGAAAATGATTTTACAATAGGAATGCATTGGAAAATGATTTTACTATAGGAATGCATTGGAAAATGATTTTGCTATAGGAATGCATTGGAAAATGATTTTACTATAGGAATACATTGGAAAATGATTTTACTATAGGAATGCACTGGAAAATGATTTTACTATAGGAATGCACTGGAAAATGATTTTGCTATAGGAATGCATTAGAAAATGATTTTGCTATAGGAATGCATTGGAAAATGATTTTGCTATAGGAATGCATTGGAAAATGATTTTGCTATAGGAATGCATTAGAAAATGATTTTACTATAGGAATGCATTGGAAAATGATTTTACTATAGGAATGCACTGGAAAATGATTTTGCTATAGGAATGCATTAGAAAATGATTTTACTATAGGAATGCATTGGAAAATGATTTCACTATAGGAATGCACTGGAAAATGATTTTATCGCAGGGAATGAATTTGAAAATGATTTATCATAGGATTTCGTTGCAAATGATTTTATTATGAAAAAGATTTTCAGATTCAGATATTTAGCAATGGGGTGCTGGCCCAGCAGTTAGCAGCATCGAAAATTCACTCTATTCCTCTTTGGGAAAGGCATGAATCATCTTCTATTAGACCCTCCCCACTTTAGTCAAAGGTAAATAGCTGGTTGGGATCTTTAGCTTTGGTTGGTGACCAATCTAGGAGAAGGAAAACTTTGAATTTGAATCGCAACAGTAAAGCCCTGAGTAAAGGTAATGTTTCCATCTCTTTTTTTGTCCCCAACTCCCCTGCTCCCAGCTATGGGCAAACTGGAAGGCAGACTTGGCTCTATAGTTTTGGTTGGCAACCAGTCTAGGAGGAGGACAACTTTGGATAAAAAAAAAAACGGTGAAGTCCAACCCAGTAGCGGACTTTGTGGACTGTCCAGAGGGAGCCACTGTTGATTGAATAAGTGAAGATGTAACGATCAGCAATGCGTTGCAGAGTGAGACTTAATATGTTGAGTCTCCTGGTAATTCACAGCATCCTGATCGTGGCTTACCCCTGGACCAATGTTGCTGATTCTAATTTGATTTTTCCCTGATCTAAAACTGCTTCAAAAATTAGCTTAATAAATTTAATCTTTTTCATTTTTGGCTAACTTCATGGCTAAAAATATATTTTTCACTTACTTAATACCCAATAATCAAATTGAGAACCATGCAACGTGCTCATGAAAGAATAATGCTGGGCCTCACATGGAGAGACCACAAGACAGCACAGTATATATGAGAAAAGACAAGACTTAGGGACATCAAAGAATCCATTAAAAACTCAAATGGCGGTGGCCATGTTGCAAGAATAGCAAGCAATCGATGGACATTGCGACTCACAACATGGATCCCCCGAGACCACATGCGCAACCGAGGCCGGCAAAATGTTAGATGGAGAGACGAGCTAGACAAGTTCAGGAAGTACTGGCTCTGTGACGCCCATGATAGGGAAGTGTGGCAAATCCTGGGGAAGGTCTATGTCCAACGACGAACGTTAAAAGACTGATGATGATGAATCAAATAAAATAACAATGCACTTAGACTCCAGAATGAATAGTTCATAAAACTTTACTTTTACTTTTATTAAAGTTACCAGATTTGAAGTGGATTTGTTGGAAAAAATTTACAATATGATCTCCATAATTTCCTCAAAGCTAAATTTTCAGTCAAAATTTGGTTTATTGATCTCAAGTATAAAAAAAAAAAAAAATTTTGAAAATTATTTTTTTACGTAGTTTGATTTGCTTTAAAAGATGTGAAAAAAAGGCTGAAATTTGTTGTATTTACAGTTAATCTTAGGACTAAAAATATCAAATATATGTTTTGAGTAGAGAAAATATCAAATATATATGTTTTGAGTTAAAAATTATAAAACGTGTGATGAATCTAAAAGATCAAATATATCTGTTTTGAGTAGAGAATTATCAAATGAGTTTTGGATTGAAAAATATCAAATATGTAGGTCTCGAGTTGGAAAATATCAAATATATATGTTTTGTGTCAAAAAATATCAAATATATGTTTTGACTTGAAAAATCTCAAATGTATATATTTCAAGTTGAAAAATATAAAAATATGTATGTTTTTAGTGGAAAAATATCAAATATATATTTTTTGTTAAAAAAATCAAATTTATATGTTGTGTGTTAGAAAATATCAAATATATATATTATGAGTTAGAAATATTTATTATATATATTTGATACTTTCAACTCATAATATTTATATATGTTTTGAGTTCAAAAATATGTTTTGAGTTGAAAATTATTAAACATATGTTATGAATAAAAAAAATATCAAATATATGTTTTGAGTTGGAAAATATCAAATATATACGCTTTGTGTAAAAGAATATCAAATATATGTTTTAACTTGAAAAATATCAAATGTATATATTTTGAGTTAAAAAATATAAAAAATATGTATGTTTTGAGTTGAAAAATATTAAATATACATTTTTTGATAAATATATCAAATTTATATGTTGTGTATAAAAAGATATCAAATATATATATCATGAGTTAAAGATATCAAATATATATGAGTTAAAGAATATAAAATACGTTTGTTTTTAGTTGAAAAATATTAGATATATGTATTTTGAATTATAAAGTATCAATATATGTTTTGAGTAGAAAATTATTAAATACATGTGTTTTGAGTTGAAAAATTAAATCTGCTGATAATTTTTTTTCAAAATGGGTAGATTTTTGGCTAAATGCTATCACAGATTTTAATCTACTAAATAAGAGAAGGATTGGTTCGATCTAGCTAGAAAAATTTGCTGATTTAACACCCCTGCTCTGGACCTATGCCAACGGGGATGAGAGAATGAAGTTGATAATGTTCACAACTCTCTCTCACTCCATTTCCAGTCAAGTGCAAGTCATGACTTGAGATCCTGCGTCACAACTGACCCACTTAGAACTAAAGCAATAATGATTCTCTTCTACAAAGGAGAAACATCATCATTTAAATACTAGCTGTTTGAATTAAGCATGATATTCAGGGTCATCATTACCGTCGGCCTCTTAACCTCTGTCATTGGATATAGACTTACGCCAAGATCCGCTAGGCGTTTCGATCGTGGGTATTGCAGTGCTGATATTTTCTGAACTTGCCCAAATCATCATGCCACATTATTTTCTGCTGTCCACTTTTGCATATAATCTCCGGGGATCTCTGTTGAATTGTGATATCCAGCAGTTATCTGGCATTCTTGCAAGATGACCAGTCCATTCCTATTTGGATTTTCTAATGGATTATATAATATCTTGGACTCCTACTTTTTCTCTAATATACTGTGTTGTTCTATGGTCTCTCCATGTGATTTTGAACATGATCCTGTCTTGTGCACATTGCACGGTTCTTAGTCTGAGGGTCAATCTTTTGGTTAGGTTCTGTCTTTGCCACTTCATAGGTGACTACTGGGAGGACGCATTGGTTGTTTACCTTTCTTTTCTCAAACACAGCAAATTCAGTCAGTATGGGAAAAATAAAACTACAAATAATCCCTGCTACCCCCAACAGACTGGTTTACTACCCTATGAGTCACAGGTTTGATTCCTTCAGCATCCTCATTTTCTTAGATTGTTTATTCTATTTATGTTGTCTAGGATGAGTGATATATCATCATCATCAGTCTTTTATTGTCCGTCATTGGACAGAGACCTTCCCTGGGATTTGTCATAATTCTCTACCACGGGTGTCCCGGAGCCAGTATTTTCTGAATTTGTCTAGTTCATCTCTTCATCTTGTTTTCTGCTGACCTCGGTTTCCCAAGTGATGAAAGAAATGAGTGATACATTCACTGATTAATGATGGGAGATCATCTTAAATATTTTTTTTATAATATAATGCAATTTATAATCGTTCTGTCAGATCGTATATATCCATTTCGTAGTACATAACCGTCACGCTGAAAGAGACAAATAGATTGAGAATAAGTGAGATGAGAATTTTAAAGTGGTTATTTGGGCCTTAGCATTACTGGCGGCTATATATCTCAATGGTGAAGAACATTGCTATGTTGAAGCGGCTAGGCTACTGGAGTAAGTTTTTATTACTGCAGCAGCCTCATTTTCTTTAATTGTTCATTCTATTCATGTTGTCTAGGGCAAATGATACATTAACCGACTCCTGCAGCAGCCCCATTTTCTTCATTTATATCTATCTATGTAGCTATCAAGACTTTGCCCAACTCTTACTGTTAATAATAGGAACTTGAAACTTTGCACACACACACACACACATTTCTCTCAATGGGTATGGAAAATGTTTCCTTTTGTTTTTTCAAAAATTCTCCACAAAAATAGGTTTTTAGTTGGGGGTGGGGGTTCAATATGCAATATAAGTTTATGCTAAATTGGTCACTAGTTTGTGCCCGTTTGTCTTTTTCAAAATTCAGGTCTCTTTTAGTGATCACAGACCAGAAAAAGGTGAGAGAGGTAATTCATTTGTCAATCTCCCTTTTTTTCAACTTCTTAATTGATCACCCTCAACACAGTACATAGTAACTCTTCATTGTATTTCAGTGCCGGTTGGTACTTCAAAATAAGTAGTCTACTTCTTTTCCATTTGCCTTTAGTAGATTTCAAACCGAGGATTTCTAGCAATAAGAAAAAATTTGATGATTAAGCACCAATTTAGAACTGTTACTAAAACTGTTAACATAGGTGTCTCAAGTTTTTAAGATTGTCTAGCTGGCCATGTATGTATCACATGTACAGGATGTCACAATCGAACTAGAGGGCTGAAAATTTACTCCTAACTGTATTACGTTAATTCCTTTCTATGTCTAAAAAAAAAACGTTTTTTTTCTTTTTAGAAAATTACCCCCCTTCCCATAGGTTTTTAGTGGGAAGGGGGGGTCAATTTACCATGTGTGTTTATGCTAAATTGTTACCTTAGTTCGTGTCAGTCAGCATTCAAGATTGTTTTTTGGGATGGGGGGGTTGAAAAGTTGTTTTTTTCCGATGATCACAAGAGAGAACTAACTTATTCATTGATCGCATCTTTTTTCAATTTCTTCATTGATCACCCTCAACACGACATGCTGTTGTCATGTGACTGTTTCTAATGAGTGAGTAACCAGACTTGCAGTTGTCATTTTGTTTACCTCGAGTTTGTCTTAGTCAATTTTTAACGCTCAGTCTTTGCACTGAACATGGTAGTGGGAGAGGGAAATAAAAGAAATTATATATTCTCGTCAAAATCTATCTTTAAAACCTTTTAATTTTTAATGAATTCAATCAAGGTTAAGATGAGTTTGAGGTAAATTCAGGAGAGATTGCGGATGTTCTGCAGTAACGTGAGCTTAGGTTAGGTATTTTAGTTCAGCAGATTTTATCATTTAGCATTTTGTATGTGTTCTTTTTCCCCCCAAAGTTTTTAGTTATTTCAGCATTTCTGAATATATATTGCATATCTGCTTGTCTTAGATTTCTTCTTGTATCAAATCACCGTTGCCCCCAAAATGGTCCACCTGACCAAACAGTTAGTTGGGCTACAGATTCTTCTCAATCACAGTTTCGCTGATGATCTCCAGAGATACAATTTCCAGAGATTGTCAGATACCTTTGCTATATGGCCTGTCCATTGCCATTTACATTTGCTGATGCTGTTTAAAAGATTTCTGACACTCAAGAAGGCTACGGATTCTCTCTTTGTTCAGCTCTTTGTGTCTGTCTGTGTGTGTCTGTGGATTCACCTGGTCATATTTTGGGGTCTACAACCTTGAAAATGCGCATGAGTGCACCACTCAGCACCATCTAAAAGTTGTTTTTTATGCTTTTTTCAAAAAAGTGCTCCTTTGGATCTCTATGGTCATTTTGGCTTCCCAAATCTTGTGCTGGGATTTTTTCAAAATTTATTTTAGATATAATATCTACTTCTTTTAGATAATTTTAAATGAAAGATCTGTTTTTTTTTTCAGATAATTCTAGATAATTTTTTTGATAAATAATTCTGGTACACGTGTGGGTTCATCATCATCATCAGTCTTTTAGCGTCCGTCGTTGGACATAGACCTTCCCCAGGATTTGCCACACTTCCCTATCATGGGCGTCACGGAGCCAGTACTTCCTGAACTTGTCTAGTTCATCTCTCCATCTAATATTTTGCCGGCCTCGGTTGCGCATATGGTCTCGGGGAATCCATGTTGTGAGTCGTGATGTCCATCGATTGTCCGCCATTCTTGCAACATGGCCAGCCCACCGCCATTTGAGATTTTTTATGGATTCTATGATGTCTCTAACTCTTGTCTTTTCCCGGATGTGTTGTGCTGTTTTGTGGTCTCTCCATGTGAGGCCCAGCATTATTCTTTCATGTGCACGTTGCATGGTTCTCAGCTTACGGGTCTGTTTCTTGGTTATGTTCCATGTTTCACGTGTGGGTTACGGTGATTCAATTATGATGCGGATATCCTGCTTCATTTTTAATGTAAGTGAATGGAACTGAGTCCGATTTTGAAAGCAATTTGTTTTTGTGTTTTCTAAATACAGGTGTTTCTTTGGGTCATCTTGCCTGGCCCGAGCCTGGGTGAAGGAGCAGGGATGGGAATGAAGCTAGCAACTTCATCCTGTGAAACATGCTTGCTACTGAAATTACAGAAGCATCACCCACCACCCCAAAAACATTTCTTTCAGCAAATTTTCATAAATGAAAGTCAGCTACCTAAATTCACCTTACATATATATATATATATATATATATATATATATATATATATACATATATATATATATATATATATGTAATGGAGTGAGGACTTCCTGTACAAACACGTTTATGTTTCTGCACTGTTTGGGCTTCTTCAGGTGAATGATTTGGTTTATCTAAGATTCTTATTTAGATTATTGGTGGTGGGGTGTCTATTTTTCTAGATGATAAGATCTTCCTTTTATTCCATTTACATATGTTCTTATTTTGTTGTTGGTAATTGATAGTGTTTTTGTTTTATTTAGTGAGGGTGCTATGTTTGTTGGTAGGTGTAAATTATAAATGCAATCAACAGACTGTCAATGATAGCACTGGCATGAAACTCAGAGTCACTGTAAAGCACTGAATTTTTTATGTACACCTATTTACGTATGCTCTATCCCCGATATCAAACGCTCTTCATTCATAGATAACTGATTCTCTTCATTCATAGATAACTGATTCCTCAAAAAATAATAACAATATATATATATATATATATATGTATATATATATATATATATATATATATATAATTGATAAACACTCATAGAAACACATAGTTACATGAAAAATTTTAAAAAATTGGTAAGCAGCATATTTACTACCAGCCTAATTCGTCATTTAAAATTTGTGATTACAGTGTTTTAGGGTCTTTTTCCAGTCACACTGACATTTTTGCTACATGGAGGCATTAAGGGATCAAGCAAGATGTGGATATTTAAAATCTAATGTCATGTGCGGATGTTCTTGCCTAACATAGTTTTCAGCAAAGTCATCTTTTGTCAAGGATGACAGTAATTAAAATGTAAAAGGACCTTCTTGCTTAAGGCTATAACTCAGACTGCAATTTGTCTATTACTTGAGCAAAACTGGATTAGAGTTATTCATTTGACTGCTCCTCAAGCTAACTAAATATTCTTATACTCAGTACTTCTCTTCCTTCTTTACACAGCACTATATTTGCTAATCACCACCAACCCTGTGGCAAATCTGGACACAGTAACCCCAGAAATGGTCCACCTGACCAACCAGTCATGTGGGCCACACATTTTTCTCTCTCTGTTTGTCTTTATACCTTTATGCCTGTCTGTGTGAGCTTTTGGGTCACATTTTTTGGGCTACAACCACGAAAATTTGCATGAGTACACTCCTAGGCACCATCTAATAGACATTCTTTTGTTTTCATCAAAAATGTGCTTTTCTGAACCTCTATGGTCATTTTGAACCAACAATAGCCAAATCTTGTGCAGGTATTTTTTTCAGATGATTTTAGATAGAATAGCCATTTCTTTTAGATAATTTTAACTGAAAGATCCATTCATTTTAGATATGTTTAGATAAGAGATCTATTTTTCAGATTATCTAAGATTGGATTAGAGTTTTAAATTTGACCGCCCCTGTGCTAACGGAATAACTCCTAAACTCAATACTTCTTGACACACCGTCACAGATAGATAGATGGATATAAAAGGTATTAGATAGATAGATATGAACAGATATTAGATAGATAGATATGAACAGATATTAGATAGATAGATATGAACAGATATTAGATGGATAGATATGAACAGATATTAGATAGATAGATAGATATGAACAGATATTTGATATATAGATATGAACAGATATTTGATAGATAGATATGAACAGATATTAGATAGATAGATATGAACAGATACTAGATAGATAGATATGAACAGATATTAGATTGATAGATAGATATGAACAGATATTAGATAGATAGACAGATACGAACAGATATTAGATAGATAGACAGATACAAACAGATATTAGAGAGATAGACAGATATGAACACATATTAGATAGATATATAGATATGAACAGATATTTGATAGAAAGATATGAACAGATATTTGATAGATAAATATGAACAGATATTTGATAGATAAATATGAACAGATATTAGATAGATAGATATGAACAGATATTAGATAGATAGACAGATATGAACACATATTAGATAGATAGATAGATATGAACAGATATTTGATAGATAGATATGAACAGATTTTAGATAGATAGATATGAACGGATTTTAGATAGATAGATAAATATAAACCGATTTCAGAAATAGATAGATTGATAGACAGATATGAACCAATTTCAGATAAATAGATTGATAGATATGAACAGATTTTAGATAGATAGATAGATAGATAGCTGGCTAAATAGATAGAAAGAAAGCACACTGGGATAGATAGATCTGGTGTATATAGATGAAAGCATGCTGAGATAGACAGATTGATAGAGATAGATAGATGGGTAGCTTCATAGTTAACTAAATAGCTAGTTAGATAGATAGAAAGACTGAAGCACCCTAAGATAGATAGCTTTGAACCGACTAATGTGTAAAGATAGAGACATGCTGAGATAGATAGATTGATAGATAAATGAACATGAAGAACCTGTGGTGGGAATACAATGAAGACAGTATATCAATATCTCTGAAAAAAACATGTAAAATTGAATAAATGGTGGCATTTGATCGATTATGAACAAACCCCTTTCTTTTTGAACCTCCTCAAGAATCTTCTCACGAGAACAATACAAAATCCACTTTAAACAAGAACCTTGGCACCAAAGATGATAACAGCTATTCTCAGGGAAGAAAAAAAAACCATGTTTTACCTGTAAAGCCAAGAGCAGTCGACTGAAAGTAATAACTATTACTTTTTGTGTTTTATCAGCAACATAGCCGAGTGGACTTTTCCCTCTCATCCAAGATAAAACAACAAAGGTCTTGTTTTTGACTTCCAGGAAAAGTTGGGTTATCAAAATGATGCCATAAATGAGTTTGGAGAAGTTGATCTTTGGCACAAATAAATCTTGGAATTCTTTGATTTTAATGCAGGTAACCACTCCTTTGTCTCAGAACTTTGGCTCGTTTATTTTTTAGCCATTAGAGGAAATTACGGAGGAGAGCTTTCGATGGAGAATTTGAATATGAATTTTCCTGCAGCTTAACATTTATGAAAACAATAATGGACATCAGAGACAGTTTTCGAATAGGCTATCAACTTCAGCATTGATTAGATAAATGAATGCTTGCACTAATTCTAAACCAATTATTATCTCTTTTTAATTGTATAGTAGAATCATTTACAATGTACTGCTATGTATACAATGGAACAATAGGATGGAGAAAAGACTCGTTCTTAAACTAATAATGTAAAGGCTTAATGAAGATAATTCCTATCCAAGCTCCTGACTCTCTCTCTCCCTCCCTCTTTCTCTACTCTCTGAAAACCTTTCTCTCTGTCTTTCTTTCTCTGAACCCCTAACTTTTTTTATCCAAGTCCCTGACTTTGTCCCTCTCTCTGAAAACACTTAACTTGAAATCTTTTCTGTCCAAGATCCTGACTCTCTCTCTCTCTTTGCGTCTTTTTCTCTTCGAACCTCTAACTTTTTTGTCCAAGCCCCAGACTCTCTCTCTCTCTCAAAACCTCCAACTTGAGATCTTTCTTTCCAAATACCCCTCTCTCTGTGGCTTTCTTTCTACTAAACCCTAACTTTTTGTCCAAGCCCCACCGCTCTTAAAACCTTGAGATCTTTCTTTCCACCCCCCCTCACTGTATCTTTCTTTCTACAAACCCCTAACTTTTTGTCCAAGCCCCAGGTTCTCTTTCTCCCTCTCTCTCAAAACCTCTAAATTGGGCTCTTTCTTTTCAAATCTCCTTCTCTCTGTGGCTTTCTTTCCATAAAACTCTAATTTTTTGTCCAAGCCCCCATCTCTTTCTCTCTCAAAACCTCTAACTTGAGATCTTTTCTGTCCAAGCCCTTGACTTATTTTCTCTCTCCCCAAACCCCTAATTTGGGATTTTTCCTTTCCAGACCTCTGACTCTCTCTTTCCCTCTCTCTCAAAATCCCTAACTTGGGATCTTTTTTGTTCAAGTCCCAAGTAGACCGAACAAACCATGGTTTAAATCAAAAAGAATTAAATCTCCCAAACGCCTAGAAATCCTCACTGAAAATCCAAAATGGCGGCCATTTTTTCAAGTTGGCCGCCAATTTGAACTCTTTATGTTGTTTGGGGCCAGAAAACCTAATGTTTATACCGATGACAATATGTTTATTTTTTTTCCAATTTAAACCATAGTTTTTCAGGATTATTCAGGGTTTAAACAAGAAAGATCTCAAGTTAGGGATTTTGACAGAGAGAGGGCGAGAGACAGAGGGAGTCAGAGGTTTGGAAAGAAAAAATCCAAAATTAGTGGTTTTGAGAGAAAGAGATAGATAGATAGAGAGAGAGAGAGAGAGAGAGAAAGAGAGAGTCTGTGGTAAGGATTTTCAACTATGGTTTCTTAGAACTTTCAAAATGGTTTCTGTGAGATTTAATGAAAATAAAATGCAAAGAAGAAAACATTGTTTTGCTCTTTCCCAATTTTGGTCCCAGAATGAGGCTAGTTTGCGAGGACTAAACATTATTGGCTGACTGATCTAATCAACTAACTCTGGTTTTATTTCCTATTTCCTGTGGCCTCCCCTGACCTGCTGCAAGCCCTAAATGCTCGAGGGGGAAATCAGTGAAAATTCCAAGATATATACCAACACAGACACCCCCTTCTTTTTTTTTTTTCCAGGTGAAATTGATCGCCAAGACCACTGAATCGTTCAGCATATACAAACAGGATTTCCTTCCATTAATGGAAAAAACCGACAATAATTATATTAATAATCAATGAAAGAGAAAGAAAGAGAGAGGAGGAGGAGGAAGGAGAATATTATTATTATTATCCTAATCATTATTATTTTATTATTATTATCATAATGACAATGATAATAATGAAAACAAGAGAAAGAAAAAGAGAGAGAGAGAGAGAGAGAGAGACAATATCAATGATACAATTCAATACATAGAGAAGGAACCAAGACTGATATAGTAATTCTAAAGAGAAGGCTGGGTGGAGGAGGAGGAGGGGAATGATGATGATGATAAGATGAGAGGATAATTATGATAACAGGTCTGGTTAGTCATCCTATAGAAACTGTCACTTGACCGATGTCTTTTAAGGCTGTATGCCCTGTTGGGAGTGATCAATTGAAAAATTGAATAAAAAAAGAGCAATCAATGAGAAAGTTATATCCCTCA
Organism: Thysanoteuthis rhombus; assembly: GCA_963457665.1. Lineage (NCBI taxonomy): Eukaryota > Metazoa > Mollusca > Cephalopoda > Oegopsida > Thysanoteuthidae > Thysanoteuthis > Thysanoteuthis major. The sequence goes on from OY735242.1 coordinate 10,113,499, forward strand.
CCTTTTGCTGGCCAGTGATCACTAAAAAAAAATCTGAATTTAAAAAATAATATATGAATGCTGTTGGACATAAACTTAGGGACAAATGTAGCATGAACTTAGATTAAAAACAGAGCCCCCCCTTCATGGGTTTAAAAAAAAAAACAATGTTTTTTGTTGATATGATAAGGAATAAATGTTCAAATTTTCAGCCGTAGCTCCATTTGCATTGCAGATGCATCACCAGCCAGCTAGACCAACTTTAAAACTGAAGAAACCTGTGTTGACAGTTTTGTTAACAGAGAAGATCATGCTAATAAAGAGAAGAAAGGAGGGAGAAAATAACAATTATCTATTCATCTAAAAGTCATATATGCCAATAAGTATGATTGTGTAATTGCATGGTTGTATATTGTTGTAACCTCAAAGCTTTAATGAGTTAGTCTATGTGAAATAGATTAACATAGCTAAAAATCAATTAAAGAGTTGTGATAAAATGAGATAGGCTATGACATATAAAAGAAGAAAAGGTGCTAATGTGAAACTAAAAAAAAATGAAAAAAGAGAGTGTGGTTCATCTTCAACAAAATGTTATAATTTTGATAAGATAAGTTTCTTCCTATGACTTTTTATTCACACCGCACGATATCAGTGGTAACTTTCTTAGATATCATTTTTTTTGAGACTTTATATCTGATCACCCTTTAAAACAGCTTGAGTTCAATTGAGGATTTTAAAAAACTTGAAAAAAAATATTAGGATACTTGAATCATTAGAAATAAATTACCTAATGATATAACTAAGAGCCAATCCATATGTTAATAACTCTGTCATTTTTATGGGTATATGCTAGTCAACAAGTCTAAGCCTCAATGTATATCCATAGTTCCTTGCACAAACTTTTGCGTATTGTTAGAGTAATATTTGAAGTGTTTTTGGAGTTGACTCAACTCTCTATTGCTCTACAATCTCTCGAATTTAGTAGTTCTTTATAAGCCGTAAGAAAAATTTTGAAGATATAAAAATTGGCTTCACTTATCTGCCTCCAGTGGCTGTTGTCTGTATTCCAGCCATTTTAAAAGCTAGGATTTCAGCAACTGATTTTATAGACAGAATGGCCCTCCTCATTAGGGAGATGGTATCACACAATTTTCTTAGCATTATTTCTGACCGTTTGGTCTTGTCCTAAGCTAAAATTGATATACATTTGGAGGTGGTATTAAATAGAACATATACTCTAAATTAGGGGATGCTAGTTTTTGTTCCAGGTGGAGAAAAAGGCTGGTACTATTATCCATTATAAGTGGCTGTTGTCCTTATTATGTCTTTTTCTCTATTGGCTAACTTTTTTATTCTTCAATATATTTCAATGAAATTTTGTATGTGGGCTCATCAAGAGATTCTATCAAGGGGGACGGTAAGTTATGGCTGATCTGATCCTTTGTTTATGTTTTATAAGCAAAAAAGTTGTTTTTGTATACAGTTAGGATAATTCTCCAAATCTTGAACACTTTTGCTGAGATGGCTGCAGAACAATTGTTTTGCTGCAAGATAATGGCGAGGCTTGATGTTGCTTGACTTTGGTGATCTTTACGACTTCTGTGACCTTTACAAGAACCGGTGTATCCAATGCAATTTGACGGTATATACCCTGCTATGTAGGCAGGGATTAAGGTGTGGATTTTTGCCTTTTCCAAGGACATTAGGGTGAAATGAATACAAACTGTCTCAATGGAACTTTGAATTCAGTCCACCAACTTTTTCCTTATGCTATTGACCACTAGGCCACTTGGCACCCCTAATATCAATATCAATAAAGAGAAAATGACTGCAAGGAAAAATACTGATGATGATGATGATGATGCCCCACCCTCTCTGGAGTTGTCCACCGAATATTGTAATTTGCTTATTACCATGGAGATATAACAAAGACCAATCAAAAAAATGTTTATGGTGGTCTGAGGTTGCCATAAGAACAACCACCGGTAGTGAACCTTATTGTGTAAGTCGGAAGACCAACTGATTTGATTGATGCACTTATAGGCCTCCATAAGTCCGCCACACTGGATTGACGGGGAAATTCATTTTATGGTTTTTCCGGTTGGAAAAAAACCTGTGACAACTTGTTGAATTTCACGGCATAATTGTACAAATGGAAAATGTAGTGAAAAAGAAATAGAATATGTTATAAATCTGGTTAGTCACTCAGTAGAAACCAACGTCCCTTGGCAGCATACCCTGTTGGGGGTGATCAATTAAAAAATCGGAAAAAGGGGGTGGTCGACGGATAAGTTGTTTTGTTTGGCTTTTGTTGGTCAATGATCCCTAAAAAAAAGTTTTAGGTTCTCCAAAAGCGCGAGTAATACCAGACAGAAACAAAGGAACTAATCTAGAAAAAAAAAATCTCTGACAACACCAACTTCCTACTGCTAGACTTTTTACTAGACTGGAATTACGTTGCAGATGAAATAGTTGAGTGCATTTCCAACTGGTGCCTATGGTTGATGTTTGAGCTCTGATAAAAGCCAAGGCCAATTTTCGAGGCAGGCTAACTCTCCCCACTTAGAAGATTGATGCAACACAATCTTCTTCTCACTGTCCTGAGCTGCTGGATTACTAACTACTACCGTCAAGCCCTGTTGCCCAGTTTGGGGCATAGGCTGCCAACAAAAACTCGCCTGGCATCTTGCTCCGGGGTCAATCTCACTAACTGTCCCCACATTTGCCCAGTTCTTTCCAGGTCTACGTCTAGCGTTTCTCGTTCTGTCACTCTCCCTTTACCCTTGTGGATTCCAATCGAAACCATGTCTTGTAATGCTAGATATAGGCCAGCAAAGAGTGTGGCCAATTCAGTTCCAGTGTCTTTGGGAAGATTTCTTCCTCTAGAGGCTACTTATCTCTTTGCTGCCACTGTTTGTTATTGCTGATGGTATCCAGCCAGCAAATTTATTGCATTCTGAATTTGGGGCAGTCTGAATTCTCTTCGTTGCAGTGACAGCAGTTCTCCATATTTCCGCACAATACAATAACACAGGCTTCTCTGTAGTATTGAGATCTGGATCTTGATGTTGGTCATTTGATCAAAGGATCTGCGGACATTACTCGGCCGATGGGAAACCGCGTTTTACTTAACAAATCTAGGCTTTTCCATCAGTATCCGTTCCATGTATTGGATCAAGCTTATCAACAAGTTGTATATCTTTTATTCTTTGTTAGAAACCGTCAACTAAAACTGTCAAAATCAATGTAGGTTTCCTCAGTTTTTAACTGAGTCTGGCTGGCTATGTAAATACATATGTGTTGCTTGTGAAGGCTATGCCAATCAAGATAGAGTGCTTAAAATTTCAACATTTATTCTGCATAATGTCCTGAAAAAAATTCCCCCCCCAAAATAGTTTTTTTAGTGGGGGGGGGTCCAATTTACAATGTAATTTTATGCTAAATTGGTACCTCAGTTTGTGTCTGGCTGCATTTGCTCTCGCTTTTTAAAAATGAAAAAAAAGCAAAAAAAATTTTTTAGTGATCAGGGAACGCATTTTTTGACAATTTTTGAATTGATCTCCCCCAACATGGCATCCTGCCAAAAGACATTGGTCATGTGACAGTTTTTATTGAATGACTAACCAGACCTCTATTAGGAGAAATCACTGTCACTCAAATGGATGGGATCTTAGGAGCCCAACTCTTCCTAATTTTAATATAATTACAAGCTGAAATGCAATAAGACATGATTAAGACCTGTCGAGAGCAATTGCTAATGGTTTGTGATCAGTGGCAAATGGTGCTATGTATCTTGGGTGTGCTGTGAGCTGCAGATGCACAAAAAAAGCAATGATATTTTAGTGTGTGCAAAAAGCAACGCCCAGTAAAAATCTTTTTGGTTGTGGTATAGGGAAAGTGGTCCTAATTGTAAATTGTAAAGTTTCACCCTCTAGCTCATTCGATGTTACGAATAACAAACAAATAGAAAGAAATAAGAAAACTAATGAAAGAAAAAAAATTTCAGTTTTCCTGTTATTTCTGTAATTTTTCTAATAGGGACTATCTTTCCTATGTTGTGCAAAAAAGGCTTCAACTGCCCTTTGCTTTTTAAAGATGTTAAAATATCTTTACGTTTTTGTGCATCCATAGCTCACTGCACACCCAAAATACAAATTACTATATATATATATATATATATATATATATATATATATATATATATATACACCACTGCCACTGACATAGGTGACCCCCCATACAGGATGTCAGAGAATATAAGTACCACATAAGTACTTCTGCATTGTTCGTTGAGTTGGTAAATAGGTGATACATTAAGCATTAACTGAACAGTCCATTATATTCTAATATTTATGTACCCCTCAAACAGATGAAACTCTATTGATTTTGATGATAATGGTCATAGCTATAGAATCATCATCATCATCATCATCATGATCAGTCTTTCATCATCCATCATTGGACACAGACCTTCCCTAGGATTTGCCACACCTCTCTATCCCAGGTGTCATGGAACCAATATTTTCTGAACCTGTCCAGTTCATCTCGCCATCTCATATTCCGCTGGCCTTGGTTCCGCATTTGATCTCTGGGGATCCATGTTTTGAATCGTGATATCCATCGGTTGTCAGCCATTCTTGCAACATGACCAGCCCATTGCAATTTGAGTTTCCTAGTGGTTTTTATATCTCAGACTCCTAATATACTTTGTTGTCTAGTGATCTCTCCATGTGAGGTTGAGTATAATTCATTCATGTGCACGTTGCATGGTTCTCAGTTTGTGAGTCAGTATTTTGGCAAGGCTCCATGTTTCAGCTTAATTAGTGACTATTGGGAAGATTCACAGGATGTAGACCCTTCTTTTTAGGACTATAATATCTATACCTCTATCAATTTATCTATCCATCTATCAGAACCCATCAATCCAAAGTATCAGCAACTGCTTTGACTGACTGGCTGGCTATGTATTGTGTGTACAGATCACACCAATAGAGCTAAAGGGCCGAAAATTTAAACATTTACCCTTTATCATGCCAAGAAAAACCCTTTTTCTTTAAATTTCCCCTAAAAAGATTTTTAAGGTGATGCTAAATTGGTCTCTTATTTTGTGTCAAGCAACATTCAATCTTATTTTTTGGAAAAGTCCTAAACAGTCAACAAAGGTTTCTTCAGTTTTTAAGTTGATCTGACTGGCTGGCTGGATGTCATGCTCACAGACCACACTAATGATTGTAAATGTCTGAAAATTTAAACAATTGCTCCTTTCTATACCTAGAAAAATGTTTTTTGTGTTCAGAGGAAATTCCCCATTGGAATACGTGTTCAGTACGGGGTTCAATTTAGATTATAAATTCATTCTGAATTGATCCTTTAGTTTATGCCTGCTTGTTTTTTGAAAATTTTCTCGTGATCACTGTCAAACAAATATCAGAGAAATAACTTATTTATTGATCACCCCTTTTTCTAGTATTTTTTATTGATCAACCCAACCATATCATAATATCAATTTCATGATAGTTTTTTTGAGCCACCTGGTAGATCTATTCATTTATCTATGAATATACATCAGGAAAATCACCAAGTTGGGTGAGTACATATCTATTCATGGATGTTTCATGGGAATGACCTTACATTTTTAATATGATCAGAAAAATGAAGAAGGGAAGACCTAACAGTGATGGAGTTATATCTGTAGTAAATGAGTATGATCGGAATGTGTTTGAAGTTTTCAGAGGGCCACCTTGTCCAAATTTTGGATGAGGTGTCTATATATATATATTGGGCGGCCTGGTCCAAATAATAGATGAGGTGTCTATATATATATTGGGCAGCTTGGTCCAAATTTTAGATGAGGTGTCTATACACATATTGGATAGGGAATTGGTACGTATTTAAAGAGTACCCTCTGTGTCAGGGAGTGTTTCAATAGACACTTGTCCTCAGGCTTAATCTGTATCGATATCTATCATTCAACATATATATATATATATATATATATATATATACATATATATATGTGTGCATAAAGCAGATACGACTTGCAGCATTTATTTGTTAATGTAAGACGAAGAACAATTTTTCAATCTTTTTGTGAGTCATTCTTGATCACACACAAGAAAACAGTCAAAAGAGCTTGGTTTAATCTATGATTTAGAAATCTTTGCATCCATTGCCCCTAATATATGTTCTCTTACTCGTTTATTGTAAGCTTATGCAATGCTCTTCCATAGGAATAGAGCTCTCTGGTGGATGGGGAATATACACTAAAATAAATATATCGCTTATATTCAAACTTACTGACTGTCCAGTTCCATAGCGCAGATGTAGGATACTGGCCTCCAGGTCTGAAGCGAAGGTTTCAATCCTGCCTCATGGTACTGGATGGGATAATGGATAGTCTATAGCCACACTGAAGAGTTGTAATACAACAAGACAGCTGTCTGTAGATGACGCAATAATATATGTATATTTATATATATATATGTATACATATATATATATATATATACATATATATATATATATATATATATATATATATATATATTCTTAAAGATGATATCATAAGTTGGTTTGCAAGCATTTGGAGATTAAAACTGACATAATGAATTTAATATTCATGTGAGTGAAATGTCACAAGAAATAAATCATGTCAGTCGTTACTTATGGATCCCTCATCATATTTTTTATGGGTAACCCACGTAAGTAAACCATGCATTTCAAAAAAATTAATTGGTATGTCGTATGAAATAGTATCCATATACAATACATTATGATAATACCCTATATAGAATAATAAACTGACATCAGTAAAAAAAATCAAATCAAATTGAAATAAAATGAAATCAGAACTGAAGAGAGGGTGGTGTTTGATCAACACTGCTGGGGTGCCATGTTATCATAACACTTCTGTTTTTCAATCTCTGTTACATGGAAAAAAAGTGACGATCCAAACAAAGAAAATTTATACATACTACCATTATATCAACTTCCGTGTAAAGCATAAAAAACACTGAAGAAAAGTATGAAAAAAACATTAACAGATATTGGGAAATAAGTGACTGAAATGACAAATATTTTGAAAAAGTTTTCTATATATTTAGTATTTAAAGCTGTAAAGCTCTCTAAACTAATATATATATATATATATATATATATATATATATATATATATATATATATATATATACTGAGGTTTTTGTATTTTTGTTAACAATACAGAGTGCTCTATATTTTAGCTAAAATTCCCAAAATACAGATTTTGAAATCGAACAAGATGATAGGAAACAAACAAGTCTCATGGTGGAGCCTTGAGAGAAAAAACATTATTTTAAAAAAAAAGCAAATGTTAAAAATATTCAATCAAGTTGGAAAGATCAATAGAACAATCTGCCAGAATATGGCGATATACATTATAAAATATATATATATATATATATATATATATATATATATATATATATATATATATATTGGGGGAATGTTCTAGCAGACGTTTTTCTCTAGGCTTAACCGAAAGTTTTAACCCAAACCCTGGTTTTCCAAACTACCCCTGCTCACCAAGCCTATAATTTGAGAAAGGAAAGAAAAAAAATTGGGGTGAGGGATTGGGGTTAGAATCAGTGTTCACTCTTCTATTATATTCTTCCCTTAAAAGTTTGTGCCAAGAGAAATTTTCCACCTTTTATGATTCATGACACCCATGAAAATTTAATCATAGTTTTATTTGGTGCAGGAAGGTGGTACCTTGGACATCATTCAGAGAAAGGTCAGTTGGCATGCGTAGATAACATCAAGTCAATGCTCTCATCATTTTCTCTTTTTTTCAATTGGCTGGAAACACTTCCTGACGGAGAGAGTATGTGAACCGATTTAGTAGTTGCACTCGTTAGACTCCATCATTAGGAAAATATTGAGAAAACGTGACGATATGTTCGCATATTTGTTCAGTAGACACGAATGGCTCCCTGCGGAGAAATAATAAGAAGCGTCTCAAAGATTTGGCGCAAGGACTGAACGTTATACTGTGAACCCTTGATTCAACGGACACTGGTATATCAGATTTTCCGATTTAACAAATTTTTTTTTCTCATTTGTTCATTTATTTTGCTCGCAGCTAGGCCATTCAGTGGGTTCAGCGGAAGAAGGGGGCAAAGTCGAGTGTAGAAACAGGTCTGGTTAGTCACTCAAGCGAAACCATCATGTGACCAAAGACTTTAAGCAGCATGCTGTGTTGGGGATGATAAATTAAAAAATTGGAATAAGGGTTGCTCAATAGATAGTTATTTTATTGCCTCTTGGTTGGATCACTGAAAAGTTTGAATTTTACAAAAAAAAAAAGCTGGTGCAAACTAGTGATCAATTTAGCATAAACTCACATTGTAAATCAAACCCCATATACAAACTAAGGGATCTTGGAAGATCATCACAGGCAGCTCTGCTTACAACACCTGGTACCTGGTTTACCAAATTGGTCCACCATTGAGGTACTGATAAGGCGCAGCATTGCTTAACCTCAGGGATGAGAACCATTGTACTCAATGCAATTTGACTGTAATCTGCAGAGAAATCAAAAGAAGTGTCTCAAAGATTTGGGCCATGAATAAGGTAAGGCCATGTCTGTTTCTGAAGAAAGCACTCTCATTTGAGCATGAATGTCCAGTGATAAAGTCCTGATTTTCTTGGTAGGGATCCTTGCAAGTTTCAAATCTGGTCAAGACCAGGACTTTATGCCAACAAGTTTTTCATGACCACCTCCTTGGCAGGATGCAAGTCCACTGGAGAGGTAGCTCCACACTAATCACACAGCTTAGAGTTTACTCAATTAGCTGCTGAGTGCATGTGAAGAGTTTTCAACAGTCTCCGCTCATACTTTGAATCAGACCCGAGACCTTCTGAATGTGTAAGACACACTAACCATTACACTATCCGAGTGGCTATTTACTGAATGCTACCAGTTGTGGTATCTGATCTTGAATCTGTAGACCGCGCCTTGGCGGGGAGCGGGGCGGTGCAGGAGACAGGTACAATATATCTGAAAAATATAAGAATCAAAAAGAATCCTGTTAAAAAATTTGTAAGTGGTTGCAGTCAGACCTGGCGCGCCACCAATGTCACACGATAAAACCATGATCAAGAGGACCCCAGTATAAAGAGTCTCAAATTCAATAGACCCTTTCCACAAATATACTAATTCATTATCAAAAAAAGGTCTGGTTAGTCACTCAATAGAAACCGTCATGTGATCAATGTCTTTTGTGAGGGGAGGGGGGGTGATCAATCAAAAATTAGAAAAAGGGGCAATTAATGGATAAATTACTTCTCTCACCTTCTGTTTGGCAGTGATCAATTCAAAAATTGGAAAAAGGGGTGATCAATGAATATGCTATTTCTGTTGCCTTTTGTTTGGGCTGTGGTCACTGTAATGTCTAAATTTTCAAAAAACAAGCAGGCATAAACTAAGGGATCAATTTAGCATAAATTTGCAATCTAAATTGAACCCCCCACTAAAAACCTATTCAGATGGGAAATTTCCAATAAACAAAAAAATTTGTTCTTTCTATACATCGAAAGGAGTTAATATTTAGATTGTCAGACATTGACAATCATCGGTGTGGCCAGTACACATGACACATACCCACTCAACTGAACCCACTTAAAAACTGAAGAAATCTATGTTGACAGTCTTGGTTGACGGTTTCTAAAATCATGAATAGCATATTTTCTTTGTTTGATAAAAATCAGCATTTTTTTTAATTGTCAACAAATTCTTCTCTCTTCACTTGTCTGCGTGTCGGGGAGGAGGGGGGTCCTGGTCGTATTTTTAGGGTATCAACCTTGAAAATCAGCATGTGCACACTGCTACACACTATGTAGTATCTGCTTTTTAGGGTCTTTATGGTCATTTTAAACCATACTGCCCAAATCTTATGCTGGTATTCTTTTTAAGATAATTTTAGATAAAAGATCTATCTTTTTTAGATTATATCAGAATATCATCTACATAATTAGCTCTGGTACACATGCGGGCTATGGTGATTGATTTATGCTAGGTACGGACGGATACACAGTCTTCTGTGGTTTGAAGATCTTTTTGTGATGATTTGGTTAGACGTTATAATGACTTCAAATGCTGTTACCGTGTGACATCATTTCAAATTTATTGCAATATTTTGTTGAAATTTGAGTTCAGAATAGTAAAATGTTATGTGAGACTAAGATACTGATTTCAGTAGACAAGTTAACCCAATAAATGCGGAAAGTGGTGAAGAGAAACAGTTATCCATTGCAAGATAAAAGCCCGTCCATTGCAATTTATCCATTCCAAGACAAAAACCCTGATTCTCAGAATTGAGTTACTATCAATTATTAGGAAAAAGATTTGGGAAACTGTCAACCAAAACTGTCAGCATAGGTTTCTTAGGTTTTTAAGCGGGTCTGTCTGGCTGACTATGCATTCATGAATCTCGTGTATAGGTTTCACCAGTGGAGCTAGAGGGATAAGAATCAAAACTTTACTCTCCATTATGACAAGGAATAAAAATTCTGTTTTTATTTTTTGAAGATCCATCCAAAAATAGGTTTTTAAAGGCAGTTCAATTTACAATGTAAGTCCATGCTAAATTGTTCACATAGTTGGTGCCCAATAGTATTTACGTCTATTTCTTTTTTATTTTTAAATTCAGATCTTTTGGCGATCTAATGAAAAAAGTAACATAAATTGATCACCTTTTTCCAAGTCTTTGATCCTTGTAGGTCCAACCAAATCAGACAGGTCAGATAGGTCAAAGGAAAGGAAAGGAATCGGACCAAACCTTATTCAACCTCCCCATCACTAGACTATTGGCCCAATTTTTGTGAAAAAGAAACTATATTAAAAATATCATTTATTGTGGAAGAAAAACAATGTTTCCATGATATACATTCACTATCTAAATCTAAAATATATTCAAACAAAAATATTATAAATTGAAATTTTTTAACTCTAAATTGATTTTGGCATGGAATAATCAATCAAAAGTTGATGTGCCCTAGAACCAATCAATCACCAATCACCAATTTTTTAATTGATCCCCCCTACATGGATTGCTGCCAAAAGACATCAGTCACATGGCAGTTTCTATTGAGCAACTAATCATGCCTATTTTATTGTCAGACTTAGAACTGCAGTGACGGAAATCACCGTCATCTGCAGATAATCGGTTAAAAGTGACCTTAACTTTGAATAATGATTCAGATTTCTCCTTATTTCTCTTTTAGAGGAAAATCAAATTGAACTAATCTAATTTTGTGATCAGTCGTCGAAGTAAAAGAAACTGAAAAAAAACCCCAATATGTTTTCAGTTTAGGAAACACCTGGTGGCATTGTGTTTGTTATATTTGGCGCTGTGTTTGAATATTAAAATTAACCTTAGATCTATTTTTATCTGTGAATCCGGTGATAGAGGCCCAAAATATTCATTCCTTTCTAAAGGCAATGGAAGTGAAATGTAGCAGAAAAAAAGGTTTTGCCATCAATAAATATACAAATCAAAATGACTTTGAATTGCAGAGACTCCATATAATTAGTAATTTGGATTCCGCAGAGTTCGATGCGTTACAGCCTGGGGGGAGGGGGACTGATGAGAAGAAAGAAAAATCTATTTTCGATGTCATCACAATGGAGAAACCAAAATCCCTTGAAGGACAAGATCTTTAGGCATGATAAGGCCTGAATGCAAAGATAATAAAGATAATTCATTTGATATTAGAACCTCTACATTTCTCTCCTCAAACCTTCAGAGAAGGAAATTAATAAACAAACTGAGGATATATATATATATATATATATATATATATATATATTATTCTGTCATCCACAGACAGCTGTTTTGATGTATTACATCTCTTCAGTGTGGCTATAGACTTTCTATTATCCTATTCAGTACTGCAAGGCAGAATTGAAACCTTCACTTCGGATCCGTTGGCCGATATCCTACCTCTGGACAACGGAACTGGACAGGTAGTAAGGCTGAATTAAAGCGATATATTTTAAATTACTCAAAAATCCCTCATCCACCAGAGTGCTCAATTCCTATGGAAGAGCATTGCATAAGCTTACAGGGGATGAGTTACCTCACCTAAAGAGTGCTCAACCCTGAATAGAAGAGCATTAATATATATATATATATATATATATATATATATATATATATATATATATATATATATAATGAAAAGATTGTGTCAAACCTTCAACTAAAACTGTCATCATACGTTATATATATAGATGTTGACAGTTTTGGATGAAGGTTACTAATATATATATATGTTGGAAACCTTCAATCAAAACTATCTGTATAAGTTTCTTTAGTTTTTATTCATATGTATGAATATACGGATATATATATATATATAACAAAACTTCAACATGAGATATATGTATATAATTATCTTGACAGTTTTGGTTACTAATTACTAATATATATATATATATATATATATATATATATAATGTTCATTATTGTGTCATCCACAGATAGCTGTTTTGTTGTATTGTTGTATATATAGACAATCCATTATCCCATCCAGTACTACCCAGACCTGGAAGCCGGTATCCTATCGCTGAGCCATGGAACTGGACGGTCAGTAAGGCTGAATTTAAGCGATAATTTTATTGTAGCTTAAATTCCCTATCCACCAGAGTGCTCTATTCCTATGGATGAGCATTGCATAAGCTTACAATGAACGAGTTACCTCACTTAAAGAGTGCTCAACCCTGATATATATATATGATATATATAATATATATATATTACAAACCTACAACCACAACAATCAAGATAAGTTTCTTTAGTTTTCATCCATATGTATATATATATATATATATATATATATATATATATATATTAAAAACCTTCAATCAAAACTGTCAACATAATTTAGTAAATGAGTACGAATGATAGGAAAATGTAAAAGCTTTCATGTTTACCTCATAATGTATTAGGGAGTATCCTTCTGAGTCCGAATGATAAGAAAATGTGAAAGAATTCATGTTTATTTCATAATGTATAAGCAAGTATCCCTATGAGTAAGAGTGATAAGAAAATATGAAAGCATTCATCTTTATCTCATTATGTGTAAGCAAGTATCCTATAATCCACAAAAAACTTCTGATCCCAAACACTTTGGATTTTGGGGTTCAATGTTAGAAGTATTAACAATGTTACAATCACTAAACAATGTCACATTGGGCAGTTTGGGCCAGCTCTGCGCCAATCGGACCCCACGCCATAGGCTAGGGTAATATACTTGAGTCTTGTCATATATACACAGCAACATAATATAATCCTAACACCACAGTGCAGGTTTTCACAGGCAATAGCTTCAAATAATTTATAATGTAAAGTTTTTTGTGAACTTTTATCCTTAACTTGGTTCATTTTCTGATCACAACTCTTCAGCTGTTTTACCTAAACGCCATCTCCAAGTGATAAATGGGTATATTTTTTTCATCATCAGGACAGAAAAAAGCCCGAAGAAACGGCATGGAAAACATTCACATCATAAATGACCTTAGAGACCTCAAAAAGATCTCTTTTGCAAGTACAAAAAACGTTTTTAGATGGTGTGTAGCAGTATACTCATGTAAATGTTCTAGGTTATTGCCCATAAGATGTGACCCAGAGACATAAGGATGCTCAAAAAGAGAAGAATCTATAACCCACTTGGCCAGTTGGTCGGGTGATTTGTGGGGCCACAGTGATTAAATATTAATCTTATTCTAATAAAATTTTGTGGTTGAATCCAAATTTCTCCCCCCAAATTGCTTTTTACCTGAAAAAAACAATACTATATGATATATATTTCCCAGAGGTAGGTTTTAAGCTATATTTCCAGAAATTTCTGTCAATCTGGAAGTAAAAAAAAACTAACTATTCAAGTAAATAATTTCTTATTCGTGAATTAAATATCAGTAGACCTCATTCAGGCTTTCCAAAGGAACTAGCTTGTAATAATGAAAACGGTTATCTAAATTCAATTGATGGCAGTTCAGTCTGGAGTTCGAATTTTTTTGAATAAACAGTTTCTGAGAAATCTATGCACCGCAGATACTCTACAACTGGCCTTTATATGAAGCTGATATTCCCAAGGTGCATTGGTAAACTCTCTGGGCAGTGCCTTGTCAAATTTGAAGTTTTTGGATCAGCGGTTCTAGGAAAATCTATTGAAAAAATTACAGATTATTGATCTTCCATCATAGTTTTTATAAATCATTTCTTTAGATGTTTAATCTTTAGAATTATTCAAATTGAGGTATGGAATATCTAAACTGGCAACACTGAAGACAAATAACTTGAATACTTTGAAGCAGTAGTTTCGTATGATGGATGGAAAATCATTTTGCACAATGATTATGGCAGGCTGTTCTATACACCATAAAGTCCGACCCCGTCCAAACTAGCACCTTTGGAATGGGCACAGACTCAGTGATAATGACAACAATGTTAATTGAAATCTCAAAATCATGTCATGTAGGGTGTTAGAAACCAAAACTGTTGATTAGACTTTCTATGGAGCTAGAGGTCTGAAAATTTTAATATAGATTCATTATATCTAGAATAAACACTTTTTTTTTGCTTTTTGAAAATTCACCTCTAAATAAGTTTTGAGGTGGTAGTCAATTTACTATGTAAGTTTATGTTAAATTGATCTCATAGTTTGGCAGCATTTGAGCTTGCTTTTTGGAAATTCAGATTTTTTTTTAATTGATTGCCCCCAACATGGTAGGCTGCTAAAAGATGTTGGTTTCTACTGACTGACTAACCAGACTTGTGTTACAGACATATGTATATATATAGGAAGAATCAATAAACAAGTAGAAATATCTCAGGACCTACAACAGACGGGTGTAAAATGTCTGACTGCGGATAACCTTATAAAAATTATCTGATATGAAGTTTAACAGCTTATCAGCAATAATGTGTTGGTAGCGACAGTAGTTGAAGGATAAGAGCAAAAATATTTGGCAACATGTCAGAGCCCCACCCCCCTTGTGATGAATCACTCGGGACTCCTCACTGATCAATCAGACTGATTGTTTTCTGGACAAGGTCCAGGGGTCACAGTATAATGAGTAGAAGACTCCTTATCATGAATAAATCCTTATCTTAGATCTCTGTTTATATAAAAGCTTGAATTGGTCAGACTGGGTTTAAGCACTCTTGGGTTTAAGACATAAACAAGAAATCTTTTCTGATCTTACATTGTTTGGTACTGAACACTGGCCCAGTTGTAGAGTACTCATATCTGGTTCAGTAGGGCCATGGTTCAATCCACTGCCTAGTCATACCAAAGACTACAAAAATAGTACTCAATACCACTAAGCACAAGGACTCATCATCATCGTCAAACTTTTAATGTCCATCGTTACATCTAGACTTTCCCCAAGATTCGCCAGACCTTTCTATCCTGGGTTGTTGCATAGATACTCCTTTCTGAATTTATCGAGCTTGTTCCGCCATCTTATTTTTGTAGGCCACAGTTTTGCATATGATCTCTGGGGATCAACATTGTGAGTCATGATGTTCAGTGGTTGTGTGACATTCTTCCAATAAAACAAGCCCATTGCCATTTGGGTTTTCTTATAGTTACTATGATATCTTGGACTCCTGTCTTTTCTCTATTATACTATGCTGTCTTATGATCTGTCCATGTAAGGTTGAGCATATTTCTCTTCTGTGTGAGTTGCATGGTTCTCAGTTTTTTTTTTCTTTGCTGTTTATATATCTCCATCCTTGTTGTTTTGATTGCTATATTTCGGCCATAGTCCTCCTCAGCCCTCCTAGAATTAACCAACCAGCCAAGTAAGTAACAGATTCTCCTCTCTTTGCTCACCTCTGTGTGTATGTATCTCCAGGCAGAGTGGTCATATTTCAGAGCTATAACCTTGAAAATTGGTACTACTAAGTACCATATGAAATTTTTTTTTTCAATAAAATGCTTTTTGGGGGGGTCTATGGTCATTTTAGGACCAACAGTGCCTAAATCTGGAGCTAGTAATTTTTTTAGATAATTTTGGATAAAAATCAATCTATTTTAGATAATTTTTTTAGACGTCAGTTCTGGTACACACACAGGCTACAGTGATTCATTTATGCTAAGTATGGATATTGCTATTTTTATTTAGTATACAAAATTGCAGTGTAATTAAGATTAGAATAAATTTCATTAAAATAGGCAATTACATTAGTAAATCTTGAATTTTCAATGTTATCCTCCAAGATATGAGTAAAAGAACAACATTTCATGTTTAAAAACTTAATATAGTAGGAAGTTGGGGTCCAAGATAGACAACCGCATTGTAAATGAACCAGTGTTAATAAAAAGTCAGTTGTTGTTTTCTCTTTGAATTGAAGAAATTATAGATAAAACACAATGCAATTATAAGTTGATTGATTTCAAAAATGATAATTAGATATCTGTACCTCCCATGAATGAATCACTGTAGCCTGCATGTGTACTAGAACTGATAATCCATAATTTTCAGAAAAAATAGGTGTTTTATCCTAAGTTATCAGAAAAAAAATACCTGGGCTAGATTTGGTCTAAAATGAAAGAGACACAAAAAAGCGCTTTTCAGAAAAAATATTTTTAGATAGTGCCAAGTGGTGTACTGATGCAAATTATAATGTTGTAGCCCCCCAAATGTGACCAGGAGCACCTGGAGACACACGTGCACACATAGGCACAAAGATAGACACAGACACTCGAAGAGAGAATGATCTGTTGTTCATATGACGAGTTGGTTTGAGAACAGTTTGTGTGGGTACAGTGATTCAATACTTCATTTATATCACATAAGTCTTTTGACAGAATTCTGTTTTTATTTGCAGTTTTCTGAACATTGGTAAAAATGTTGTTGTTCACCAATCAACTGCCTTATATCACAAACTGTGCTATATTGGGAGACTCCTATCATTGGGCAAGTTCTTGAAAGACACACACTCTACAGAACAGTCCTTGAGGACTTGTTCATTTGCCAAATATAGATCTTCAGGAATAAAAGACTAAGTCTTGTCAGACAAACATTGACAATCAGTTTAAATCTTTTCCTTTGGGAGGAGATTGTTCTAATCCTGCTTCCTCTGAAATCAACAACGAATAACTTTCGATATTTATGAAAATGAATGCTACTTATTTGAAAATATAAACTTACCTATTAAAAACAAATGGCTGGAAACCTGGAATGCTGGCTAGATTTTCCGCTAGATGTCTATGTTTGGTGGTTTGATAAAAAGATAGAGATTCGGTTTACCTAACTTGATGGATACAAAGTAAGGGTCTAGTTTAGAACCATACCTATGTTGAAAAGTCAAAGCCCTCTTTAAAAACTTGAAACATTTGGTAATTAAAAAAAAACTAATATGCTAAAAACCTGTTTCAGGGTCCTATGAGTAAACACATGAAATTTGGTGGCAATAGCATAAGCCAGCAAAATAAAGCGATGGATCTATCAAATAAGTATGTAAATCGAAAATTTAATACACTCTTAAGACAGGGTTTTGAAACTGGGGTCTGTGGACCTCTTGGGATCTGATGGACAATTCTCAGATTCTTACATTGTCCTCTGTAAACCAGACATTGTGAATCTTGCAATGAAGAAATGATATCATTTATCACACGGCTATCAGAAAAGATAATTATTTTGCCCAAGCCTGCAGTATATATTAGAATTCAAATGTAATCCGATTAGAATAAATATAATTTCTAAAGGTTGAAAATTATTTATTACAGTAGTTCATCGATGAGTCTAGAAAATGGATGCTGAAAACTAACGTCATCTCTCAAAAGTATTCATGACATATTTTGCAGTGTAACATATTTTAAAAGCATATAGAGAAGATCATTGGGAATTACTACAGGAATGCATTGAGTATGATTTTATCATGGGGAAAGAGTAGGAAATGATCTTACTGTAGGAACGTGTTCGAAAAAGATTTTTCAATAGGAATGCATTGGAAATAGATTTTAATATAAGAATGCATTGAGGAATATTCCTGTTATAGGAATGTATCGGAACATGATTTTACTAAATGAATTCATTGGAAAATGATTCTATCATATTAATTCATCTGAACATGATTTTACTAAATGAAGGCACTGGAAATGATCTCAATATAGGAATGCATTGGAAAATGGTCTTGTTATAGGAATGTATTGGAAAATGATTTTATCATAGGAATGTATCAGGAAATGATTTTATCATAGGAATGTATCGGGAAATGATTTTAATATAGGAATGTATTAGGAAATGATTTTATAATAGGAATACATTGGAAAATGATTTTACCATAGGAATGCATTGGAACATGATTTTATTATAAGAATGTATTGGGAAATCATTTTACTCAAGAAATGCACAGGATTTTATTACAGGAATTCATTGGAAAATGATTTTACTCAAGAAATGCATTAGAAAATCATTTTTTATTAGACTGCATTGAGAAATGATTTTGCTATATAAATATATTTGATTCAATTTCATATGTATTTTTCTTTAACATTTGTTTGAACAAGTTTTGACAATAAATCTGTCACTTATGAAGATGGTGTCAAACTAGCGATAGAATATTAATAGTGAAAATCCTGTACCAAAAAAAAAAAAATTTTTATCTGTACTTTTTAAAGGTTTTATTATTACTTTCCTCACATCAGCAATTTTCACCTTCATATTGATTATAAAAAAAGGACGTGTGAATATTTCTTTCTTTCCAGATTTCCTGGATAAGGCACAATAATTCTGACTGCAAATATATTTCATAATCTTGTTGAATTCCTCACCTTAAGCCTGTTTATTCTGGAAATATTTTCATCATATATTTTTTTTATTCAGTTTCGCTAAGCATTCTTTTGTCTCTTCCAATAAACATTGTCATCATCACTCGTTTATAGAATCTTTTGTTCTTTGAATCCATTCCTCTCTCTCTGTTTCTGTCTCTGTCTCTCTCTCTCATAAATAAAATTCTCCTGCACCCTTGGTTGGTTCCAGGATCGTTTTGGATTAACTATTTTGCAGGATCGGCAAAGGTCACATAATGATTATTCATTAATACACCCTTGACCCACCAATCATATCTCATATCTTTAAAGAACATGGACTATTAAAAACAAATCAAGCAAATATCAAAAAATCTGTATCTTGTAATAAGGAATCACAGTAGCCCACACATGTACTAGAACTAATCATCTAAATAAATTGATTTTTTGCTAAAATTTTCTAAAATATACCTGCACAAGATTTGGACATCATTGGTCCATAAATAACTGTAGATACTCCAGGGTTGTTACCCCCAAAATGAGATCAGGAGCTACTTTGTGGGACACAGACAAATAAAGGGAGAAGAATCTGTAGCCCATTTGGCTGGATGGTAGGACGATTTGTGGGGCTGGGTAGATTTGATACGCTTCCAGCCAACTAATTATGCACATCTAATATCTCTAAAGCTTAAGGATTATTAGAAACTTAAATGGAACAAATATTAGATATCAATTATATGATTAAATGCTGTACATTGATATAAACAAGAGAATTGATTAGTATGAATTAACAGATACAAGTACATTAATTCAACAAACACAGTTTTGTACTAACAAATAATTTTCAAGTACTAATGCTCCCAACATGACAAATTGTAAAATTTCCCTTGCACTATACAAATAATCTGAAAAGTCTGGATGAGAAGGACTGTCAGAATTACAGGTTGTTTCATAAATGACGGTTACATCATGGACTTGAGGTATGCTTTACTTGTACTCCAGTACCTTATGCCACAAGAATCACAGAAACTCTTTCCTCCAGCTGAACCAAGGCATGAGATTTCTCTTCAATTGTAAGCTTACACAATTCTGTGCAGCACTTAAAAGCAGAGCTATAATGCTCTCAAATCAGGTAGAATTATTCTTTTTCTGTAAATGCGATGCTAGATATCCAATCAAATTGATAATCCAGTACATCTCAACTCCTAACATAACAAATTGTACATTTCTTGTCTTATATTTATTTATCCAAAAAGCCTGGAAGCAGAGGACTGTTCGATTTACCAGTTATTTGACAGTTGCATCATAGACTTGAAGTGTTTAAGGGTTCTGGTCCCTTGAAGTTGAAGGATTTGTAGATTCTGGACTACCTCTTGGAACTCATTATTCTTCGTTATCTTCTTTATACATATATATATGTATACATATATATATGTATATATATATATATATTTATATAACATCATGGTGAAATTGTTTCATATGATTTGACTCTAGCCAGAGTAGTGAGATATTTAAGTGTCCATATTAATATTTTCACCATATTCTCCTAACCCAATCAGCTTTCATTTAATCAGATCTTTTAAACATCATCATCATCATCATCATCAGTCTTTTATCGTCCGTTATTGGGCATCAACTTTCCTCAGGATCCACCACATTTCTCTATCACGAGCGTCATGGAGCCAGTATTTTCTGAATTTGTCTAGTTCATCTCTGTATCTTGTATTTTGTCGGCCTCGGTTTCTGGGGATCCATGTTGTAAGTTACGATGTCCATCGGTTGTCAACCATTCTTGTAGGCCTGCCCATTGCCATTTGATTTTTTTAATAGTTTCTATGATGTCTTAAACTCCCGTTTTCTTCCTGATATACTGTGCTGTCTTGTGATCTCTCCGTGTAAGGTTGAGCATGATTCTCTCATGCGCACATTGCATACTTCTCAGTTTGTAGGTCTGTCTCTTGGTTAGGTTCCATGTTTCAGCTCCTATCAGGAGAATGCATTGGTTGTATACTCCTCTTTTTAGGATTATTGGGATCGTCTTGTTTTTGGAGACATGGTAATAATACCTTTAAAAGTAGGGAAAAGATCAATCCAAGATTATCTGAATTCTTTCCATTCAGTATCCAAGAGTCTTTGGACAAGGAATGAACGAAAGAATCGGTAATCGTTGGTCATTTGGTCTCATATGAAACAGGCGCAGGTATATCAGTTTAACAAATACAACACGGTACCTAGAAAGAATTGTCAAATATTACTACTCCCAGGATAGTACTATAAAATCGATCAGAAAAAGTCGGGAAGAGGAAGACTGATGTTTTGCTCAACCTGAAAAAACAACACGTAGCACCAGATGCCTGCCTGGTCTGTTCCTATTTTTAGAAACTATCAACCTCGATTGTTTACACAAGTTTCTTCAGTTTTTAAGTAGGTCAGGCTGGTTATATCTGTATGTACACAGGTATTCATGTATGTATGTATGATCCATACAAGCCAAACCAGTGGAGCTAGAAGGCTGAAAATTTCAACATTGACTACTTATATGCCAAGAAAAAAAATGTGTCTTTTGTTTCTTTGAAATCCCCCTCTCATAAAAAGGTTTTGAAGTGTGTGTTGGGGGGGTACAATTTGCAATTCCAGTTTTTGCTAAGGTTTTTGTCTGGTGGTGTTCATGCTTCAGTCTTTTTTAGTGATCACTTGCCAACAAAAGGTGGGGAAAGTGATTTATACATTTATTCATTAATCATCCCTTTTTGTAATTCAATTGATTGCCCCAACGGACCATGCTGACAAAAGATATTGGTCATGTGAATGTTTCCATTGAGTGACTATCAGTTGCCACCTGTATGAGTGATACATACATAGCCAGCCAGCCCAACTTAAAAACTATAGAAACCAATGTTGACAGTTTTGGATGCCAGTTTTGTTCAATGGTTTCAAAGATAGAGAGATACACACATATATATATGTACATAAATACACACACACACACATATATATATAAACAGGTTCGGTCAATCACTCAATTGAAACCGTTATGTAACCAATGTCTTTTGGCAGCATGCCGTGATTGATTCAAATGTTTGAAGAAGAGGTGATCAATGATTGGGTTACTCTTCTCACCTTTTATTGCAA
Organism: Thysanoteuthis rhombus; assembly: GCA_963457665.1. Taxonomy (NCBI): domain Eukaryota; kingdom Metazoa; phylum Mollusca; class Cephalopoda; order Oegopsida; family Thysanoteuthidae; genus Thysanoteuthis; species Thysanoteuthis major. The sequence goes on from OY735242.1 coordinate 10,135,411, forward strand.
TGGGCAGACCATTTTGCAAGAATGACAGACATCTCAGGGACACCACAGCTCACAACATGGATCCTCAGAGACGACATGCTAAACCGAGGCTGACAGAACGCAAGATAGAGAGATGACCAGGACAAATTTAGAAAGTACTGGCTCTGCAACGCCCATGAGAGAGAATTGTGGCGAATCCTTGGGAAGGTCTATGTCCAACAACAGGCGTAAAAAGACTGATGATGATGATGATAAATCTGTAAAAAGTCTAAAATTTTCAAAAAACGACTGGACACAAAGGACCAATTTTGGCATGAACTTACATTGCAAACTAGACCCACACTAAAAACAACTAATTTAAGACGTATTAACCTGTAACTTTTCAGCTCTCTTGCTCCATTGGAGTGTCCTGTATGCAAATAAAGGGGTGTTCAATGAACTAATCACTTTTTCTCACCTTTTGTTGTGAAGTGATCACTAAAAAAAAGTTTGAATTTAAAAAAAAACAAACAATTGTGAATGCTGCTGGACACAAACTAGGGAATCAATTTAGTATAAACTTACATTGCAAATTGACACTCAATATAAATCTATTTAGGGGCAAATTTTGAACAAAACGAGAAATGAATTCTTTCTAGATATAATAAATGACTGAAAGTAGATGATTAAATTTTCAGCCTTCTACCTCCACCCTATACGTGTAATACATAGATACATACATACACTCATACAAAGCCGGACCGACTTGAAAACTGAAGAAAACTTTTGGGACAGTTTTGGTTTATGGCTTATATATATATATATATATATTTATATATTGTGTCATCCACAGACAGCTGTTTCATTGTATTACAACTCTTCAGTGTGGCTATTGACTTTCCATTATCCCATCCAGTACCACGAGGCAGGATTGAAACCTTCACTTTAGACCCAGAGGCCGGTATCCTACTGCTGAGCCACAGAACTGGGCGGTCAGTAAGGCTGAATTTAAGGGATACATTTATTTTAGCTTAAATTCTCCATCTACTAGAGTGCTCTTTCTTATGGAAAAGCATTGCATAAGATTAAAATGAACGAATATATATATACATATATATATATATTTAGTACATGTACAAATCAGGCTAGCAGTAAAACATAAGATAATGATATATCGATGATACAAAGCCACTTCTGATATGTAATGGATTTATTTCATAGAGTGCTCGATACATACAGCTTTTTACTATTGAAGTTTAGTTATTTTAGAGTAGTACTGGAAATAGATAGTAGAATGTGGATTCGCTACACAAACTAGCTCATGTTTATGCCCTGTTCGGGCCTCATCAGGCAAATCTGATTCACTGATGAGGCCCGGAGAGGACAGAAACATGAGCTAGTTTGTGTAGCGAATCCACATTCTACAATATATATATATATATATATATATGCATAGCCATACACTATGTTTTTATCGAAAGCATGAATGTTTCTTTTTGTTATATACGTGTACTACCTCATTAATTTTCAGGTAACAGCGCATGTTGCTGTCTAATTAAGGTTACAGATGGCTGCACTGATAGACGTAAATTCTTTGGCTGGTGTTATGCATTCATAATGAACCTGACCAGGGGAACTCATTGGACTACGGCTACATCTCTCTCTAAGAAGCTATGAGGACTGACATAACGTAACTTTGTCACGCTGAGCAACTGATATGTCTCAATCAGCCTAGGAAGGGAAAGAGCCACGCATACTATGAGATGAAGACTGATTGGTTTTTAGTTAAAGTGGACCCCCCAAAAAGTCTTCTTTGTCAGATGGAAGTATTCCATGTAGGTTTCCCCAACAGTTTTGAGAAGAAGATAAAAAAACGGGGATAAAAATGCCAGGATGTTTGGGATGATCAATTAAAACACTTTTTAAAAAGCGTGGATAGAAAAAAAAAGCTGCATTAAAAGTTAAAAAAAAACTGATCTAGTCAAGTCGATCGATAGAAACGGTAACGTTTCCAGCGTTTTTGGAGGTATCCCATGTTGGGGATGATCAATTAAACAGTTGAAAAAGTGAACAATGAATAAGTTACTTCTTTCGTCTTTTGTTTGGGTAATAAATTGAATTACAAAAAAGGAGTGTTCAATGAATGAATCTCTTCTCGCCATTTGTTGGGAAGTGATCACTAAAAAAGTCTGAATTAAAAAAAACTAACAATTGAGAATGCTGTTGGACACAAACTACGGATCAGATTAACAAAAATCTACATTGAAAATTGACCCACTCTATAAATCTATTTAGGGGCGAATTTTAAACAAAACGAGAAATTTTTTTTCTAGATATAATAAAGAGTAGATAATTAAATTTTCAGCCTTCTAGCTCCATCCTGTAAATGTGATACATACATATATACGTTCTGAGTCAGCCAGACCAACTTGAAGACTGATGAAACCTCCGGCAACAGTTTTGGTTGAAATGTTTGAATTTATTAAAACATAAGACTTATATAAAGCATAAGATCTTTTTGGTTTCTTTTTTCCTTCTTTGATGAAGTTGAGCATTTGAAATTTACTTTCGCATCATTTCAATTGAATACAGGTCTGGTTAGTCCCTCAGTAGAAACCGTGACGTGACCAACGTCTTTTGGTAGGGATGATCACTGGATCACAGAAAATATTAAAGGCAGGGGACGTTGTTTGAAACGGAGAAGCAGCACTTACCAACTTATCGAGTGCTGAGTTCCATATGGTGAATACCACAAATACCCGAATACAACGTCATAGGATGGTCACCATTGGGGAAAAAAATCCGTTTACCACCATCTTATTCGAATAGTACATTTAAAGAAGGTCATTGAATGGATTGGCCGAAACTCTCTGAAAGAAAGACGAATGTTTAAATGGTGACCCATGCAGCATGTTCGTGAGAAAAAACCGGCTGCACAGTCTGATCCCAACTTGTCAAGAGCATAGGCAGAGAGGGTCACAGAAAAATCTTATTTCTGCAAACAGCAAACCTGGTATTCCAAGATGGTCACCAATCAACAACAACAACAACAATAATAATAATAATAAAGAAGACGACAAATAATAATAATAATAATGATAATAAAGAAGACGACAAATAATAATAATAATAACAATAATAGAAGAAGAAAGCATATTCGCTGTATGGAGGGCGTGGTCTTCCATTGACGGCATTCTTCTGCCCAAGCTGCCCCCAATACATAAACAAAGAAAAGGAAACACTGAAAAGTTATAACTTTCAAATTCATACATAGCTTAATGAGTCACCTACTAAATCAGGGAAAAAAAGATACCACATCAGGAAGATTCAGGCTATATCAACACTCCAACCAAAATCGAGAAGAAATACCGGTCTACTGGTAAAATATTAAATAATCTCTACATTTCCGTATAAATGTCGGCATTGGGTAATGACCAGGCCCAACATTGCTTAACTCCGGTGATCTTACGAGAACCGGTTGTATCCAACGCAGTCTGGCTGTAAAGAGACAGGAATCAAAGATATTGTCGAGGTCATTAGAAAAACTTGAATTGCAATGGGCTGGACATATTGCAAGGATGTCAGACAACTGCTGGACATCATAACTCACAACGTAGGTATCTGGAGATCATATGCAAAACCATGGTCGCAAAATATGAGCTGGCATGACGAACTGGACAAGTTAAAAAAGTACTGGCTCCGTGACGCCCATGATAGAGAGGTCTAACGAATCCTTGGGAAGGTCTATGTCTAACGATGGATGCTAAAAGGCTGCTGCTGCTGCTGATGGTAATGATATGTTTACATAAAACTATGTTTTATGTATACAGATATGTATATGTATAAAGGAAGTAAATCAAACAGTTTTATAATTTTTTTCAAAAGGCTGTCAAATTATGACTTGGAACATCAAAGTAATCCTGAAAAATATGCTTCGAGCTAATTAATATTTGATTGATAAACACCTTACAATGAATTTTGTAATATCGATCAGTTATGCTTTTTTTGTGAATAAACTTAATCTTTTATGTATCTGTCCTTGTCAATAATATCTATCTTAATGTATATATATATATTCTTAATTAAGTTTATCTATATTTTAGTTCCTTTCTTTCTATGTTAATCTGTTCATATCTACCTATCTATGTGTTTATCTCTGTTCATATATATATATATATATATATATATATATATATATATATATATATATATATATATATATGTGTGTATATATCTTAGAAACCGTCAACCAAGCCTGTCACCATAACCTTCAACACAGGTTTCTTCAGTTTTTGTGTTTGTCCGGCTCGCGAGCTGGTTGGCTATGCACCACACGTACAGGCCTCACCAATGGAGTTACGGGGCAGAAATTTTTAATTTGCAATGTACATTTGTGTTAAATCGACCCCTTAATCTAAGTACGCCGGTTTTTTTAATACTGAGACTTTCTCAATCTTCACTGCCCTCCACCGAATGCAGGAATTGTTACTCATTCATTGATAACCCCTTTTCCAAAATTTTTGATTGATCACCCCGAACACGGAATGCTGCTAAAAGATTTTTGTTGAATGGCTGTTTGTATTGAATGACCAACCAGACATCTCAATGTCCCTCTCTCTCTGTGGTGTATTGTTATGACATTCTCAATTAGGCGATTCTTTTTTCACTGTATCATTAATCTTCAATTTGTAGGTTTAAGGAATCAGAACAAAAATGCCCGCATAAGTCACAGTGAAATCAAATATACAAAAAAAAGCAATCAAACTCATTGTCAAATAATTTGCAAAGCAAAACTCTTCACATAACAAACATCTTAAACATGCTTCGCATCATAATAGTTATATATTTTCTATAAAATATCAAGCTTAGCTTTGTGATATTTTCTCGAATGGTTTTATGTTGAATCCTCTTCTCCAGACTCCAGTAATCATTTAAATTTTCACGACTTCCGAATGTTTATTGCAGACTTTTGGTGGTAAAGAATCTGTTTATTCCAATATTTATCAAGACTGTTCTTTGAAAGAATTCAATTTTTTTAAACAAACTTTTTCATTAAGTTGTCTATTCCGTGCCTGCACTTGGCGGACATTCGTATATCCAGCCTGGCTCTTTGTTCCCCTGTTTCCTGTCCTTTGTGTATTTTCTTCCCCACTTCTTGCTGCAACTACCAACCCTCCCGTCATACTTTCCGTCCATCATATATAATACGATCGTGGCACATCTTACTCTTCTTTAACTAAGAGTTGATAGATTCAGTTTACGGAAACGCTCTTCATAATTTAGATTTGCCATTCCAGGCACTTGTCTCATTGATCACCTTTGAACTTCTGTTAACTCAATGTGTTTTGTGTTGGTTGGTGCCCAGACTGAACTTAGCTAGCTCAACCTTCAAAGGCAAAATCTCATTAGTCTTAAAAAGAAGGGTATAAAAGCAATGCATCCTTCCGATAGTCTCCTATGGAGCTGAAAAATTGAACCAAAACAAAAGATTGGCCCTCAAACTAGGAACCATGCAACGTGCACAGGAAAGAATCATGCTCAATATCACATGGAGAGATTGCATGACAGCACAGTATATTTGAAGGAAAATAGTTGATATCATAGAATCCATTAGAAAACTCAAATGGCAATGGGCAAGTCATGTTGCAAGAGGGCCACACAACCACTGAACATCACGACTCGCACTGTGGATTCCAAGAGATCATTAACGAAACTGTAGCCAACAGAAAAGGAGATAGTGTGATGAACTTGACAAGTTCAGAAAATACTGGCTTCTTGGTCTGGCGAATCTTTGGGAAGGTCTATGTCCATCGATGGACGTTAAAAGGCTATTTCTGATGATGATGATAATCATTATTGAAATATTTATATCAGAGATAGAGAAACTATATGAATAGGTATATATCTAAAACATCTGCATCTTCTATTATTAGCAAAATGTTGTTTGTTATCGTTATTTGACCTTCTATTCATATCTAGATAGTTCACCTGATGAAGGTCGTAGAATAGATCGTTCAAAATGTGAACAACGAAATAACAGAGAAGATGAGCTAAGTTGTCCGAAAAACTCTTTGAATATTCTGCTGAATGATGGACATTGGGCTTTATTTATTATGAGGTATTTTTGAAAATGAGAGTTGAAGTCTGACTAGAATAGAGAAAGGCAGTGAAACCTACTCACTTTGTTGACTTAGTATAAGATCTTCATTAGAAAAACTGAGAGCATTAAGCACACCATCGATGGATCAGTGGGTAGTCAGGTCACTTGCGATAAAAGAAATTTAATCACTTTCTGAAGGTCTGGGAAAGATTACAATAGATAAGAAGGCCAACAATAAGCAAAAGTAAAATCTAATCAGGCTTGTTTTAAGTATCGTACATTCTTGAATGTAAGCTGGTCGTGAGTATGTGACGAGTTTAGAACTGAGCATAAAATTTCAAATAATCAACTGACTTGAATATAAGCCGAATCCATTATTTTGCCGTAACGTCATCATGAAAGATATCCCCTTCTTATGAATACATCGATTATGGCACTTCGTCAGCAGTCACCAGAAAATGATTTTTTTTCACTTTCAACGTATCAACTATTGTTTTCAGATCGTAAAAGTGAAATTCTCTGTGATTACGAATCTACCCGAAGAAGAAAAAAAAGTATCATGTACTACCTGCATAGCATTTCATACAAAAGCATGGTAATCAATTGAGTTAAAACAATAGGAATTATTGCTCGGTAATGTGCATTCATAGAATCTATTAGGAAACTTAAATGGCAATGGGCTGGTCGTGTTGCGAGAATGATTGGCAATCGATTGACATCACCACTCACAACATGGATCTCCGGAGATCACATGCGAAACTGAGGCCGACAAAATACTAGATCGAGAGATGAACTAGAAAAATTCAGAAAATACTGGCTCTGCGACGCCCATGTTAAAGAAATTTGTCGGATTCTTGGGAAGGTCTATGTCAAACGACGGATGTAAAAAGATTGATTATGATGATGATAGATATACATTGTGTCAATCGACGTTGGGTTCGTATAAAGTATAAGCCATTTTTGATCAAACCTGAGTTGAATTGCTAATTTGGGGCATTTTTTTTTTCGTAAAAAAAACCCACCTTGTCTTGTATTCAATATATATATATATATATATATATATGGTTGCTTGGAACATTGCCAAGTACGTGTTGAAATTCCCTGAAAAATGATTTTTTTTCCTTTTTTTTTTCTGAGTTGGTTGCAAAAGCAGAAAGTAACAATTACATAATGAAGTTCGCGAGGTAAAAACATAGGAAAAAGTTTTAATGAAAACAATTGCTAAAAGCTTGAGTCAAGTGCATAAATTTAGGAACAATTTTCATGGCTTGAATAAATATATAAATATATAATTTATTAAATCAGAGAATTTGAATTTCTATTTGCATTTTAAATAAATTTGTAACTTTTCTCAAAAACTCTAACACACACACACGAAGATATATATATATATATATATATATATATATATATATGTATAATGATATTCAAATTTACAAAGTCTTTATATCAATAAAATACTCACAGACACACACACACTCACACACATATATGTATCTATATGGACTTTTTATATGAGCTACGAACGAATATATATATATATATATATATATATATATATATATATATAAGTGCATCAATAACTCTGCTATCTAATAACGAAAAAAATATTCATTTTACAAAACACTCTGATCTCTTTTCTTACTTCATATGATTCGGGGATAAATAATAATCATATAGACTGAAACCTTATTCAGTGAAAATTTCAGATCAAAATCCAACTAATAACGTATTGATGCATCCTCATGTATACATAATTTTTGCGACCCCACACATGTATCCCAGAAACTTCCCCTCTTTGGTGAAAACCATCAGGTGCCCTTTTGTGTTCCCCTTAATCTCGTCCACGGTTTGGAAACTTGAAAAGTTAGAAGTCACAGACATATCTAGACTGAGTGACTTGGATGATGCGATGTTTTGCGTCCCCCAAACCTGTACAAGCAGTGGCCGAGCCGGGTCAAAAGAGACAGCTCAGAAAAATCCTTTTACGCTGAATCAATCGCCAAAAATGCCAAAATGCACTAAAAAGCTGTTAGCCACTATATGACCATTTAAATGGCTACAAATGGCTAGATCAGATTTTCAAAAATTGTCAAAGAAATGGCAATAAGATTCATTAGAAATGGCACTGCTGTTTGGATTTTTGCTCGGCAAAAAAAAATAAAGAAAGAAAAACCTAAAATATAGCAAAACTGGGTCCTGTTCAAGAATCTCAAGGTTCAGCCCTTAAGAAGTTCGGGGCGTCTGGACCTTCATTGCGCCTCCTCCGGCTCTGCCACTGTGCACAAATCGTGAAGAATGATTTGCTTGATCATTGTGAATGCGATGGTCACACAGTACACGAGCTTATTTAATGGTATCTCATAGCTGAGTTACCCCACAGGAGAGTTTCTGTTCACGTATACACTGAAAAATTCACACTAATTGGATTCATAGTTACATCCAGGCTGCACAACTGGTTCTCAAGATATTAAAATACTGGATACTTTCCAGGCAGACCTCACACATATATATATATATATATATATATATATATATATATCATCAGTCTTTCAATGATCGTCGTTGGACATTGACCTTCCCCAGGATTTGCCACACTCCACTATCATGGGCGTTGCAGAGCCAGAACTTTCTGAATTTGTCTAGCTCGTCCCTCCATTTAATATTCTGCCGGCCTCGGTTACGCATGTGATCTCGGGGGATCCATATCGTGAGTCACAATGCCTATCGGTTGTCCGCCATTCTTGCAACGTGGCCAGCCAACTGCCATTTGAGATTTTCAAAGGATTCGGTGATGTCCCTGACTCTTGTCTTTTTCCGGATGTACTATGTACTGTCTTGTGATCTCTCCATGTGAGGCCCAGCATAATTCTTTCATGTGCACGTTGCTTGGTTCTCAGTTTGCGGATCTATCTCTTGGTTAGGTTCCATGTTTCAGCTCCATAATATCTTGTTTAAAGATCTTTTCAATGGTACGTTACAGATTAAATAATCGAAATTTTTTAAATCGTATTACAACCGCTCTACTGACTGTATCAAGCTCTATTTTGAATCTATTTTCCTTGACTTTCAGAGAGGTATTAAATTTCTTTCATCATAAGTGACCTGATTACCCACTGATCCATCAAAATCTACCTAATACATATGATACGCTTATCGGATGTCTATTATTGTTGTTATATATATATATATATGGGTACAGGTGTATTAAATGTATTCAATAATAATTTGATTGATTATTAATAACTAAGTAAATCGATTGATTGATTTCTTTAATATATTTGACGATAGAAAAAATCTTCAATGCTCACACACCACCAAATGTAGTCACTGTAACACAGATAATAACAACCGAAAACGAACAATAAACTACAAACACTGAATTTAACGGTAAAATTAAATAAAAAAATATCGAAGAATATACAACTCTACCATAAAATTGAAAAGTACAACTTAACCCTGATATTGAAAATTGCAGAAGCATCTATGTATATTGAAACCAGAGATCCGTTCACTTGTAAGGAAACAAGGAAAGATAATTAGAATAATCAAAAAGATGCTCTTGTCCGCCATTTTTAACATATACAATTATATATATATATATGATTATAAATTGCGTTATATTATTATTCGCAATGATCTCTCTTCATCAAACGCTGAATACATATCTTAGCGAAGATAACGTAAATAGAAATAAACAATTAAAGAAAATGGGGCTGCTGCCGGAATCAAACCTGCAACCGATATGGTAGCCGCTTCAACGTAGTATTGCTCTTGCCATTGAGCTAAACAACCACCGGTTATTCGAAGACCTGAATAACTGTTTCCACTCGAAATTCTCATCTTGTTTATTTTGGGTCTATTAGTTTCTTTCAACGCGACAATAAATGTATTTAATTGAATTCAAAATCGAATTCTTCATTCATATTTTTCATCTTATTAAAACCTTAAAAGCTACATACACACACACACACACATGCACGCACACACGCACACACATATATGTGTAAGGTTGTAATATAAAAAACATTCAAATCCATAATTTGATTATTAAATTAATTGAAATCGTTATTGCTTTAAATGGTGCTTAACGCATTTTGGAACAGCACTCTCTTTCTATCCTTCTCTCTCTCTCATATATATACACACACAAACATACATACATATATATATATATATACATATATGTATAAGGTTGTAATATAAAAAAACATTCAAATCCATAATTTGAGTATTAAATTAATTGAATTCATTATTGCTTTAAATGGTGCTTAACGCATTTTGGAACAGCACTCTCTTTCTATCCTTCTCTCTCTCTCATATATATACACACACAAACATACATACATATATATATATATGTATAAGGTTGTAATATGAAAAAAACATTCAAATCCATAATTTGAGTATTAAATTAATTGAATTCATTATTGCTTTAAATGGTGCTTAACGCATTTTGGAACAGCACTCTCTTTCTATCCTTCTCTCTCTCTCATATATATACACACACACACACACATACATACATACACACACATATATATATATATATATATATATATATATAGTTCATTAAATATTTTCTAAGATTCAGGTGCACATACTTTGAACAAACAACGCTACAAAAACAAATGATCAGGCTCCAACTGAACAAACAACCCTTACTTCTTAATTCTCTCATTCGTGATACAAACCCCAACTCCTTCTTTTTTTTTTTGTATAGCAGGCCAACCATAATCAGCACTAATTAACCATCAACAACTTACCAATTACTTCTAAACTAATTGGCATCATCTTGGCTTCTTGGTTAATCAAACAACAGGCTTTCGCGTCACTCCGGTGAAAGTTGCTGATAATTTCCAAAAATATGTTTAAAACGCGTTAGTTAACAACGTACGTCAACTGTTTGTTCAACCGAACGATAATGTTAGAAAAACTAGAAGCTTTACTCAAAGCCGAACTTATTAATACCAAAATCCTATAATACTATCGAATCAACGTAGCCTCAGAGATGGTTTGACCGACCAGACAACTTAGAGGGCTGCAGAATCTTCTCTCTGTGTTTCTGTGTGTGCGAGTGTGTGAGTCTCTGCCCCTACTGGTTACATTTTTGGGTCTATCACCTTGGGAGTTGGCATGAGTACACCATCAGTCTAGATTTAAAAGGCGTTTCTTTGTGTTTTTTTTTAAAGTTCTTTTTAAAGATCTTCATGATCATTTTGAACCGACATTTCCCAAATTTTGTGCTGAAATTTTTTCTTGGTAATTTCAGGTAAAACCTCTATTTTATTCTTATTCTCTGATCGAATGTTATACATTCCGTAATGAGAAGGTAGAAAGGGAAGTTAGGTAGTTTATTAAGAGAACAGATAAATGAAAACAGAAAGATAGGTAGTTTGATAAAAGGGTAGGAAGGGAGAAGGTAGAAAAGAGAGTTATGTGTTTCATTGAAGAGATATGAAGATACATGGATAACTAATCCGTTCAAAAACCGTTAACCCGAACTATCAACGTAGGTTTCTTAGAGTTTTCAAGTTGGTCTGGCTGGCTGTCGATGAATGTATACATCATGGATACAGGCTGCACCATTGAAGCTACGGGGCTGAAAAATTCAGCATTCACTTTTTATATCTATAAATAAGACATTTGTTTTTTCAACTCCACCCTAAGTTCTTAGCAGGGAGTTCAATTTACAATGTAAGTTTTAGCTAAATTGATCATTCACTTTGTGTCCAGCAGCATTTACATTGTTTTTTTTTTTGTTTTTGTTTTCCGAAAATTCTGACTTTTTTCTAGTGATCACTTAACTTCCCAACCGATTTTTAATATATTTCCCCTAACGTGGCATGCTTCCAAAAGACATTGGTCAAATGGTGTTTTTTCTTTTTTTGAGTGACTAACCAGACCTGTTTGTGAAAGGGTTGAGATAGCAAATGAAAAAATCAAGCAGATTGGGGATACTCTTAGGGGACAACATCTGTGGAACACTCACGGTTTCAGCTAGTGAATTCGATTTGGGAATCCACAGAAACTTGAGTTCAAATTCTTCATTGGTTGCCACATCAAAGACGAAGGGGACAAAATTTCCTGCTGGGGAACCTGACTTATCATTACGAATTAGATTAATTTTAAATGCAAGAATTATTAACTGAATTCTTCCTCCAGCTCCAGTAATAAAACATTGTACTTTGAATATATATATATATATAGATAGATAGATAAAGAAATGAATACATATGATCCGATAAAATGACTATAAATTGCGTTATATTACGTAGAAACTTATTTTAGATGCAAGAATTATTAACTGAAAATTCTTTCTCCTGCTTCGGTAATAAAACATTGTACTTTGAATATATATATGAATATATGTGATCCGACAAAAGGATTATGAATTGCGTTACATTGTACAAAAACTTATTTGAAATGATCTCCTGACATTACACCGTTAATGTATCACTCAACCGAGACAACGTAAATAGAATAAACAATTTAAGAAAATGGGCCTGCAGCAGGAATTGAACCTGCCAATGATAGGGTTATCTAGGGTGAGTGATGCATTATCCATGTATTGACGGAAGAACTTTTCGAATAAATTTCTTTATAATATGACGCAATTTCTTTCTATCCATCCATCTATCCATCTATCTATCTATCCATCTATCCATCTATCTATCTATCTATATATATATATATATATATATATATATATATATTCAAGGAAACATATATCTATATATCTAGATATATTGACGACATATTCCTAATATACACAGAGGGAACAACAAACTTGAATACGTTCCTTACACAACTCAACTCTCAATAATTTTTAATTGAATTCAACCACAAAACTTTGAAGCACTCAATAGCATTTATAGAAACCCTAATTTACGTAAATGAAAAAAAGAAAATTACAAACTACACTATATTCTAAACCAACTGACACACCCAACTATCTCTAGTTTGGATCCGTAAACCCAAATTATCTGTGAAAAAAATCTCTCCCTTACTCAAAAGCTCTCAGACTCAGAAGGGTGCGTTCAGTCAATGAAGAAATAGGAAAAACATAGAGACCAACTCATATATATCACTACACATGGTTACCGATACAATTTGGTTGAAGATCAAATTAACAGAGAGATCGATATTCCTAGAGATGACACCCTAAAACTAGCTAACATGGTTAGATCGAATGGTATGCCTCTTATATGATCATTCACTAACCCCCTACCGCTAATAACTCGGATAATAGCATCGCTGAGATATCCTAAAACTTGAACCAGCTCCACATCATCTAATCCAAGGACCTGGTTTCGTCTTCTATCGTCGCCCCAAAACCTCAAAGACATGATAGGTAGAAACATCATAATCAACAACAGAGTTATCAAAAAACGCCTACGATAAAAATTGTATAATTTTGTCAATCTTGCAATGGGAAGAACAATTAATGTTGCGACCAACGATCCACAGACATCCGCTAGTATTCCAACGGAGAAAACGTTTAAGATTTACCCCAATTCAAACTGCGAAAGCAGGAATATCATCAATCTCCAGAAATGCACACTCTGTAATATGTAATACGTACGGAAGGCCCAATCGCAACTCAATACTAATCATAACAATGATAAACGTAGAATAAGAACATTGGGCCACGACTTGCTACTATCAGTCAAACAACACTTTCGCTTAGCGGGCCACAATTTCAATGGAGATGCCAAATTTTTCATTGTAGAAAAATGGAGAAATATGTGCCCAACAGAAATAACGCGATATTGGAAGCTCTTGAGGACAGATGAGTGATTCGCCTAGGTACCATATCATCAAGAGGGCCCAACAGTCAATTAAAGTACTGAAAAATATCTAACTCTACACACTACTCAAAAAAGAACACATTGCATTAAACAATTGTGCTCACAACTATACACGAACACAACCACCCAAGCTTTCCATATATATATATATATATATATATATATATATATATATACATATATACATATATATATATATTATTGTGTCATCCACAGATAGCTGTTTCGATGTATTACTTCTCTTCAGTGTGGCTATAGACTTTATTCCTTCCGGTACCGCGAGGCAAAATTGATATCCTCACATCGGACCCGGAGGCCGATATCATACCTCTGGACTACGGAACTGGATGTTCAACAAGGCTGAATTTAAGCAATATATTCATTTTTACGCAGAAACTCCTCATCCACCAGAGTGCTCTATTCCTATGAAAGAACATTTATATATATATATATATATATATATATATATATATATATATATATATATATATATATATATGCTTGTGTGTGTATGTATAGAAATTAACATAAAAGCATTTCCCAACACCCCATTGAACCAGTGAAAACTGAACAGGCTTTGATTATATGAACTTGATGTATACCAAACTATTGCCGATTGAATTCCGGGATACTAACACAAATGAGCTCTAATCCGAAATTAAAGCTTAAATAGTGTGATTAAAAAAAATGCCGTCTATTCTACAAATAGTGAAAACAATTGATAATCCATTCCCAACTAAAAAAAAAAAAAACAAAAAGAGAAAGACAACAATATATTGTACAATACCGGTCATCCGTAGAGAAGGACGTCTCACAAAATGCATGGAACTTTGTTATTTTTGTGATTTTTGTGATTCTTATTTCTATTTTGATTATACCATTGACTAAGCAAATAAAAGAGTCGTTAATGCAACCAAAACCAATCCAAGAAAGGGGTAAACACCACTAAGGTCACTTAGACACACACAAGCACCCTGAAATTTCCCTACACATCATCATCAGTCTTTGAACGTCTGTCGTTAGACATAGACCTTCCCCAGGATCCGCCACATTTCTCAATCATGAGTTTCGCAGAGCCAGTCTTTTCTGAATTTTTCTAGTTCATCTCGTGTTTTGTCGGCCTCGCTTTCGCGTGTGATCTCTGGGGATCCATGTTGTGAGTCGTGATTTGCATTGGTTGTCTGTCGTTATCGCAACACGACCAGCCCATTGCTATTCGAGTTTACTAATAGATTCTATGATGTCTCTGACTCTCATTTCTACCTGATATACTGTGCTGTCTTGTGATCTCTTCATGTAAGGTTGAGCATGATTCTCTCATGCACACGCTGTATGCTTCTCAGTCAGCAGGTCTGTCTCTCTCTTGGATCGGTGCTTTCACATACACACACTCAAAAATCTCTCACACACGGACACACACTAACCATTTAACACAGCTTTGATAGAATCTCATCTGTTTCTGGAACTTTTTCCTGTCAAGGTGAAGAAATAAATAAATAATAGACCCTGCAACACCCATACAACCATGCACTGATGAAAACAACACCGTCAAAATTAGTCTGGTAATGAATCTGCAAAATAATAAAATTGTGTTTTGCCTTAAATTTACCTGAACATAATGAATGTTTGCCTTCAGAGTTTGTGGTAAGTTGAAATTTGAATCTTCAGAAAGAGACATCAGTTGTCGAAGGCCAAAATATACTGCTTTAGTCTTTCTGCCTGAAGAATGTCCAATCAAGATACCAGCAAAAGAATTGATGCATTAGCATCGTTCGTATGGTCTCTGGATTCTGATTGGGCAGTCCTTCTTTTAATGTCTCCATCATGACAACGACATATTTTTTTTATTGTTAGTATGCTTTCTGGATTCTGATTGGGCAATCCTACTTTTAATTTCATCAGCATGAAAACTGATGTTTTTTTTATTAGTAGTATGCCCCCAGATTTCTGATTGGACGATTCTGTTTCAAACTTCACTTGTAAGCTTTTCAGGAGAATGGACACTTCCCAAGAAGTCCCCAAATACCACCATGCTTTCTTTTACCTGCTCTATCAATATGTACTGTTAAATGCTTGCAAAATCTTTACCCTCTCAAAGGCAAGCAACAGTCTGGAAATGTTTTCCACTCAGCTGTGATGAATACTTCACAGGATATATCTGAGAATTGAAAGATGGCAAATAAAAGATTCTTATCTCTATAATTAATGCTATTGAGTTAGGGTCTCTTTTGGCTTTGAGTCATACCTTTCCAATTGATAATAAATCCTTGAGTCCCCAGTGAAAGATCGCTTCCTTTGTTACAACTCATAAATAAAAGGAAGCCAAGTGAATACCCGGCAATTAAATATTAATTTTGAGTTTTGGTCGATTTTCCAGTGCAGCAACTTCACTATAGATACTTTGCAAATCAGAGAATTCACCGTGCAAGCACAATGAGGAGAAAAAAAAACATTGGTGCAATAAAATTTCTGTATTGGTTTTCCCTTGGTAAGGGTTGACCAAACATATACATTGATACACACAAGGGCGTAGCTGAGTGTGGCAGGTGAGCGATTTTAAATCGCCCCTAAGCCCCCCTAGAGAAGGGTTCCCGTGAAAGCTTTATGGATACCATTTCGCCCACAGTATTTCTATGAACATTATACAATAAACAAATCTCACTAAATGCACTATTTCTACACACATATACAATAATAAATCTCACTGAATACATTATTTCTACAAACGTTATACAATAATAAATCTCAGTAAATACACTATTTCAACAAACGTTGTACAATAAGAAATCTAGCTGAATACAGTATTTCTACTTACATTATGCAATAACAAATCTCACTAAATTCATTATAATTACAAACATATACAATAATTAACCTCACTGAATACATCATTCCTATAAACCTTGAACGATAATGAATCTCACTGAATATATTATTCCTACAAACATTATACAATAATAAATCTCACTAAATACTTTATTTCTCCAAATGTACAATAACAAATCTAGCTGAACACAGTATTTCTACTTACATTATACAGTAACAAATCTCATTAAATGTTTGGTTCCCAGATCTTCAGCTACTTGCTTGAGTACATAGTTATAAAAAATACTAATGTACTCTTACCGTAAAAAATATATATTATATAATGTAATATAATATAATATAAAACTGATATTTCGTTCTTACTATATCAACTGTAAGAATGAAATGAGAGACAAAAATATTCAAGATTTAATATTGGCATACTGATATATGTGACATTAGGTGTTACGAAAAAAAATAACCACGCATACAAATAGACGTGACACTTTCAAAGCTTTGTAAACCTGATCCTTAAGCCAGTCCAGGCACCTTGGTCGGAGGGATGAGCCAATAGTGCATGCACCCAGAGATGGGAATCAGGAATGAGCGAAGTGAACCCGTTCAACTAGAGGCTCCAATTTCGGGGATGTACTGAGACGTACAGAAACCTGGGAAAATGAGTTGGATGCATAAGCACTCGCTATGGGTGGAGGGAAATCACAGCATTTGGCTTCCCTCGGATCAGACATTCTCACCGAGGGCGAAAGGTTTGAAGGCTCTAAACTTAGAGTCAATAAAGAATAATGTTGCAGTTTAATTATCTTATATAAACCCATCATTAAAATACTCTCTGGTTTCTGATTGGGCAGTCCTACTTTCAATTTCACAATCATGACAACTGCTATATTTTTATTGTTAGTATACTCTCTGGATTCTGATTGGGCAATCCTATTTTTAATTTCGTTAGTATGACAACTGATGTCTTTTTATTATTTCATATATTATTTTTATATTTATCTAATTATCTTACATAAACCCAACTTAATTAACCGATATGAAAATATGTTGATGTTATTCGCTGGTAACAGGGTGGCTGCTAGGCTGTCTTCCGAATTTTACTTTTGCCCCCATCCCGGATATATATCTTTTTTGACCTCCCCCGCTCCCCTAATATATATTATTCTGTCCCCCTCCCGGGATAGTGGCAATCGACTTATGAGGAAATAGGTATACTCTGTACCCCTGTGTACCCCCTTTCCATCCCTGAATGCACCATACCAGTGGGGAAGAAGTTCAAGATTCTACTGAACCACCATAGCCATCAAAGATGGCAAAGGGTTCTGTGCTTCTGTAATACGTGCCTGTGATTGTTTGTGCGTTTGTGTATGTGATTGAGAGTTCTATTGCTCCTAGCCATATCGTTTCATCTACAGATTTGAAAATTGCCATCAGTACTCCACTTGACCCTTTCCTTAAAATACTTTTTTGATTTTTAGAAAAAAAATCTTTCTAGACCTTCTTGGGGTCGTATTTTGACAGCTCTATTGATAACACCTAGATCTTACAGAATACAGATTTTTGTAGATGCATTCTACTCTATTTTAGATGTTTTCCTCGAGAAAAGTCAGTGATATCATAAATAGCATTTATTCTCGCCATATTTATTCTTCAAAGGAATTTTTTTTTCTTTACAAGAGTTTTTGACGCTACGGTTGTTCAATAATTGACCGTGAGTCTATTTTGTAATTGATTAATCTATTCTTTTTAGAAAACCTGTAATACCGTGTGGAATATACATTCGATGAACCTTACCGGAGTGTCTAAATTGGTTTTTATCATTGCCTGGATACAATGAAATACTGATGAATGCTGAATGATAGAAACTTTGCTTTGAGTAAGTCACACAACCCAGACGACACAGACAGAGCCGGAATTGTAAATTGGTTTTTATTACAGCTTGGTGACAATGTATCTCAAATGAATGTGTGAACATAGGCTGGTGAAATCTCCAGGTTTTTCACGGAAGATTCATTTTGAAGTTAGGGTTGCTATAGAAGAACAAAAAAGTTTCCCCGTTCTTTTTTTTGGCAGACAACTACTAGTTAATATATATATATATATATATATATATATATATATATATATATATATATATATATATATATGTATATTATACCGACCGACAATCAGATTTTTCCAAGAAGTTGGACCATGAACGAAAAGATCTCAAGTGAAAAACTTACATACAGAACAGGTCTGTTTGGTCACTCAATAGAAACTGTCACACGACCAATGTTTATAAGCATCATGCCGTGTTGGGGATGATCGATCAAAAATTTAAAAAAAAGGGGTGATCAATGAAAAAGTTAGTTCTCGTGCGTTTTGTTGGGCACTAATCTTCAAAATGTGTGAACTTTCAAGGAACAAGCGAGGGAACGATTTAGCATAATTTTATGTTGTCAACTGAACTCCGCTATAAAAAACTTATTTAGCCCCCCCCCAAGTTTTTAGAGCGGAGTTCAGTTGACAAAAATATGAAAACAAAAAGAAGATTTTTGTTGACATAATAAGAAGTAAATGTTTGAGATTTCGGCTCTCCATTGGTGCAACCTGTACGCATGATTCATACATGGTCAGTCGGTCAGCTTAACCAACTTAAAAACTGAGAGAAATCTACGTTGGCAGTTTTAATTGACAGTCTCTAAAAATATATTGACGATCCTCCATTGTGTGAACACAAAAATGTAAACCGTTGTTGAAATCGACTATTTATGTATAAAAGAGCGATATGAAGTGACGTAACTCAAACTATACAAATGATCAATTGTATTAACGATTGTAAATTGAAAAGTCCCACGCTCTCACTCAGTGTTGAAAAGGTGATAGGGACTAAAAGGAAGGAGCCCAGCATTTGGGGTCTTTTACGACAGGTATAAGAGAATCCAGCTTGGTATTAAAAACCATCGACCAAAACTGACAATATAGGTTTC
>OY735242.1:10160074-10225074 GCA_963457665.1 Thysanoteuthis rhombus
ATCGAGGAAAAAAGTGAAAATCTTGTAAACATAATTAGCGAATCTGCAGTGATGGTAGGCGAAATAAGCGAAAACAATAACACCGGTAAATACTCACAAACCACTTAAAAACTAATTAGAAAGAGCAGAAATTAATCAACAAAAACATGAGGCAGGAGAAAGGGGAGAAAACGCATGAAGGATAGTAGAGGCTAAGATAAAAAGGAAGAGCTTGAACACGCTCGAGCAACGGACCGCTTTGGCAAGCTAAAGATGCTTGTATCAAAAGACAGAAAAGGCGAATTTAACAAAAGTAGAGACAAGATATTAAAAATGAGATAAAAATACCATGAAGGGCCTTTATGCCTCGAAAATAAAAGTACAACCGACCGACACTTCGATAGTATGATGTCACAGCTGACGAAGCTGAAAAGCTGATAGACGGATAAATTTTGAATGATCCAAGGTACTGTTATGATATTGCGTTAACAATTGGAAGTGCTCGGACGTACAGGTACGAAACCGAAGAAACTCAGAAGAACACAGAAGTTAATGTGAAAGGCAATCCCAAGAATAACCCTGAACAAGAGATAAAGATCAACATGGACCCGAGAGAGAACCATTGTGAAGGATATCGTACAAATAACTAAGCTGCAGGAATAAAGAAGGGCAGGACAGACGTAGAGAAGAAAGGACAACAGATGGAGCAAAAGGCTAACTGACTGAGCCTTATGGGACAGTGAAGGCAGTAAAAAGAGATCAAACATAAGATGGAAGAATCAGATAAAAAGGTTTGGTGGTAAGACATTGCGGAGATTAGCGAAATTACGCTCGTCGTAGAAGGAGATGGGAAAGGCCTTTCTCCAGCTGTGGACTTATAATGGCTGCTGCTGATAATATATCTAAATACGCATTAATATAAAATGGGCAAGGTCTGTCCAGAGCGTATTAAGCTATTTCGAATATTTTGTTGTTAGTCCTACGCAATTGATTGCTAAGTCCAGTTTAGATGACTATTAGCCATGTTCATTGTTACGTCTCGCACGGAGAAGTTGATTAAGTTAGATTTAGTTGAATGTAATGTTAACCCTTTTGATATATGTCCCAACTACTTGTTTGTTGGTCTTGTTTATTCAGATAGATTATTAGCTCTGCTGACAGTGAGTCCTGTTGAGTTGATCGTTAGTCCTTATTCATTGTGTGGTCCTGTTTAATTAGGCTGATTGTTAACCCTGCTGACAGTGAATCCTGTTTAGTTGATTGTTAACCCTATTCATTGTGAGGTCCTCCTTAATGAGTCGGACTGATAGCCCTGCCGACAGTGAATTCTGAATTCTGGTTCTTCTTAATGAGGCTGATTGTTAACCCTGCTGACAGCGAATCCTGTTTACTTGATTGATTGTTAACCCTGCCGACAGCGAGTCATGTTTAGTTGATTGTTAGCCCCATCCATTGTTAGGTCCTGTTTAAATAAACTGATTGTTAGCCCTGCCGACAGCAAGTCCTATTTAGTTGATTGTTAGCCCTATTCATTGGTAGGTCCCATTCAATTAGCTTGATTGTTAGCCCTGCTGACAGAGAATCCTGATGATTGTTAGCCCAATTCATTGTGAGGTCCAGTCTAATTCAGCTGATCATTAGTCCTGCTGACAGCGAGTTCTGTTTAGTTGATTGTTAGCCCTATTCATTGGTAGGTCCCATTCAATTAGTTTGATTGTTAGCCCAGCTGACAGCGAATCCTGTTGATTGTTAGCCCAATTCATTGTTAGATCATGTTTAGTTACTTTGTTAAGTTCTGTTCAATTGGTAGTAATTCCTGTCAAAACTTTGGGAAAGATCAGTGTTACGTTAAAAGGCTGCAGCTGCTGCTGATGATGATGATTATCTATTTCATCTTAATTTCAATTGCTTTCCATCGCAAACTACTCAGGCCATCAATGTACGACAGTGAGTAAATAGAACAGACCAGAAATAAATAAGCCCTAGGTGAGGCTCGAACACACAAACTTTTTTTTTTTTTACCACGGGGGCTCTGCCTAGAGATGGCAACTAAAGAACTGATTAAGCCTCTGAAGCTCTCATGCAAGCAGAAGATGAAATCTAATACTTGAACCCTCACTTCAATTCTCTTGATTATAATGATTGAGAAATAATCGTTCAAGTAAGAAAAAAGACAAAAAATTGAAACGCAGGACTTTGAAAGAAAATTTTTTGAAAGTTTTGTCACAAAAGTTTTGTCTCCATGGTATTACTATCCTCAGTTCGAGACACTCCCCACCTCCCCCAATTATGGAATCGACTGTAATTTGAATATTAGGTAGCATTTAATCGAATTAAATTAATTAAAAAATGTTTTTTCCTCAGTTAATTGCAGAGAACCAATGAAAATAATTTCATCGGCAAATGAAAAATATTTTTTCTGTTAATTTATTCATAGAAATGTATAGTCAATCAAAAATATGGTCTTGTACCAGAAATGTGTTTAGGCTCAGAAATATGGTTATTAGTTGAGACTGTATCTGAAATATATTCAATTTTCAAAAAATATGCCCCCCTAAAGCTACATCAGGAATATATTCTAAAAAATTATTCTTGTTTCTTTTGGCTAAGCTAGTTTTCCAAGGGAAATCATGAATCACCACCACCCTTAAATCCTTTGTTTAACCTCGTAAATTCAGCAGTGGTGGTGCTACCAGCATGGTTTGAACCAGAAATTCATTATTTAAAAAGATTGGCTTAGATGATTATACAATTGAAAGCGTTTTATGACCAATATCTTTAAACAGCATGCCATATTGGGATGATCAATTAAAAAAATGGAAAAAAGGCGTGATCAATGAACGAGTTATTTCTCTGGCATTTTGTTGGGCAGTGATGGCAAAAAAGCCAAAATTTTCGAATAAAAAGAGTGAACGTTTCCTTACGTGTGTGCAAAATTTCAAGTTTCTACTATAAACGATTACGGATGGGCGAAGCCTGGGTACATAGATAAATGGATATATATATATATATATATATATATATATATATATATATATATATGTCAGACCACACGAATAACCTTCAGCCCAGCAACAGTGTTTCAATCGTTTATTGTTGGTAACATCAATTGGTAACTCAAAGTGGCCCCAGCAACGCAATCTCAGCGAACACTCACCAAAACTTTCCTGTGAGGGAGGTCTAATCTGATTTGTGCTTCAACCTCTCCATCTCTGATAAACCATTGTCTACTCCTCTTTATATCCTTGTAAAATATCCATTTTCTATCATCATCATCATAATCATCATCATCATCATCTTTCTTGCATCTGTCGTTGGCCCTGAACCTTCCCCAAGATTCGCCAGCCCTCTATTATCGGCATCGTGGTGCCAGTACTTTCTGAATTTATCTAGTTCGTCACGCCATCTAATTTTTGTGTATGGTCTCTGGGGATCCACGTTGTGAGTCGTGATATCCGACGGTTGTCTGACATTCTTGCAATATTTCCAGCCCATTGCCATTTGAGTTTTCCAACTGTTTCTATGATATCTAGGACTTCTGTCATTTCTATCACATACTGTGCTGTCTTATTATCACTCAATGTGAGGTTGAGTATGATTCTCTCATGTACACGTTGCATGGTTCTCAGTTTGCGGGTAAATCTTTTGATTAGGTCCCATGTTTCAGCTCCATGAGCGATTATCAGTAGGATTTTTTGGTTGGATACCCATCTTTCAAGGACTAGTGGGTTTTTCTTGTTCTTGAAAGTCAAGCTTGCTTACCAGTTACCAATCAGTCTCTCACTCTACGGTCTGCTTCTATCGAACCTATTTTTCAAGTTTAAACGCCTTTCAAAGTTGTTGCAGATGACAGTGTACCGTTGAGTGGCTCGAATTCAGTATTTGAACTAAGCTCAGTACATTCGTATCGACTCTCTTGTTGCTTAACATTCTGTAAACATACTGTGATCTCTGACATGTTTCGGGGAAATAACACAGTATTGTAAGACGAGTTATCTAGTCCGTGGGTGGAAAAGGGTTAATATTTTTTCCGACGATTCAAATCAAGCAGTTCGAATTAATAAAGATGAACTTTGACAAGGAATTTCAGAAGGCTATATGTCAAACAACAGGAATATTCTATTTGTCGAACTATCCATTTGAAATTTCCATAAAAGATTAATTTCTCCTCGCGAGTAATGGCGCTTTTCCTAAATTTCTGACCACAGCCAAATAATGAGGAACACCCATGAGAGAAAGGTCAAAGTTCGCTCGAAGAGACCAAATTATCATTAAAAGGTTATCATCCTTCAGTTTTTTTCTCACTTTGGTTGTTGCTTCTGTCCTTAGTGAGTCTTCATCGAAGTCCATTTTGTATATTTTCGTCTCCTGAGATGAATTTCTGAAACCATCATTACATTGTCTGATTGCTAACAGTCCCTTCTCTAAATGTCAACTTGATGTTTATTAGAGACCGTCAACTATACTGTCCAAATCTACACAAGTTTTTCAATTTTTCAACGTGTCACGTGTACAGGCTGAATCAACGGAGCTAGGAGGCTGAAAACTTAAAAATTTACCCCCCCACTATGTCTGCAAAAGCATTATGTTTAATATTCGAATCCCCCAAATAAATTTCCAGTTGGGGGGAGAGGTCGATTACCAATGTAGGTGTGAGCTGAATTGGCTGGCTCGCTCGCTCTTTTGAAAATTCGGTCTCTTTAGTGATCACTATCCAACAAAAGGTGAGAGAAGTTACTTATTCATTGATCACCATTTTTCTATTTATGCTAAAAGTTTATGCTAAATTGGTCACTTAGTTTGTGTCTGGTTATGTTCATGCTTGTTTTTTTAGCGATCACCATCCAACAAAAGTCGAAAGAAGCAATTTATTCATTGATCACTCTTTTTTTCTAATTTTTTAATTGATCTCCCCAACATGGCATGCTGTGGAAAGATGGTCACGTGCCGATTTCTATCGAATAACTAACCAGACCTGTTTTTGCATAAACAACATTTAGTCCAATTTAAAAATCTAGTCATGCTTGCTCTGCAGACAGTATATCTTTATGGTAAAAAAATAAAAAAACATCCATGATTAACTGACCCCCCCATAGCGTAGCGGTGGGAGGGAGGCAGGCTTTTTGAAAACAGTCCCCAGCCTAAGTGGAGAGCTCCCTTGAAAGCTTTATAAAAAGACCTGAAATCCTGTAGCGTATGGTGCTTCATGTCTTGTACGACTGATGCACATTTTTTTTGTTGGTAAAAAGCAACGGACAGCGAAAGCCTCTCTGGCACAATATAGAGAAGGCAGCCCCGATGTAGAATGTCAAGTTCCACACCTTCGTTCTTTCGATGTTACAAATAGCAAACAAATAGAAAGAAATAAGAAAATTAATGAAAGAAAAATGAAACCTTGATTGAACACAATTATTTGCTGATAATAGTATCTGATACAAATTCTGTCTTTCATCAATCTTCCAATTTCTACAATTGGGACCACCATCCCTACGTTGCACCAAAAAGACCCCAACTTCCCTTTGCTTTTTTACATGTCTTTACGTTTTTGACAACCAAGCACACAGTGCCTCCAAGACACAAAGCACCACACACCGTTGCTGAAATCCAACTGAATGTTGGACAGGACCCCAGAGGAGCCAAGCTCTCCCCAGGGTCCCCAAATCCAACCTAATTTCTAGCTGAGACTCCTGACAGCCTGATAGATGAAATGCAACGGTAGAATATCCAGATAGTCCATCAAGTGAACCTAAGCAGTCGCCTAAGGCACAAAAATCTCAAGGGCCCACCCCAAACTGGAAAGAGTAGTCTTTAGAATACAACCGGGGGCAAAAATTTGAAATCCTGACCAGTGCACAAGATACCCTAGTGCAAATTCCAAGTCACGCCAATGGCACATAAAACCCTTGCACTGACCCTGTAGCAAATAATGCATCATCATTTTTACACCCACCCCCAAGATTCTCCAGACCTTTCTATCATGGGCGTCACGGTGCCAGTACCTGAACCTGACTTGTTCATTACGCTTATTTTCTGTTCGTCCCAGTTTTGCATCCAAGAACATCACCTAGAAAAAAACTGTTCCTGTTGGACCAGTGGTTCCGAAGGGCCCAGCCATATCACTTGCTCTGGGTGGAGGTGATGTGCTCAATTTTGGGATTTCTGATAAAATGAAACAAAAGAGCTACCGAATCTTTCTGTATGCTAACTGAAGTTTATGTAGAAGAATGCATGTGTGTACGGGAGGCACAAGAGATTTCATGGAAGTCGTGAGAATGTAAAAAATTTATGAACGTTGTGAATATGATGTGTTAGTGAGAAAATTTAATTACGATTAACAATTTTTCTCGATACATAAAGGTTGAATATCATTTTAAAAAGATTCAATATGTATACATCATCGCATTATTCTTTTCTGTTATAAGCAGTAAGATATAACAAGGGGTTTATTGATAGCAAAAATATTTCCATTCTGTACGGGGCTATAGTTTTCCGTTATGTGTGGAGCCCCAGAGGTTCTCCATTGGTCAAGAATTCCGTCATTTCTCGTAACGGTTGCCTTTTTTTGGTCAGTAAATAAAACATACCAGTGGCCATGAAGAGGCTCCGCTATGGTTCGGCTCTAAAATTGTCTATCCGATCAATACACTGATAAGAAAAATGAGTCAGTCTATGTCAGGGAATTCATCGCATGTGGCATCAAAACGTCCCAGGAATCGGTTTGATTTCACACATTTTCTCGAGGGTGGGATATTAAAGAGTTCTCACTTGCGTTTCGTATTACTCTCAGAATGATCATAAAATGGTCAGTGAGTTTCGTTATTCAATAGCCACGCCCAGTATACAATCGTATAAACCAAAAAGATTTCAATCCACCCAGGACGGACTAATTTCCCATGTGTCATATACCCGGTATATTTTCATATACTCTGTGTGGTCCTAAAAATCAGTCCTACTCTTATGTTGCGATTGGCTTCACCTGTCACTGAATCTCGTCTACCAGAACATTTTTCCGGGTATAATTTTCAGATCCTCAGGTTCATTGGGTGCAGTTTGGCATAAATATCAGTCACAATTGTTGCACCTAATGACCCTTGCGTACTCAATGACCCTCAGAAGGCATCTAATACACTCATCTGTTACTGGTGTCCGATGAGTGGCTATCAATGGAATGAGATAATCAATTTGTATTTCATGGATTTGTTTCAGCTTTCTTCCCACGTAAATATTAACAACCAATATTTATTTAGCGATTGTCTTTGATGTTGATTAAATATTTCCTGTTTTTGTTTCATTGTCTGTGTATGTATGCGTTAGAGTTGAGAAACGATTCTGGAGGCCATATCGTTTTCAAATGAGATTTCTTCATTCAAATTGACGTTTCGTTAGCTCATAACTAACTTCATCAGAAAAGTGGTTAAGATGCAAAAAGTGTCTGTTTTCTAGAACCCATTTCTAGTTTTTGGTGTATTGTCCCAGATGTTGCAGGGTACACTGGTCATGTGTCTATATGTTTGTGTACACACAATTGTGAGCGTGTGAACTTTATGTTGGTTGTTTGCATTGTTCTAAGGTCTCTACTGAAGTATAGTTTCAACTGTCTACTTCATCAGGGTTTCACAATCTAGAGAGGTCACATAAAAGTTATTGGGGACACAAAAAATATTTGAACATTTTTAAAAGAATAATTATTCAACTGAAGTGCTATACAAAAATGTACTTCCGAGGCTGTTCGTAAAATGACTCAGTGCAATTCACTGAACGTTTAGTTACTCTCTTTGATCTTGATTAAATGTTCCTAGTTTTTTGTCGTTGTCTTTTAGATATTAGTTTGTGTGTGTGATTTTTTTATGATTTCCGTTTTGTTTGTGTTGTTCCGAGGTCGCAATTAAAATATAGTTTCATCTGTTTTCTTTATGTGCTCGTGGCCAAACGGTTAAGGGCAACTAGAATAGAAGGTAACCGGTCTCGGAGAAGGACAACTCTGAATCTATACTAAAGAGTGGAGCTCCCTGAAAGCGGATGGATACCAACTTTGAGCTCTTCCGGCAGCTTCTGCAGTTAGGCTAATGACAAACGTATCACTCTTGCTTTCTTTTGGATTACATCATCGAGCCGGAACGGGGATGCTATTAACTTGGCATCTCAGAATCTCCATACGCTTTGCCCAGGTTTGCACCTTGGAGAGGTCACTTCGGTGTTGTTCCATTGTCTATCTTGGCAGAAGGAAGCCTACTTATTATCATTATATTACTGTAAAGACCAAGAATGTTCGTTTCTGGCTATGTTTTTTTATCATAGAATCCATCAAGGACATCATAGAATCCATTAAAAATCTCAAATGGCAGTGGGCTAGCCATGTTATAAGAATGGCGGACAACCGATGGACATCACGACTCACTACATGGATCCCCCAAAATCACATGCGCAACCGAGGCCGGCAGAATATTAGATGGAGAAACGAGCTAGAAAAGTTCAAGAAGTACTGGCTCCGCAACGCCCATGATAGAGAAGAGTGGTAAATCCTGGGGAAGGTCTATGTCCAACGACGGACGTTGAAAGACTGACGATGATGGAATAGTGACACTACAGAAGTTGAAAAAATTGCGTATAAAGGTGATTTGACACTAAGATTAACATAGGATTGAGGGAAATGACCTCCTGGTGACCTCTACTGGTTAATTTTGGGTTGGGTCAATTTTGGTGTTCGCATATCTATACTGCACCCTAAACGCTGCAAATTTGAGTGCAACGGTTACTTGACCACAGGATGAACATAGGGTATATGGTGCTAATCTCTAAAGGTCGATTTAAGGTCATGTCAATTTTGGTAGGGTCAGGTCAATTTCTGCATTTTCAAATCTACTACTGATGGCTGCATAATTGCATTCGATGATAACTTTACACCACGATGACCACGATATATTTTATATTTGTATCATTGTTCACCTCTAATACCCGTATCGAGTGTGTCACAGGGCTAGATCCATAAGGGAAATTACTACTGACCAATTTCCGGCTTACCGGGCATGTCCAAGCTTTGTTCAACGGTGACTCATCTAGCTACTGGACAGGTTCGACGTTGCCTCAACCCCATGGCCGTGATCACATAGCCACGTGGAGAGGCTCCTCAATCCTGATCCTTGGGTCAAGTCCTTCGCAAGTCATTGAGTATTATTTTAAAAGTTTTTGGTGTGACTCGGCTGTGGGTTGAACCTCGGCCAACCAAAGTAGTAGCGAGCACTCTACACACCACTCGGCTATGGTGTACGCTATGCATGTTTATAGTTTTAGATATTTTCGAACGGATCAAGAGAAATCCAAAATCCCTTTCATGGAGCAAAAGTTAAAAGGTCTTATTTCTGCTTGATCTGTTATTTCCTGTCTGTCGGACAATTCTTTTAATTTACAAAATCTTTGTTTTAGCTAGACTGATATGTATTAAGGAGTGTCGTTGGACCAGTGGGTAGGATGGACACTTTTTCTCTCACTCTATTCTCTTCTGTCTCTTTCTTTCTTTCTCTCTTTCTCTCCATTCCACTCTCTTTCTCGGTTTTCTTCTGTTTTTCACCCTTTCTTTCCTTTTGTTTCTCTTCCCTTCTCTCTATTTTTCTACTTTCTCTCCCTCTCTCTATCGGTGTCTCTATCTCTCCTCTGTATATATTCATGTGTCTCCGTCTCACTCTGTTTCGCTTTCCTAATTTCTTTCTTTGTCCTTTTCTATCTCTTTTGTTCCTTCTCACTCTTTCTTTCCTTTTCTACTTTCTCTCTTTCTCTCTCCGTCCCTCTATCTGTGTCTCTGTCTCTCCTCTGTGTATATTTATGTATCTCTGTCCCTCTCTGTCTCACTTTCCCCCCCTCTCTCTCTCTCTCTCTCTTTATTCTTTTCTATTTCTTTTGTTCCGTCTCGATCTTTCTTTCCTTTCTTCTGTATTTCACTCTTTCCGTCTTTTCTTCTCTCTCTTTCTCTTCCCTTCCCTCTCTCTCTCTTCTTATCTCTCTGTCTCTCTCCATCTGGCCTTCTGGAGAGAGTCTTTATCCTTTTCCATCTCTCTATTCTCTCATCCTTCACATACACTTTGTTTTTCGTTTCTTTCTCTCTTCTCTCCCTCTCTACTCTCTTTTCCCCTCTTTCACCCCTTCTCTCTCCTTCACCATCTCTCCCACTCCCACTTTCTTTCATTCCCTCTCGTTCTCTCTCTCTCTCTCTCTCTCTTTCTCCTTTCCTCGTTCCTTCTATCTCTTCCTCGAACTTTCTTTGTTTATTTCTTTTTACTTTCTGCTCTCTACCTTCTCCCTCCCTTATTCTCTTTCACTTCTTCCCTCAAACCTCTCACTTTCTCGTTTTCCTTCCTTCCCTTTCGTTTTCTTCTTCTCTATCACTTTCTACTTCTTTCTCAATTTTTCCCCTTGTTTTCCTACCATTCTTTCTTTCTTTCGATTTCACCCTTCCTACCCTTTCTTCTTTTTCTCAGTCTCTCTCTCTCTCTTTCTTTTTTTTTTCAAATTAAATCTATTTGGCTATTCTTCGCTTCATTCACATCTTTTTTTTCATCACTTTCAGTCTTAGAGAGTACAAACTTGGAAAATAGAGAAAAAAGAAGAATTTTAAGACTATTACTCTCCCAAAACATTCCATCTTATCAAGAAATTGTTTTTTTTTTCTCCTATTTTGTTTTTTAAGCTCTGTCTTCATCTTAAGACTTTGTTTGATTCAGGGAAGGGCTAAACATCTTTCAGGGAAGGGCAAAAGATCTGTCAGGGAAGGGCCAAAGATCTTTCAGGGAAGGGCCAGAGATCTTTATTTTGGAACAGATCTTAAGTGGGAGATTACCAGGAAAAAAGCCTAAAAAACACGAAAGACAATAAGTAGAAATCGTGTTTTCTTTATTGTGAAATCACTGTCCAGTTACAGCTTTGAAATTCAGTTGTAAACTCTCAGACTTAGAAATGAGCCAATTGGTGGAGAGATAGGAAGTTGGTTTTGAATGATATGTTTCATACCATAAGATTATATATTACATTTATCATCTAACTTCATTGAATCACAGACCCGACCAAACGACGAAAGACATAGGTTAAAGGTATTCTTCCCTTTTCACTCGTCCGTCTGCCCATGTCTATGTCAGTGCTCCTGATCACATATTTCGGCATAGAGTCTTGAAAATCCCTATATATATAACCACTTTCTGAAAACAGCATTTTCATTTTCTGAACTTGTTCTTTTTTTCCACTAGTTTTTGAGGTTGCTCGATTTTCATTTATAATTCATCGTAGAATGGACACTTTTATTTCGTCACAGTCGTGACATCGCATTTGTGAAGTTTGGACGTTTGCAGAAAACTTTGGAGAGAGAGAGAGAGAGAGAGAGAGAGAGAGAGAGAGAGAGAGAATACGATTGGATTTTATGTTTTTTTTTAATCAAAAAACAAAATATAACCGTATATGTACTTTTTGATAAAAACATCCTTTTCTGTCCTACTGGTTGTGTAATACACGTTCCTTTGGAACTGACAACTCCAGTCAGTCAGCGACTTTGATCTCGTCAACTCACATATTGCTGTAACTTCGTATTAGTCCGAAGCGTCAGGATGGGGTCGGTGGTTAAGTAAAGTCTTTGGTGACTGAGAGATAAGAACTTACTGAGAGGGGGTATGGTGAGAAGGATGAAGCAACTTGGCTGTGGTGATTCATTTTTAGGCAGAGATGACAATATTTCATCATCATCATCATCAGTCTTTTAACGTCTGCCGTTGGACATAAACCTTATGCAGGATTCGCCACACTTCTCCATCGTGGGCATCGCGGAGCCTGGATTTTCTAAATTTGTCCAGTTCATCTCTCTATCTTGTATTCTGTCGGCCTCGGTCTCGCATGTGATCTCTGGGGATCCATGTTGTGTGTCGTGATGCCCATCGATTGTCAATTATTCTTGCAACATGGCCTGCCCATTGTCATCTGAGTTTTCTAATAGATTCTATGATGTCACGGGCTCCCGTTTTCTTCCTTATATACTGTGCTGTCTTGTGATCTCTCCTTGTGAGGTTGAGCATGATTCTTTCATGTACACGTTGCATGGTTCTCAATTTGCAGGTCTGTCTCTTGCTTAGGTTCCTTGTTTCAGCCCCATGTGACTAACGGGAGGATGCATTGGTTTTATACCCTTCTTTTTGCGACTAATGGGATCTTTTTGTTTTTGAAGGTTAAGCTTGCTCTGCCAAAGGCTTGCCATCCTAGTGTGATTCTCCGCTTGATTTCTTCTTCTTTTGAGGATTTCATGGAGATTCGGTGTCCTAGGTAGATGTAGTGGTCTACTTTTCTACTGTTGTACGTCTTCGATTTTGAGGAATTTTAGTCCACTTCAAAGCACTCTCCTTAGAACCTTATACTCTTATCCCAGATGTATTGGGTTGTCTTATGATCTTTCCATGTGAGTTTGAGCGTGATTCTCTCAAGTGCACGTTGCATGCTTCTCAGTTTGCTTCAAATACTGTTGTCTTTTTCATAAGACTCAACCAAACTAAATTACCATAGCTATTATACCTGTCTGTAGTTAGTTAAAATTAAAAGCCCCCGGCATAAACTAAACCTTGCCCTGACTGACTAACCCTGCTTGCCAAATGCCCTTACCTTTTCTATTGACATTTATTTAGCATATTTTAATAAGGTAAACAGTGATAGCTATGATTATTCAGTGTCAGGGAGACTAACGAAAAAACTAAACATTCTTCAAGAAAAAAAAACGATAATTTATGCTTCCCAGTTTGAGATTAAATATCAAAATTTGCATTATCAAGATCAATCCCTATTCTCCATGAGAACGGAACTAGATGGGTAGCCGTGCTTGTTAAGTGCCCATCGAAGCAAGTTGATATTTTCATTATTTTTAGAGCTCAAATACATAGTTTTTCTTCATTTTGAAGCCTGGACACTCTAGAGAACATAATGCAAGTTTCAAAATGTGAAAAAAATGGGCATTGTAGCTTTACATATAACTAAAATAAAAATGGTTCGTTGGAGACTTATCATGCGCAACCACTCAGATGACCAATATGATCTTCTTTAACCTTTTGCTCAATATTTGAAAAAAAAAAGAAACCTTGATTTCAATTTTCCCTTCCTACGGCTCTATGCTATGCTATTCCAAGCGGATATCAATCTTCCAAGATGAATATCCCTTTTAGAAGTTACTCTTTGAACGTCTTTTGTCACATACGACGCATATCTCAGTGATTCCCCGATTAGAGACTCTGTAATAACTTTAGACTTTAAACTCATCAACAACCTAACTCCCCCAGACGTACGGCTCGTTATTGCAGCTCTCCACTGGTTTGTCTCGCCCAGCCTCCCGTCTGCCATGACTAACCTATAAGGCATGTGCTACACCTTGCCCAAAGGTCAACTCGAACTGTGTTTAGTATGACTTTGCGTCAGTATACTCCATTTTTATTGGATGTAGTTTTGGACCATTCGATTTGAGACTGGCGTTAGGATCACCGATTAATTTCTGAGTACAAACAAATTATTTTATGAATATTGCTGTGGCAAAGCCTTGAAAGTTTGCAACCTTTAATTGTTCTTGGAATACGACCAGATTGGTTATTTCGAAAATGGCACAAAAGGTCCACGGACAGAATTCCCAGGGTTATTATTTTTATTTTATGACATTTGAAAAAAAAAAGTAAAGATGACCTTCAATACAAAAATGACATAACCTTTAGGTACCTGTGGTTTAAACATATATATATATATATATATATTAGAAAGAGAGAGAGAGAGAGAGAGAGAGAGAGAGAGAGAGAGAGAGAGAGAGAAATATGTATGATCTAGGAAGCTTTAAAGCTTTAAACACTTGATATGAAAAAAACAATTTCTTTCAAATACATTATATCATTTCAGTCACTTATTTCCCCATATCCGTTGATATAATTCATATAATTTTCTTCAGTGTTTTTTCATATTTTACACTGAATCTGATATTTTGGTACTATGTGCGAATTTATCTTGATTAGATCATCATTTGTTTACCAAGAAACCGTTTTGGGGATTTAAAAACAAATATATATATATATATATATATATATATATATATATATATATATATATATATATATACATATATAAGCACATACAGTATATATGTGTGCGTGTATATAATGCATGTGTTTATATATATGATATATGCATTTATAGATTATGTTTATATATATATACACGCACACATATGATAGCACATTCAATAGAAACGACATGAGCAGCGAATCTCGTCTGTTGTTATACTTATTGATCCCTAATTGTTAAATACGTTTTTTGGGGTAGCCTACGTAAGTAAGCCTTATTTGAAAAAAATAAATGATATGTAGTATAAAGTAATGTCAGTATACAATACACATAACATCCTATATAAAATGATAAACTACGCGTATGACATAAGCTATATAATAAAAAAAGTGGGGTTGTGTTTGCTCAACATTCTTGGGTGTGCCATGTTAATATAACTGTTTTGTTTTTAAAATCCCCCAAACGGTTACATGGTAAAACAACTGATACCAACAAGGCACAGTTTATGCATTGTACCAGAATAATGAATTATATGTAAAACAGGGTAAAACACAGAAGAAAAATTACATAAATTGTATTGACAGATATTGGGAAATAAGTGGCTGAAGCGACACAGAAAGAATTTTGAAAAACTGCCTTTAATGTTTAGTGTTCAAAGCTGGAATGTTTTGTAGACTATTTATAGATTTAATTGTGACACATCGAATGTCGTTTTTTAAAATTCTAAGATGAAGTTTAATATCCACAAAAGTAAACGATAACTTTCTGATCAAAATCTGACCCATTTGAAGCAATAATCTTTTTGCAGAGATACGCCATTGCTATAAAATTCTTCAAGTTTATTCGCCTAAAATTCGGTGAAAGCGCGAATTATGACTTCCCTATTCTTAAACCTTTTAGTTAACTCTGTCAACGTCTTTCCGCCAATCCGTCTCTCTGTTCGAACGATATCTCCTAAAGAACTGGATGGATTTCAATGAAAATTGGTGGAAGGTTAGACAACGGGGTAAAGGAGAGATGGTCAGATTTGGAGCAGATCCAGGAATTACTCTTTGATTGAGAGATATTTTCCGATTTTCTTTGGCGTACTTTTATGCTCATACTTGTCCTCACGATATCCAAAATTTCTCAACGAATCTCTATGAAATTTCATGGGCAAGATGGAAATGTAAAATTACCTCCCCTGACAAAGGCATTGGGGATGTGCGTTCTCTAACTGCTTCTTAGTGACGGATATGGAGCTCATGATAATAATAATCTGTTGGAGAAATGTTTAGTGAATATGGATGATGATGCAAGACTTCATATCCCTATTCTGGACGCTTAGACACTGCTAAGGTGAATGAGGTCTTGCATAGTCATGGAACATTATCTAACCTTTCCTGTCGCCTAGAGATGTTGTCATTGTTGAAAACCTAAAGTCTCCAGAAAGTGCTCAGACTGTCGCTCACGGGTCGTTTGCCATTCTTATCCATAATTCTTTATCACTGAAACAAAATTTTGGCATCCGTCTAGATTTATTCCTCATCATCATTACCATCAGCAGCAGCAGCAGCAGCAGCAGTCTTTTAGCATCCGTCGTTGGATATAGACCTTCCCCAGGATTCTCCACACCTCTCTATCAAGGGCGTTGCAGAGCCAATACTTTCTGAACTTGTGTAGTCCATCTCACAATCTTACTCCCTGTCGGCCACAGCTAATTTGTTTTTCCCCTCCCACGACATAAGTGAAATGTTGATTTTTTTTACATTTGACATTTTTTGACATCTCTGGGATTATTCTAACACTATTGTTTTGTCTAACCCAGGGATTTCGTTTGTTTTTTTCCTCCTATCCAGAAACATGATTTTTTAAAAATAAATCCTGGAATTTTCCCCTCGATATAAGAATTTTTCGTGAAGGACTGACCGGAAAGGTGGATCCATCCAAAATGTCCGGTGTCGTTGCGGAAAATCTTCTCCGGTATAATCGACCTGAGGAAATAACTGGATACCGCTCAGTGTCTTAAATAAATGGCGCTACGACGTTGGAAGTCGGAAATAACACCCCGTCGGTTGTTTGTGACATCATATTTGGGAGTGAGAGGCATAAAGAGACGCGTCCAGAGATTTTACCATTTTGATATGGCGTTACTGGTCAAGTGTTGCCGCTGGGATGCAAGTTGGGTTCTGATCAACCTTACCTGGGGCATCCGGGCGAGGGGTTTGATGTTGGGAGACCCGAAGCCCCCTCTGAACCAAAGGATTACAACATCACTGAGGATGCATCCCAGCTCATCATTGAGATGTATTTTACGAAATTAATTATTTATGTACACTCTGATCATCATCTGATATTGTGACTTTTCAGAAAGCTATATGTCTAAGCTACATAATAATAATATTTCAGCTCTCTAAGTCTGTTATTAAGGGTTTCAAAGCAAAGAAAAAAGAAAAAAAGAAAAAAGAAACAAACAGTTTATTTAAAGCTCTTTGTCTAACCTACAACATATAACATTCTCAACTCTCTAGGACTATTTTAGGGGTTTCAAAGCAAAAATTGATACGAAAGGTTTATTCAAAGCTCTATGTCCAAGTTAAAACAAATTACATTTCCAGCTCCCTTGGTTTGTTTTTAAGGGTTTTAAAGCAAAAAATGAAACATGCAGTTTATTTAAAGCTCTGTGTCCAAGCAACAACATATTACATTTTGATCTCTCTAGGTCTGTTTTATTGCGTAGATCAACTAGAAAAATAAACGAAGGGAAGCTAAATTCACATACTAAAAGTTAACGGTTAGCGGGAATCTTTGCTTCCGCTAAATATCTAGTGGTTTTATCAATGGATCGTTTTCATCAGCCGACCCAACCACTGCTAATAAAAACTCCCTGACCGATGCAACTTCTAAAATGAGAAATAGGATGATGAAACTCAGATACATTATCTGTGTAGCTCCAGTGAGAATAATGAGGAGTGGCCGAACAGATCCAGAAAATTTGTAGATATGACAACGTCAGAGTGATTTTCAATGGTACAACAACTTACTAAATTTGGTCCCATAGGAGAGAAGTAGATGGTCAAAAAATTGCATTTATTGCATTTCAGGCAAACAAAAACAGGGCTGGGGTTCCCTGCACCCTAGCCAAGACTTGAAATTTGCATTCATGGTTGTTTGATCTTTTAATTTTTTTTCTACTTCAATGTCAGTACTGAGCCTCTCTGATGTGTACATCCTAGATGAGTTCTTGGTTTTGCCTAATAGGTAGCGCTGGCCTTGCAGGCAAATAATATGAGGAAGAAACCAGGCAAGTTTAACGACCAGAATATAAGAGAGCCATATGCTACGAGGGAAGTCGAAAAATCTGGAATGGCAGACCATATTTGAAAGGAGAAAGGCTTACATTACCGTCCCTGGGATAAGGTCCAAATAAGGAACATCGTTGCAAATTGAAAAACAAAATACTGAAGTTACACATGAACCTGGCTAGTAATGACTTCAGTGAAATGTGGATTTATTTTTTCAGCAGGGAAAGAGTTGTTTATAAAAAAAATGGAATCATTTGTATTACACGGGTTGCTGAGAATGGAATCGCCAATGTGGCACGCATTGCTGGAAATGAGCATTACTGTCCTTTTACACTCTGTGATCTTAAAATTAGACATGGCTTGACATTGTGATGCCCCTAGCAGTTAATATAAAATTAATTAAACATCCTGTCGTTCTTGTTCTATGAAGTTGAACGCATAAGAACCATCTTTTCTGACACGAGGCTTCTTCTCAAATCCTACTTTGTTTCATTCGTTTTTCTATTTTCTTTGTTTCTTTTATTCTTACCTGACTCAATCACCTTTCTGTTTTCCCGTTTCATCTTTTGCCCATTATTAAGGTTTGACCAATAAGCCGATTTCTCTGATTGCATTGTGCTTTGAGCCGGCAGCATTAAGCGTGTTTCAATGAATAATACATTACCACAACTTCGTCTTTCTTTGGCTGAATAAGTCAATAGCGGCGACCTCCCTTCCCTGGAAAATTGGGAGGAAGGAAGGGAGACAGAAAAAAGGAAGGAGGGAGGAAGGAAAAAAGAAAGGAGAAAAATGAGGGAAGAAAGAAAAAAAAAGGAAAGGAGAAGGAACGAAAAAGATAAAGAAAGAAAAAGCATGAAGGGGAGGAGAGTAAAAAGAAAGGTAAAAGAAAGAAGGATTGAAAGGGAGGAATGAAATTAGAAAAAGAAAAGAAAGGAGAGAGAAGGAAAGAAAAAAGGGAAAAAGAAGAGGAGAATGACCGAAAGAGATAATGAGAGAAAGAACGAAAGAAAGAAAGCAAGAAGGGGGGGGGGATAGAAAAAAAGAAAAAAAAGAGGGAAGGAAGAGAGAAAAATGAACAAAGAAAAGAGAGAGAAAGAAATTAAGAAAGGGAAAGGGAAGAGAAAGAACAAAAGAAATAACGATAGGGGGGAATAAAAGTAAAGAAGAAGAGAGGGAAGAAAGAAAATGAGGGGGAAAATGAAAGAAAGAAAAGACAAAGAATGAAAAAGAGAGAAGAAGGAAATGAGAAAAAGATTGGGAGAAAGAATTAAGAGAGAAAAAAGGGGAAAGAAAGATAAAAGGAAAAATAGAAAAAGGGAAAAAAAGAAAGTAAAAAAAGAGACGGAAAGAAAGAATGATAGAAGAAAGAGGGTAAGGAGAGAAAGAAAGAATGTAAGGGAAAGTAAAAAAAGAAAAAGAAAGAAAAAGGAAAGAAAGAAGGAAGGGAGGGAAAGGGCAGAAAAAAGAAGGACATAGTCGAAATAAGAGGAAACAAAAAAAAAGAGAGACATAGAGTTGAGAGTTACGAGGATAAAGAAAGTCAAACAAAGAACAAAAAAAAGAAAGAAAGGAAGGAATGAATGAATAGAATAGAAAAAGAAAGAAAGAAAAAAGAGAGAATGACTGAAGATTAAGAGAAAAAGAAAGAAAGAAAAGAAGTGGCCTGAAAGGGAAAGAGATTATAAAGAAAGAAGGCGATAGAGCTATGAGAAGAAAAGAAAAAAAAAGATGAAAATAAAGGTCTTCAAGTGCGTTATATTCATGAAGAAGCTAGGGGCCATTTTTAAAAAGGTATGTTTCCTCTCCTGTGGATCTGACATTGTCACCGTCTTTTGTCAAAACTAACAATCTATCCACTGGCAAAGTTCCAAGTTGTATTATTAGACGGGTGCAGGGGATCCGGGCCACACTGAGTGACATATTGTGCAGTACTTTCCTTGCTGATTGTGTTTTTGTTTTTAAATGTTCTGGCGTTTTAGCTAAAAGATTGTAGTAATTAGCATTTGTGAAAATATTTGGATGTTCGGAAAGTAATTACGCATTTTCGTGTTCGTAAAGTAATTACATATCTTGGTTTTCGGGAAGTAATTACGTATTTTCAAATCACAATTGCTGTTTATAAACCTTTCAAAACAGGGCTGGTATTCACGAGCCT
The DNA here is from genome assembly GCA_963457665.1 of Thysanoteuthis rhombus. NCBI lineage: Eukaryota > Metazoa > Mollusca > Cephalopoda > Oegopsida > Thysanoteuthidae > Thysanoteuthis > Thysanoteuthis major. The sequence continues at coordinate 10,179,551 of OY735242.1, forward strand.
TGACTGCATCAGGATACATTTCACAAATGCTTTTGGCTGCCAGCGTAGTAGTAGTACCATACTACATTCATACAGTAAGCGGAAGCGAATACATTGCTCTTCAAAGTCTCTATCCTCCATGGGATTATACTTTACTACACTATAAATGACACATTGCTGGATAGAAGAGATGATGAATTAAATCCAGACGTCGTTTTGTATCATTTAACTGTGTTCTTTGTTTGGCTTATAATTTATAGCATCGGAATACGCAATTGCAGATAAACACGAAAATACGTAATTTCTTCCCGAACACTCTAATATATCAACAACTTGTCTGAATGGAGAAAAAGTTACTAATAACGTAACTCAATATAGGTAGATTTAGCAAACCATCCTTGTTACTAGTATTCATATAATCTAAACAATAAGCAAATCAGAAGTATATTTATTACATAATATCCCACTGATAACATTGGTGGATAGCTTTAATGGATAAAACATTAAAATCTAACGTTAAAGTTTAATGTTAATATGAACTTGATTTTGATGTACAGTAAACTCTCATTCCGAACCCCGAGATAACGAATTTCGGCTCGTTGATCCATTCGAACTGACTTCGGATTTACTTAGCGAAGTTCGATAAATGCAATGATCTCGTGAACCATAACGAACCTTTTTCTTAGTTACCGAAAGAAATTCGATAAATGCAGCGAACACATGGATCATATAAATGCAGCGAACTGGTCGACTGTGGTGAACTTTCTTCTTATTCACCGAACGCATTACAATTGCTTTCATTTGATATTTTATAAAACTGCACGTAACATTACAGTCATTTGCGTGAAGAGGTAAGGTCGAAAATAGAAGAAGGGGCAACTGAATTGCCTTTGGATTTACCGAACGATGCAAGGTAAGGTCGAAAATAGAACGAGGGGTAATCTAAGTTTCTTTAGATCTTGCGAACGATGTAAGGCAAAGTTGAAAATAGAACAAGGGGCAAATATATTCATTATAATACGCGAATTGTGATTTACGAGTAACATAAGAAAAAACGTTATTCAGGATCCTGTATGGTCTGGTATACGTCGGGGCAGAACCTCTGATCGGTCGATGGGTGTAGCAGGTTCATTGCATTAAAACTGGGGGCGGGGGGCGAAGAATTTCTTTGGTTGAGCTGTGAGGGCATTCATTTGCCCCCCTTGGAAAAGTACTTCTACTCATTTGCACCGATCTCGGTTTCAAAATTATGTTTACTCCACGAATTCGATTAGTTTTGTCTTGGAAATAGTCTTAAATGGAAATTAACAGTTTTCCTATCCAATTTTCGTATTTTCTAGCTGATAGGCTATTCATACCACGAAGAAATAGCATTTCTTTTTATTCCTTGACTCTTTCTTGACCAAGAGCAATTCAAACCTTTTGTTTCCGGATAATGTTAACATTTTGACGTGGTTGTAGTCATTATAGCTGCTCGTATTACGTAAGCACTGCACAATCATATATCGGCTTATTGACAGATACTATTTTTGCAGCACTTCTCCCTGTACATACAACAGAATTGAAATTCTAAAATTGTTTTCCAATTTCGAAACTTTGTTTTTGTATAACTTTTGATTCCTGTGAGCTATCGAGGAAAAATAAAAAGTTTTCAGCTCGTTGGTGTGTGCCCTTTCAGTAAATGAATTAATTGGAGTCCTACAAACAAATAGAAAATTTTGACCCGACCACCCAAAGCGCTATCGGAAACGAAGAGGGCCTCCACCGAATATAACCTTTTGTCCCCCCCACTTCCCGGAAAAGTGGCTGGGGGCGCCCATGCATTGAAAAGATGGATACGATACACCCATAAATAGAATAGCTTGACACTATCATTTAGCGGTTGATGAGCGTATTAAGAAGAGCAAAAAGGGTTACAGCAGTTGAAAAACAGGATGGTTAAAGGATGAGGGTATTTCTGCTGTGTGTGTGTTCGCGGGAAGGGAAGGACAGTGGCGAAAAAAAAAGCTTTGCATCTTCTTATAAAATTCCTCTCAGAAGCCCCTGGTTGAAAGTTCATGGCGGGGGGGAGCAACATCATGAGTTACTGCACCGGGTGACACAAACCCTAGGGACATCACTAGAAGTTCACCCGTTTAGATATTTAAGATCTTTATTCAATCTTTTTTTCAAGTTCGGTTTTGCCGCATCGGGGAGTGGGGAACAATAAGTGAAAGATTAACAATATTGTCAGGTCCGGTTAGTCACTCAATAGAAACCGTAACTTGACCAATATCTTTTGGCAGCATGCCCTGTTAAGGGTGATCAATTAAAATGTTGGAAGATGGGGTGGTCAATAAATTGGTTACCTCTCTCAGTCTTTATCGAACAGTAATCACTAAAAGAGTTTGAATTTTCAAAGTAGTGGGAACAAACTAGAGACCAATTTAGCATGAACTTACATCGCAAATTGAACCCTTAGATATAATGAGTGGTAAATGTTTAATTTTTTGGCCTCTTATCACTATTGTTGCGGCTTGTACGTGTGATAAATTCATGGCCAGCCAGCTGGATCAACTTGAAAACTGAATGAAACCTATGTTTTGGTGACAGTTTGGGTTGGCAGTTTCTAACAGTGCTTCATCTAACAAAATATGACAACTAGCGAATATCATACTCAATCTTCTTTTTTAAAATAAGGTAGAGCCCGTGTGAATATCATCCAGTTTGATTCGTACACAAAGCAAGAAGTTAGCGTGATACACAGGTTGGTAGAAACAGATTCTATGGCGACATGGACAGTCGTCCTGGGCGCCAAGTGCAGGGGCGCCTGTCAGTGGGACTTTCCAAAAACATATGGAAAAATATCAAAAGGAATAGATTAAACAGAATAAAAACAGTCAAAATGAAAGAGACCCCGAAGGTGAAATCAGATTTTTCAGGAATATCTGTTAGTTAAATACTTTTTGTTGTGCAACTGTTCCCCTTTAGTTGATGATTGCGATCAAAGTTACAATTGTTACATTTATATATCTTTTTCTCGCCGTAAAACATTAATAAATGGATACAATGACCTGTCTTGTTAGTCGCTCAATAGAAACTGTCATCTTTTGGCAGTATGTCATGTTGGGGCTAATTAATTGAAAGATAAAAAAACGATAATCAATGAATAGGTTACTTCTCTTTTGTTGGGTAGTGATCATCCAAAAAGTCTGGATTTTCAACAAACAAGTGTAAACTAAGGAATCGATTTAAGATAAAGTTTACATTGTAAATCGAACCCACACTAAAATTCTATGGGGGAGGGTGTAAAAAAACAAATGAAATTTTTAGGTATACTAAGGTGTAATTGTTTATTCTTTCGACTCAGTTAGTGCCTCCTGTTCGTGGGATACAAACATACGAACTTACATTCACAGCCAGCCAGCCAGACCTACTTAAAAACTGAAGAAACCCATGTTGACAGTTTTGGAGACAGTTTCAGTTGACAGCTTCTAATACTATACTTTATCTTGAGTTTCAGCAGGGGATTTGAAAAAATAAATGCCAACATGAATTTTTACAGACCTAACTAATGAATGATTCAACATGGCCGACTTTAACATGAAATCATAAGTAAAGCCCCTTCATCCCTAACAGCAGAGAAATCAGCGTATCTATTGAATATTCAGAAGCTTTCATTTGTCACTCACTCACTACCTACCTGGTCTTTTGTTTGGCTTTTTTTCTGCTTTTTACTGAATTTATCATTTGGGTTGACCTTGGGTGCCGCGCAACATTGCTATACCACGTGATCACAATCAGATAATCGTTCATTCAATCCTCCTTTATGTGCAATTAGGTCTCTGTCTATCAATACCTCAATCTATCTACCAATCACCTTCTGTTCATATTCCTCTAGTTACCTACCTGTCTTTGCCGAAACTTATCACAGTGTCTGACTCCAATTCGTACATAGCTACCCAGGGCTATACTCGAGGCTGGGTAAATAATTCAGCTGCACAAAGCTCCAAGATATATTTTTTTTTGGCACCCAATCCAATATCTTTGAAAGATGATTTGATATTTTCTTTTTTTAATTTCTAATGGATAATAAATCAAAATCTCGACTAAACTTGTTTGTGGATTTATCGCATTACATACAGAGAGATTATTGACCTATAAAGAACATTACGTTGAATTGTACATCATAACTTCATGAATAATACATTATTGTATCGATTGTTTGAAAATAATAGTTGAATATAGAAACAGAAGAGACCCCAAGAAATGTTATACAGGGGGCGATATCAATGATTAAATTCAGCACTGCATAATAATCGAAGAAATCATGACATATTTGGGAAACTTGAAATTTATTATCCTCGAGAAATTTTTAAAAAAAGAAAAAATATCAAATAATTTGCCCTACCTTTAGTGAGCTTGGGTGCAAATCGCTTAAGAACACTACTTCGAAAGGGATGGAGGAAACTAGGTTTTATGATAAATGATTTTTTCTTCATGGTTGAATAACCAAAAGTTCTGAATCACACGTAGTCGGTGCGAACTAAATGTTCGGGAAATTTGAACATCGCCTAGAAAACTGAAAGTAGTATAGATTTCTAGGTTTATTACTATCTTTGACAAATCAGAAACAGAAAAAGTCACACACACACGTATATATATATCATTGTACATGTATGTACAAATACATATATATATATATCATTGTACATATATATATATATATATATATATATATATATATATATATATATATCATTGTACATGTATGTGTATATATATATATATATATATATATATATCGTTGTACATGTATGTATGTATGTATGTATATATATATATATAATTGTACATGTATATATATATATATCATTGTACATGTATATATATGTATATATTTATACATATATCATTGTACATGTGTATATATATATATATATTTATATATATATATCATTGTACATGTGTATATATATATATATTTATATATATATATATATCATTGTACATGTGTGTATATATATATATATATATATATATATATATATATATATATATATATATATCATTGTACACGTGTGTATATATATATATATATCATTGTACACGTATATATATATATGTATATATATATCTATATCAGTCGACATGTATATATATATATATATATATCATTGGACATGTATGTATATATATATATATATATATGTATATGTATATATATATCTATATCAGTCGACATGTATATATATATATATATATATCATTGGACATGTATGTATATATATATATATATGTATATGTATATATATATATATATATATATATATATATATATATATGTACATATATCATTGCACATGTATGTACATGCATATATATATATATATCATTGCACATGTATGTACAAGTATATATGTATATATACATACATATATATATATATATATATATATATATATATATATATATATATACACGTACATATATACATATATCATTGTACAGGTATGTATATATATATACATACGTCATTGTACAGGTATGTATATATATATATATACATACGTCATTGTACGTGTATGTACATATATACACATATCATTGCACATCTACATATATAAATCATAATATAAATATATATGCATGACCATTGAACAAAGATGCCATTATGCATTTGTGTGAGTGTGGTTGAAAACGCAGGTCAATGAAGCATGTCTTCACTCCCCGTGTTTGTTCCCTGGCTTGGCTTCGTTACTCCATTTCATTCCGCACTACCAACATTCAAGACACGTACTCTGCTGAGCGCTTTTTTTCCTAATTTCATACTGTCCTCGTGTTCAACCAAGAACAAAACAAAAACAACGAAACTCTTTGCCCTGAACTACGAAATGAAACGGGAGAAGTGCCCAACATATATATATATATATATATATGTGTGTGTGTGTGTATGAGAAACTGTCAGCCTAAACTGTCACGAAAACTGACAAAGATTCCTTTGGTGCTTTAGCAGATCTGGCTGGGAGTATTTGCATCGTGCGTACAGACCGCTCAAATTGAGCTAGTAGGCTGAAAAGTTGAAAATTTACTCCTGATTATCCGAAACGCTTTTTTAGTTTTTTTTTTAATCCCCCCTCCCCAAAATAGGGTTTGTAATGAGGGGAGGTCTCAATTTACAATCAATATTTATGTTAAATTGGCCTTCAGCTTGTGCCCGGTAGCGTTAACGTTTTCTTTTGTTTGTTTTTTTTCTTTCAAATGAAAACTTTCTTTTTAAGGATCCCCACTAAAAAAAACGCAAGAGAAGTAATTTAGTCATCGACACCCTTTTTTCGAAATTTTTTTAATTGATCACCCCAAACACGACATGCAGCCAAAAGATGTTGGTCATGTGATGGTTTTCATTGAGTGACTAAGCAACCCTTTTCTCTCTCTCTCTTTCAATATATATATATATATATATATATATATATATATATATATATATATATATATATATATATATATACTTTTCCACCCTTATTGTGTTGTTCTATTTATCTTGGGGGTAAGAGGTTAGGGGTACCGAAGTTTGGCCTGGTTTTGATGCCAAATACATGATTTGAAATTTCTGATATTTGGCATCGAATCTTCAAAGAAGATTTATTGGTTACCATATTATGATTAATATTATGATTATTATAAATATCATTGTTATTATGATTATGATCTTTATAAACATTATGGTTATTATTGCTATGCATTATTATTATCATTATTTGTTTTTCCAAGCATTTGTATGTTCTTACCGGATATATCAGGCTGGAGTGGGGTTATCGTTGGAGGTTGAGTGACAGCAAGTCAACTCAACTCCCCAGCTCCTTCGTCAGTATTCTCGCAGACACCAGTACTGCCTGGGTCCCAACTATCTGAACCCTTTCCTTCTTAAAATCTACTGTTATTATTGAATCATAGTAGCCCCATAAAAGGGCTGCCTGCCCAACCGGCCAACTTTACTCGTTTTTGTGTTTGGGGAGGGGTGGCACTCCTCGTTACATTCTTGGACCAACAATGGCCAAATCTTGTGTTGGTGTTTTTTTGTAATAATCTGATATAAAAGGCTTATTTCTTTTCGCTGATTTTGGATAATCTTCTTGATAAATACTTCTAGTACGCGTGTGGGCTATGGTGATTCATCTATGTGAGGTACCGATATTATTATTATTATTATTATTATTATTATTATTATTAACTGTCTAAGTATAAAACAGATACCTAAACAGTTGATATAGGTTTCTAGAGTTTTCAAGTTGGTTTAGATGGATGGATGGATGACACGTACATGCTGTACTAATGAAGCTAGAGGGCTGAAAATTTACTTATCATTTTGTCTCTCGAACCCTCCCCTTTACATAGGTTTTGTGGTGGGGTGTTCAATTTGTAATGCAAGTTTCTGCTAAATCGATCATTTACTTTGTGTCTGGTAGAATGCACGCTATTTTTGTTTTCCAGTGATCACCAGCCAACAAAAAGTGAGAGAAGAAGCTCATTCTTTGGTCAAACCTTTTCCCAATTTTTTTATTGATCCACCCACCCAACATGGCATGATGCCAAAAGACGTTGGCAACATGACGGCTTCTATAGAGTGAATAAATGGGGTTCAATTTGCAAAGTAAGTTTAGGCTAAATTTGTCTTTCAGTTCGTGTTCAGTAGAATTTACGCGACAAAAACTTTTTTTTCAATCCCCTCTAACATAGATTTTGGTGGGTGGGGTTCACTTTGCAATGTAAGTTTATACTAAATTGTTCCCTAGTTTGTACCCGCTCGTTTTTTGAGAATTCAGACTTTTTAGTGATCCCTGCACAACAAAAGGCGAAAGAACTAACTTATCCATCAACCATTCTTTCTAATGCGTTACAAATATAAACCCATATATATGTATTCATATTTGTTTGAGTATACATAGAGTTATAAATGGGATGGTGCGATTATTTTATTTCAGAATTTCGTGCACAGATAAAAACCTCGTTGTTCAAGCACTTATTACAATTTAATGTCTTCTCTAGCTTATGCTCAGGTACATTAATTTGTTCAACACATCAACAGCCGCACTAATCAAAGCTGTATTGTTTTCACGTATTAATAGCTCTATTTACTTTGATAAATATTGAACCCAGTGATTAAATATCATCAACAACGGAAAAAAATATGTTTCTGTCTTTGTAATTTCACAAACTGCTAAAAACATTACGAACTATAGTTAAACAAACACTGCGTGCAGCTGTATAGCTCAATGGTAAGAGCAACGCTTCATTGAAGTGGTTATTCTATCTGTCACAGGTTTGATTCCTGCAGCAGCCCCATTTTCTTTAATTGTTTATTCTATTTACGTTGTCCAGATCAAGTGATACATTCATAGTGTAATGGTGGGAGATCATTTCAAATGAGAGTTTCAATATTATATAACGCAATTTATGATCATATATGTATATATTAACGTTTTTTATTGTTTAGTGTTAGAAGCTTTCAAGCTTTCTAGAATACATATATACATATATACACACACACACATATATATGTATATGTATGTATGTATGTGCTGGAAGCTATGAAGCTTTCTAGACTATATATTTATATAGATTTACGGCTTTAAACATTAAACCTTTAAGAACTTCTGCAATAGCTTCTTGGGTCACTTCAGTCACTTATCTCCTAATATCTGTCAATGCAATTTATGTTATCTTATTTACCGTTTTTTTAGTTTCCCTTATACTTGGTCATTATTGTGCAATTTATAGATAGTCTCGTTAGGATCATCAGATGTTTACCATATAACCGTTTTGGGGATCTTAAAAACAAAACAGTTATGTCAACATGACACCCCAGTTTTTAATCAAATCATCACCACCCTCCGTTGTATACTTTTTGCCATACATGTTGTATATATATTTAATATATATATTATTGTGTCATCCACCGACAGCTGTTTCGTTGTATTACAACTCTCCAGTGTTGCTATAGATTATCTATTCTCCCATCCAGTACGACGAGGCAGGATCGAAACCTTGGCTTTGAACCAGGAGGCTGGTATCCTCCCTCTACTCCACGGAACTGGACAGTCAGTGAGGTTAAATTTAAGCGATATATTTATTTATCGTATATATTCCTCATCCACCAGAGTGCTCCATTCCATGTTGAAAGAGCACTGATATAGTTTAAAAAAACTTTAATACATTAAATAACTTTTTCAATATTTTTTTTTGTGTCACTTCAGTCACTTATTTTCCAATATCTGTCAGTACAATCTATGTAATTTTCCTTCGTATGGATTTACTATTCAGATCAAGACGGAAAGGAAGTATACAATGTATTTGGTATCTTTATTTTCGAAGTGTATCATCCGGGCATTGTCAGCGATTAAATGTTTATTTGGAAAAAAGCGATTAAATGTTTATTTGGAAAAGTGACTTCAATCGTGGTAAGGTGTAAGTACAGATAAGCACAGTTTTATTCTGATTTGAAAAGATTAAATGAAATATTAGAGATGGGATTAGACCATTTGCTTTATTTATCTCTTTGGAGGGGTGAGAGAATAGGCTCTAAAGGGTGTGATCAATTCACAATTTAAAGATAGTGTAAAACTGGACCCTGAGATTATGTCCGCCTCTCGGACACACGATGCTCTATTGCCAATATAAACATCTCCTGACTTTTTGTCTGACATTTTATTCACTTCTTTCCCTAGTCTTTTTGTTGATTTTTCTTGTAGGGCAAACTCATATATATATATATATATATATATATATATATATATATATATATATATTGTATAAAAAAATGTATATTCATATATCTGCATATATATACATAAATATACACACACAAAGACACACACACACATATATATATATATATATATATATATATATATATATCAGCTGAGACACTTGGCATTGTCTGCGGGAAACATAACTTCATATTTTACAACTCAGTGAAAAATCGTTCTTTTATACTTTTCATCTTACACAACACAATAAATGGAAAAATAGTATCTGCACAGAGAGCTAATTCTTTACTAGTGATCTATGATGTTTACTCACTGTCGTAGATTGATGGCCTCGGTTAAGTTATGATACAAAAAAAACATGGGAGTTATGATGAATCTAAATATTAGTAAAAAAAAAATTGATAATAATAGTTAACAATTGTTCACCTCATAGAAAAACAAATAGAATTATTACTTTCAATTTTATCTAAAAAAACTAACCCGACATAACATTTTCCTCTGATGTCATAAATTTAGAGTTTATCTTTGGTATAATTGAAGTTTTGTCTCTTAGTAGAAATCGCTTTAGTATAAAAATCGTGCTCGTATTGAATATTTTTCTTGTGACCTTCTTGATTATATCTTTGTGGCGGTGGTGTCATATCTCTAATTAGTCAGCATTGATTCTAATTGAATCGGGGATAAAGGACTCGACTTAGTCGATAAAGTACTCTTAGAGCGTCTGTTGCCAGTAAAGCAAGGAAGCTCGGCCGACAAATTATGGGTTTATTCCATTTTTTTGGCATCTACAAAAAATGACTGTTCGAACAATCCATTTTAAGTATTTGCTCATGTTATTTTTATTTACAAGAAATAATATTGTTTTTTTACGTTTTGTTCAACCAAGAAGAAGAATTAATAATTCAAATACATTTTTGTCTTCTCTTTGAACAATTAAAAACTCTATGAAAATTTACGGTTGTATTCAATTTTGAATGGATTTTCCCACGAAAAAGTTATTTTGTAAAAAAAATCTCATGGATTTTCTTTCTAGTTGATCATCGCCATCTTTATCTTATAATTTACTCAATCAAAATTCGAAACTACGGTCTGTATTTTTTTTTATCAGCTCTGAACCGAAAAAACAAAACAAGCCAAAAAACATACAAATGCCACAAAAATGAACTCTTCCCGTTTTTTTTATTATTTGTATAAATAGTAGTTCTGAAAGTTATGGTAACAGTATCAGGGATTCTGCTGAGCACTGAGTAGTTTATTCAACCAACATTCACTCATTTGATTAAAAGTTATAAAAGATGACGGATGTAATTTTTGCAAAAAATTCAGAAGTTTATATCTGATCATACATTGAAAGAAGTTCAGTCGATTCGAGACTCTAAAAACAAACTCAAAATCAAGATACTTGAATTATTAAACATAAATTACCCAATAAAACAGCTTTATGCTTCTCTGTGTTGTTCAATACATAAATCACACTGTCATTCCTGACGAGTATATCTTCGTAGATATATATCGTATTGACCTGTAAAACTGAATATGATCGATGTATTGGCTTTCTTTGAAGTACTTTTTTCAAATTAACATATCAAGTTAGTATGAAGTAGACGATTACGTTTTTTGCTTTTTAAATAAAAGAAGATATTATCACAGTCTATGAGACATATGTATTTATCCAGTCACAGTGGCAACCCTCGACTACCTAGAATAGAGAACCTAAGATTTTTTTTCATCCAAGTCTTTTGTTCCACCTGTCAATTCATCTATCTTCACCGATTTGGATTTTTTCACTTCTTCTTCCTTCTTTTTCGCGGTTCTTATAAAGAATCCACAAAAAAGATGAACGTGGATAAAACAGGCATAAAATACCTTCTTTGTACAATCAATCAAGTAATCAATCAATAAAAAATAAAATTTCGAGATGGGCCCATTGTGAAGTGCCGATAACAATTACAACAAAAGAACAATTGTCGATTCTGTGCTACACAACGGACGACCAATCGGTTACCGTTGTCCAAGACAATATCGTTCGATCTTCTTAGAGATGCAATTCCTTCCGTCTATTTAAAACAAAAGCTGGAATACAGTTGCCCTTCAGGTGTCTTCATTCTTTCAGGTGAAAAAGAAAGACACAAAAAAACTGCTTTTTTTTATTTATTTCTTTTTTTATTTTTCAAACTGACGCTGACAAAGCTTCAGGTATACCGTTTGTAAAGCAACAGGCAGTTACTTTTACAGAACAAAATCGAGAGAGATAGTCTGTTTGGTCACTAAATAGAAACCGTCACGTCTCCAAAGTCTTTTGTTGGGGGTAATCAAAACAGAAGCTTTGCATTCATTTACTGATATTTTTTTTTCACGAAAACACTCATAGAGCACATACCTCTGTTAACCACATTACCATTAAAAATACTGAAAGAAAATCGGTTTGAAAATAGTTACGATGCAGGAGAGATAACTGTGGAAAATTCCTGGATCCGCATCCTAAATTTGATCGATTCTTCCTCGGTCCACGGCCCTCTTTGATAAAACCCGGTCCAGTGATTGGTGGCGTTTACGCCTGTTTATTTTCTGGGTCTTGTTCCATCTGATCACTGCCTATTCGGAAGTTTTCAGAACTGAAAGACGAAAAGAAAGGAAAAGGAGAAATGAAATAAAAGAAAGAAGGAAGAGAAACAAAAGAAAAGAAAAGAAAAAAGAAGACAAAACAAAAGACAGAGTAAAAAAAAAAATAAAGGTGGATGAAAAAAGACCAGGTGGAAAATAGAGACGAAAGAAGGAAAAGATAATAAGGGTCATTTCAGGACAAGTCAACAAATAAAATACTATGACCATCACAGATTGTAGGTCATTGAGAGACAAATCGAATGGCGCCTGTCTCACATTTATAGCTCAAAGGATTCCAGAGATACGGCCCTCTGAACTTTAAAAAAAAATCTGAATTTTTAAGGTGATAACAAATCTTGATGATCAATATCTCAGTTGTTTTTACTCCTAAAGAGTTCATTCATATACCACTTTGAAGTACTCGAGTAAATCTAAAACTTTTACTATATGAATTTTTACTCCAGAGGTCAAATAAAGAAGTTGGTCTTGAAGTTGACCTTTGACCTTTTTTTAGATAATTTTACCGATCCGCCAATTTTCTACCAAGTTTGACAAATAATTGGTCTGGCCTTTGGCTTGATCTGTGTAAAAACTCATGGTGAAAAACAAATAAGAACATACCATATACAAGTGGGAATAAAAGAGAGAAAAATGGAGGAAAAACAATAAATGAGAGGGAGGGGGGAGAGAAATGGGAGAGAGAGAGAAGGAAAGAAAATGGGGGGGAAACAAGAGGAAGAGGGACGAACGAAATAGAGAGAGAAGAAATAGAAGAAAGTGAAGGAGGAAAAATGAAAAAAGATTGAATAGAGAATGGAAAGAGAAAGAGAGAGAGAGAGAGGGGGACGGAGATAGAGAAGGAAAAACGAGAAGGAGAAAAAGACGAATAAAAGAAAGAGAGTTGAAATAGAAAGAGAGGGAGGAAAATGGAAAGATTGAATTGAGAATGAATAGAGTGAGAGGGGGAAGACAGAGAGAGAGAGAGTGAGATAGGGAGAGAAAGACGAATAAGAAAGAGAGAGTTGAAATAGAAAGTGAAGGAGGAAAAATGAGAAGATTGAACAGAGAAAAAAAAAGATGAGCAATGGGAATGAAAGAATAAGCAAGAACCATAAGTTCAACGATGCGTTTACAATCCGTGATGGTAGAAGTAGGAAGAAGAGGAGAAAAAGGGGGAGAAAGAAAAGAGAGTAATTTTCGTAAGGGTCAGTCGATTCTCATACTTGTAAAATATTGACCGCCATGTGACCTATAGATAAGAATTAATACACAAGAAAAAAAAACTCAACTTTTTAGAGTGTAGTGTATTTACTTTCACGTCGTTGTGACATGGAATTTTTTTACGAGTATTATTTTCCATAAAGACTGTAAATGGACACTTTTGGCTTTTTGGTGGCCATCTTCAGCTTTTTTTTAATACAGAAATGCTGATTCCAATCTGAAATCATAGAAGCTAGGAAAATGATCAGAATATCCTTACTTTTAATGGCATCACGCCTTTTAATGACATCACACCTTCTCTTCCGACATAATAGCAGCAGGTAAATAAAACACAAAACACTCTTCCTGTTTCCATTGTTTAACATAATCGGAATCGACCGAATGCAAAGTGTCTTATTCGGATGCATCTGAAAAAAGAAAAAAAGAAGGAATAACAAGAGTCTTGAAACTAAATAACGTGAAACTAGATAACGTAAAAAGATAAGGTTATATATATATATATATATATGGAGAGAGAGAGAGAGAGAGAGAGAGAGAGAAGGGAAGGCGAGAGTTCCTCTCCACTCACCATGAAAATAAAAGAGAGGAGGAGAATACGAAAAGAAAGAGAGTAAAAATTGCGAAAGAGGGGAGGGGGAAGGGTAATGAATACATAGAGGGAGAAATAAATGAGAGGAGCAAGAAAATATGAAACAGGAAGGACAAATGCACAACCTCATATAAACGAATCACTCCTACTCTGGTCTGCGCTTGGACTGAGAGAAAATTATCTAAAATTATCTTAAAAAAAGAGATTTTTCTTCGAAAATTATCTAAGAAATTTGATCTTCTATAAAAAAAACAAAAAAACAAAAAACAACGAAGCACATTTGGTCACGAATGATCATAAAAACCCAAAAGCACAAAGCACTTTTTTCAAAAAGAAAAAAGGCAAAGAAAGGAAATCTTTTTAGATGGTGCCCAGTGGTGTACCCATGCACATATCCAAGGTTGTAGTCCTAAAAATGTGACCACAAGCGCCTTGAGACACGGACAGACAGACACACGCATATACAGACCCTTAAAGAGGGGGGAATCTGTATCTCACTTGACTGGTCGGTTGGGCAGGTCATTCGTGGGGCCATGGTGATTCGATAGGAAGAGAGAGTGAAAATTTATGAGACGAAGAAAAGTAGGGGGGATGAGAGACAGTGAAATATATGAAAGAGGAAAAGAGAGACTGACAACGACTGAGGAGAGAGTGAAAATAAACGAAACAGAGTAAAAGTAGGAGGAGAGAAGAAGACAGACAGTGAAATTTATGAAAGAGGGAAAAAGAAAGAAAAAAATGAATTCGGAGAGAGTGAAAATAAACGAGAGAGAGGAAAAGTAGGAGGAGAGGAGAGGCTGATTGTAAAGATGGAGCAGTGAAAAAAAAAAAAAAAAAAAAATAAAGCAAATAAAAAAAAATCCCCTAAAAACAAAGAAGGTTTGTTTTCCTTTGTTAGTTTTCATTCACCTGCTGGCAACAGTTTTGCAAAAGACTTTCAAACATGTATGAAATTAACCAAAAACTGAAAGAAAATGCACGTTTGATACAATGTTCATTGAGGAAAGAATCTCGAATATGATGAAGCCCCCTGGTGAAGGGTTAGTGTAGCATAGTTACCTTGAATCGTGATTAGCCTTCAGCTGACGATATATCTATTATTCAAACACACACACACACACATATACATATATATATATATATATATATATATATATGTTACGCTAAATCGATAAAATTGCCTAGCTGGCGAAATTTATTTCTTTTGTAAAAATAATTCATTTCACTCATATGATATAAAAAAATGTAAAAAAAAATAGTTTTTTAAACCCACGATTTGATTAAAAGCGTTGATCAAATTTAAACTATGCGTCCATCTATTTTTGCAAATAATGTTTAAATTCTTTCTATTAGGCACATCTGCCAATTCGACTCTACATATGTATATATGGAGAGAGATAGAGAGAGTAGGGGAGAGAGAGAGAATCTACTAACACCCAATTTTTTTTCATACCAAGCATTTCATGGAATAAACCCTTCATGCATCGTACTCTGAGTCACTAATTTGTACCTTGGTATATATGTATGTATGTATACATATATATATTGAGAGAGAAGTGCGAGAGTAATCTAAATATCGAGGTTCGTGCGACGAGTGCTCTTCTATTTTATCACCCCTGAAGAGCGCTCGTCACGCGAAACACAGTGTCAAAATATCTCTGTATTTTTTCCAACATCATAATGCTCTACCTACCCCTTGTGTGAATAGAATCTATTTAACTGCCTCTTGATCTTACGTTTGCGTTTAAACATTCAAAATGTAGTATCAGTGCATATATATATATATATATATATATATATATATATATATATATATATATATATATCCCAAGAGAACTCGAACTGTAGCAACTAACAACTTTTCGCAAAAATTCAAACACGCCATAAATAGAACTTAAGTCAACATCAATTCTAAAGATGAGAATCATTTGATACCAAAGTCAGTGATTCTCCCTAAACTTGAAAAAGCTTTAACGATTTGGCTTGACAATACAAATGAAAGCAGGCAAATTCTAACACAGGCGGTGCATAAAGCAATGGGTGGATGCTACAACAACGGGGGCGGAGAAACTTCGGAGCATTACGGTTAGAATTCGATTTTACACAGTTTACAACTTCTAGAACAAAATCTTTTTTTCTTTCAATTTTTGGCGCTTTCAATCCATCATACTTGTAGTTTTCAACCCTTTTCATCTGACGACACAGGCACTAGAATGGTCGACGCGCACCATTGGTATGTAAAGATATATTCTACCCGGAAAATGTGCAAAAGTGATTGTAACCCCCAAATATAGTCTAACTCGTGCACAAGTCGACCCTTGATTTTTGGTCACGAAATTATTCATTAATGATGTGCGTTATTTTTTCATTATTATTACTATTATTATTATTTGCAATCTCACAGCAGTTGCCCGGTTGTTAACCGCTGGAGTTTGAGTGGTAGCAAGTCTCCTCAAGTCTCCAGCCTTCCTCTCCTAGTACTCATAGGTTGCAGCAATACTGCGATTTACAGTTTCACACCGGTTGCCCAGTGGTTATCGCTGAAGGCTGAGTGACAATAAGTCTTCTCAGGTCTTCAGCCCATATCTCTTCTCTCCCTCGCCAACCACGCCAGTGGTGTGGTTCACATTTCCGCTTTCATTTCCCTTCCTCTGTTAGACCACTGCTGAGATTTAGTGTCACAGTCCTAATATTTCTAGCACTCTCCTCAGTATCCGCGTGGTTCCTAGCAGTGTCGTGGTCTGTACAATCTCAATCCTTTCTTCTATCCTGAGCTCCTCCAGTCTCGCCCTCAGTGTCTTTGGGACAGTTCTGAGTGCGCCTATTATCACTGGTACTACCCTGATTTTCATGTTCTCACATTTTCTTCTGTTCACTTGCCAGATCTTGGTATTTTTCAAGTTTTTCACTCTCCTTCCTCTTTACTCAATGGTCTGCAGGCACGGCCATATCTATTATTTGGCAGGTTTTCCTTTTCTTATCTACGATTATGATTTTTATCACTACTATTATCATCATCATCATTATCATTCTTATCGTTATTATCATTATATTTATCATTATCATTATCACCATCATTGTTATCATAATTCAGCACCTTACTTTCGTACCTTATTAATATCTCCACACGTACCATATAGGCATCATCATCATCATCATCCTTTTATCATCTGTCGTTGGACATAGACCTTCCCCAGGATTCGCCACACTTCTCAATCATGGGTGTCGCAGAGTCAGTGCCTTCTGAATTTGTCAAGTTTATCTCTCCGTCTTTCATTCTGTCGGCCTTGGTTTCGCATGTGATCTCTGGGGATCCATGTTGTGAGGCGTGATGTCCATCGGTTGTCTGTGATTATTGCAACACCTCTAGATAAGATCTACAAAATAGCGATCAGGGTACGTAACACATGTGCAATCAGTGCGAGGATTTCCCAGAAATTAACACCATGAGAGGTGAAAGAAAGAAAAAGTCCCTGGATCAGAGATAACAACACCGTCGATCCACTCAAAATAGCTGGTAAGATCATCACTGGGAAACTAGCGATTCCATTCAACTTATGCCTAAAACAAAGTGAAGTCCTGGGAGATTGGAACACGACTATCATAATGCATTTATATAAAAAAAGAGGGAAACCCGGAAGATCTCAACAACTACAGGCCAATAATCTTATTCAACTGCATCTACGAACTTTTCACAAAAATCATCACCAACCAAATCACATAACCACTAGATGAAAACTAATCACAGTAGCAAGCTGGCTTTAGAAAGAGCTACTCGACCATGGACCATCCCCATTTGATGAATCAGCTGGAAGAAAAAGCAGCAAAATACATAATGCCTCTCGTTGCAGCATTCATCGACTTCAAGAAGGGTTTTGACTCGGTGAAAATTCCCATGGTCATGAAGGCCATCACTGTACAATGTGTAGACCCAATATACGTCAAAGTACTGCCACATATATACAAACACAGCAACTCCTTTCTCAGGCTACATAAAGACTCTGAACCCTTTCAGCACCAAAAAGAAGTAAGACAAAGTGATACCAGCTCACCAAAACTCTTCACAGTCAGCCTCGAGATGATCTTCAGGAACCTAAACTTGGAAAATAAAGGAATCAGAATAAACGGCGAATACCTGAGCAACCTCAGATTTGCAGATGATTATTGAGTCATTTAATTTTAATCATTCAAGCTTTGTTATTTTACCTTATTTTGAAGTCTCAACTCAGCTCACACAGTTCCAACGTGTGATGATCAGACATGAAATCTAAAGAGTTTCTATGACGGATTTTTTTTATTGTAATCAGCAAGACAAAGATTATGTGCAACAACCACATCGGAGATAAAAACATTGAGATCAAAATCGAGGACACAGAACTGGAGAAGGTACATCACTTCATCTGCCTAGGACAACGAACCTCCATGAGACCCACAAAAGAAGAAGAAATCGAGCAAAGAATCACACTAGGATGGCAAACCTTTGGCAGAGCAAGCTTAACCTTCAAAAATAAGAAGATCCCATTAATCCTAAAAAGAAAGGTGTATAACCAATGGATCCTCCTAATAGTCACTTATGGAACTGAAACATGGAACCTAACCAAGAGGCAGATCTGCAAATTGAGAACCATGCAATGTGCACATGAAAAAATTATGCTCAACCTCACATGGAGAGACCACAAGACAGCAGTAGTACGTCCGGGAGAAGACAGGAGTCAGGGACATCATAGAATTCATTAAAAAAAAAAACACAAATGGCAATGGGCTGGCTCTGTCGCAAGAATGGCAGACAAAGGGAGATAACCAATGTTAGCTATCACCAATCATATAATTTTAAATTTAATGCGTTTTTTTTAAGTAAAAAACATGTTTAAAGGAATAGATAAAAACAATCGTTAAAAATGATAAAACACTCTTCTCTAAGCAAGAAAAAATTCTAAATAAATATAGTTCACAGCGAACATATCTTCCAATAAATATTCTGCTATTAAAGAGGGGTCCAATTAGAAGAGGCCCATTGGGATACCCCACCTTCCCTGAAGTCTACCACTGGATATATCTGATCATTTAAAAGATGAAAGATAATTATGTGTTCATCTCTTAAACAAAGTAATAATTTATTAATTCTTTCACCAAAAGTAGTTTTGAAAGTTTTGTGTATACTTGTAATTACTACACATTAAAACGAGATGCCATTGAAAAAATTGGAGGTTGGTTATTTTACACTACACAATTCAGGAGAAAAGTTAAAACTGCCATTTGGGCTTTCAATAAACAACACATTTATCAAATTATTGCAGTATTGAAAAGAAGAAGTTTAATACGCTCCATAAACGTACCAGTAATGTCAAAATGCATTCAAATGTTATTTTGTATCCATACACAGAACTCTGTCCCTCGGCCATTGTTTGGGGAAAGACTGTCCCATCGCAAAAAAACTTATACGGCACATCCAGAATTGCATCAGAGTTTACTAATGTACCTTGGCACATGGGTTGAAAATTGCCAAGTTAGACTCAAGAAACACGTGAAAATTTGTTACTTTTTAAGAAAAAAAAAAGATTTTTTCATGTTTTAAGAGGTGGTTCTGATTACTAATATGATATCTTTAATGTATATAATGAAAATGATATTTGAAAAATATATAAGATACAGTAATCTGAACAGGAAGGGTTAATAAGTTCTGATGAAAATACTCCTTACTTGATTGTCTCCTGTTCTGAAAGACGTATGACGTATGACAACTTGACACCACTTTGAAATCTAAGTACGTGCCAAAAGTGAAATCACTCGTCTTGTCTCCCAGACGCAGACAGAGTGTTGTCATACAAAGACAATGGCTCTACCAAACATGAAATGACAAACTTTTTCTGGACTGATCATGTCAGCTTTTGCTGGCGCTTGTAAAATGCATGTATGAAATGCCTGTTATGCCCAGGTCTGGTTAGTTGGGCTCTGCTAACAAAACCGACAGTTGGTCGAAACCTGGTGCCTGGGTAACCATGCTTCTGATTCGGATTTCAGGCGCTTACTTGCTAGGAGAGTCGGAATAAGCATCGGGGTTGGGAAATTTGTCACAATTTAAAAAGTGGAGCATGGCGTTCAAAATAAGCCGGGGGGAATAGAAAATCCGTGACAAATCAAAAAAGCTGCGGGTTGGTTGAAATGATCTGGGTGAGTAGAAAACTATCGCCAAAGTCACAATTCAGTGTGAGAAAGTCGTTCGAGGAAGATTTATAATAAGGATGGGTAGGCACATGGGAAGTAAAAAGGTATAGTATTGATAATTATTATTTAATCGTTGTTTTTTGATGTGAATATTTTGACAAATCTATTGTTGGTTCATGTATCCAACTATTAGAGTGGAGACAGTCGAGATGGGCTCTCGAAACTTATTTAACGGGGGTGAGGCCGACAATTAGGCACCTAAGGGTACTGCACACACCCTTTAGCCTTATCCTGGGCACACTAAACTCTACTCAAACACCGGTAAACGATTGAGTCCATCTATTTTAATAATGTACGATAGCAATGGCTTAGAAGTTTTGATACCTAGCCCTACCCGAGAATCTTTGGGGCCCTCTTCCTTGTTCCCCTTGCTCCCTTGTTCCCCTTGCCCCCGGTGCAATGCACCGGCTAGATCACCATCTTAGAGGCCCTACTCATTGCATTAACAAGGATAGAATAAAAAATACGCCCTGATATCGTCAGCAATGGCTTATGCAACTGGGCAATTTCTGAAAACGCTGACGACTCAACCTGATACAGCACCATCATCATTTTGGGAGTCTGGGAACACTGAAAAAAAATGACCATATAAATTGATAATGATTGCTTTTCTTTGTTTACGCCGTTTAGTTTTCTATTTTTGGATGGAGGGATAAACCTTTATCAGCTTTATTGAATACAAAACGCAACTTTTTTTCCTCTTTGATGTTACACCTTTTTGTAATTGTAGGAATCGAAGCAATTGATTAAAAAAGCGGAATAAACCTTTTTTTTTCTTTACGAAATGTTTCCATTTTGTACTCTTTTTCTCTTTATCAGAAACCTCCAACCAAAACTGTCAACAAAACTTTTAAAATAGGTTTCTTCAGTTCTCATGCTGATCTGGCTTGCTGGCTTCGTATGTTTCACGCGGACACGCCTTGCCAGTAAAGGTAGAGACCGTCCCCGCTTTTAAGGAACTTTTTTTTTAGATACCCTTAACCAAAACTGTCACAAAAGGTTTCTCCTGTTTTCAGGCTAGATGGCTATGTATGTACCACGTGTACTGGCCACCCTGGTGGAGCTAGAAGGCTGAAAATATAAAGATTTACTCCTTATTATATCTCAGAAAAACGTTGTTTTTTTTTAATTAATATTTTCCCGAAATAATTTCGTAGTGGTGCTCAATTAATACTGTAACATTCAAGAAGTGATCTTGGAATTTCAACATTTACTCCTTATGAAGTCTCCGAAAGACCATTTTACGGTTCTTTAATTCCTTCCCCATGAACAAGTTTTTAGTGGGAGGGTCATTTTGCAATGTAAAGTTTTCCTAATGGTCCTTTAGTTTATGTCACGTTTGTTTTTTTGTTTTTTTTAATTCAGACTTTTTAACGATCATGGTCTAACAAGTGTCTAAAGAAATAACTTCTTCAACGACCACCTTTTTTAATTGATCACCCTCAACATGGAATGCAGTTAAAAGACTTTTGATACTCAATGGTCTCTAATGAGTGATTAAACACATCTGTTTTCTTTTCTTTTTTTTTCTTCTTTTTCTTTTTCGGGAGCTTGGTAGAAAAATACGATTACATTTGCCGACTGTACACCATTTGTGTTACTAATTAAGGTCTCTTCTTAATTGACCACCGCTAATGAAACGATTCGGCTAACCTTGTGCCGGTCTGTAAAAAGCTCGCCTCTTGTGTTCCAATATGTTTAAACTGATCTAATCACTAATGAATATAAAAAATGAGTTGTTAACGAGCAAACAGGTGTAAATCAGTGATTTAACGATAGGCACAAATTAGTCTCCGAATTCAAAGCATAACAGGTAGCACCTTATTAGCCAGAATTCCGAGATGATTTATCATGGGTTAAGGTCGTCTGATGAGTTTTCCTTTCTTCTTTTCCTTCTCTTATTTTTCTTTCTTTTTTTTTTTTTGTCTCTCTGAAGTTTCTATTTTCTTCTTTTCTTTTGGTTATCTTCCCCTTCGTTCAAGCATTTTGTATTGTTTGCTAAAGTCGGCTTTTTGAGAGTTCAATAATTTGTAGGAAAATATTGGGTAGATTTTATCGACAGACAACACTGAACTTTCTGCTCAAAAAAGCCTGACTTTCAACAGTCCTGATCATTTCTCTCTGGTATTCTTTATCTTAGAATAAGTTTAATACAACAAGCATTATTTGGAATTACAAAGTTTTATATATATAATAAAACACATTGAATCCTCTGCATAGGTTTGGGATTATTTTTTTGGTATCTATTTTATTAACCTGAAAAACCGTTACAAAAGTGTTTGAATAAGCGCAAACGACTCTTCCTTTCTCCTCAAACAAGGGCAGATAACTTGTTTGTCCTGAACTAAATTACGTCTTCACAACAGAAAGCACTCATACAGCGCATACCTTTGCCAATGCCATTGTCTGAGGAAGTGATAGTGTAAGTACCTGCCCTCCAAAATGAATCACCTTTTCTGCAACTTCTTGCCCAACTTTTCAGGGAATTTCAATGAAATTCCCTGAGCACTTTTGGAGATATCGTGTAGACAGACAAAATGGAAAGATGGACACGGGTGAATGGATATACATATCCCTCTCCATCTTCATTGACAGGTGTATCTACTAACGACTCATCTCAAAATGTCTGGCTATTGTTACTTTCCCGCTCGAAAATGGCTGCTGCTACAGCTGTAGGGTTTGTTTCCAGACTTAGGGTTGATATTGTGATGGTTAGCGTTTGGTTTGGGGTCGTTGTCGTCTGCTTCCCTGAGTTTGAATTTGCTATCAGCGCCTACAATCCCACAGCAGCAGCAGCAGTTGTTTTAAAACAGGAAAGGTCACAATTGTCTCATGTAATAACATGAGTATTGTGGTATAAAGCAACCAAGATATGACAGAAAAAACAGACCAAAAAAAATGGTCAATTTTTTTCAAACACTTTCACTTATGCACAAGGTGTCGTGGAGAAGTTGGGACGTTGGCTGCATTATTTCGTCTGTCTGCTTTAATTCTCAGGAAGAAAGGGATAGTCATTGGTCAGGAATTATATAAAGCATTATTGACAGCATATAGCTACTATTGTAATGTAATGTGTAATTATTTTATATAGGGTTCTATCTACAAGGTAACTATCATGATAAACTGACCCCTTACTCTCTGTTTATATATATATATATATATATATATATATATATATACTAACTAGGAACCACCGATTGGGCGGGTTTCAGCTATTATAACATTATCATCATTGCAAGTCCACTGCTGGACATAGGCCTTTCCCATCTCCTTCCATGATGACCTTGGTTGTGCAAATTTCTGCCATGTCTTACCAATGAGCCTTTTATATCTTGTCCCTCCATCTAATCTGGTCTTTTCCATCTGCGTTTAATGTCGCATAGACACTTATCGGTTAATTCCTTTCCTCCATTTGCTATTCTCCATTCTAGTTTAGTGTCAAGCTCATCGCAATTTTTGTCGTTTGATTATTTGTAGAGTATCTTTCAGTCTGGTCCACCCTCGGATCCGTGGTGATTTTTTTCTATCTTATACCTAGCAATGCCCTTTCCATAGCTCTCTGTAGAATTCTGAGTTGGTTTTCAGTTTGTCACACATCCCTATGTATTATGTATTTGTTGGACACTTTATGTTTAAGCTTATTGGCAAGGTGTTTTTCAATATGATTTTCAGTCGGAAAGAATTCTTGGAAGCTTTGGAATTAGTAATTTTTGAGCAAGAGCTCAAACAGTTATCCTTGTATTAGTTTTCAAAGATCCCTTAGATTTCCATCATCAACAGTTGATTGAGGGCGTTTTTGAGGTTTATTATCCCGGTGTTTATCTCCGGAAAGGAATTTGTTGAACCAATGTCGGGTCTCTCTTCCTGAGCAACTTTCCTATCTAAATGCAAAATCGCTGTTCCTAAGTACGTGAGCAACATTCTTACTGAGTTCAAACTCATATAAAAAACAATCGTCCGATTTCCTCTGAGGGTAGTATCTCTAAAAGTTGAGGATAATCTAATCAAAACTATCATGATGAATCATAAGTTGAAAATATGAAAGAAAGCTAATGTCATAAATCTAGTTGATATGCATAACTACATTTTCTTCTTCATATCTAGTCGAAATCACAATCTTAAAGAAAAATGCCCCCAAATGGCCATTTCATTTGGGACAACCTAACAGGTAATGTTTGTTATCAAATATTTTGTATGTGTCTTTTCCGTAGACAAGTTTTTGAATGTGAAAGCCAATATTCTGGAGTCAAAATAAAGATAACAAGATTGGCTGGGGCACAAAAAGAAAAAAAACGTTGATGAGAAGTTTCAAAAGAGAGAGAGAGAGAGAGAGAGAGAGAGAGAGAGAGAGAACGTGTGGGGAAAAGAAGATAAGAAAATGTCTTGTTAGGAAAATAAATGCTTTCGTTGTCCAAGATTTTGAGAAATTACTGCCAGCGTTTTGCAAATAAACAGTAAGTCTAATCACTTTGACCTCGAAGCCAACTTAGCGGCTAAACTTTGAGGAAATCTATGATCAGTTAAACTGTAAAGTGGCCAATCAACACGTTGCGTAGGAAGAACAATAGGGAAACAAATCTGGTTAGTCACTCAATAGGAACCATTGCATCACCAAGGGTTTTCTTTGGCCGTCTCCGGGGTGATCAATTAAAAACATTTTAAATAAGGGGTGACCAATGAATAAGTCATTCCTCTCATCTCTTCTTGGCTCACTAAAAGTCCGACCCCCCCCCAAAAAATAACAATGCTACCGGACATAATCTGAGGGACCAATTTTGCATAAACTCACATTATAAATCGAATCCCACACAGAAAATATTTTTTAAAGGGTGTAGGGGATTCGAAAAAAACAAAAGTTATATCTAGAATCATAGAAATCGTATTTTTGAATGTTTAAATATCAGCCCTTTAGCTCCATTTTTCCAGCCTGTACATACGATACATACATACCTGGTCAGCGAGAATCACCTACAAACTGAAGAAACCAGAGTTGACAGATTTGGTTAACAGTTTATAATAAGATCATAAATGTTTATTTGATGTTAACGTTGAAGATTTCATTAATACTGGTTACTCCCCCCCATCCGCAATCCGAAAATTATAAAAGCTTTCGTAAGCTGAAATGGTGGAAAGCGAAACAGCAACTATCATCAATTTATATGGGAAAAATCTTTGATTGTTCACGACCCCAAAAGATGCAGGTGACGGTATGTTAGACTGAGTCATCGGGGGCTGAGGTGGTGAGAGGTAGAAGAGACTAGTGTGTATGAGAGAGAGAGAGAGAGAGAGAGAGAGGGGGTACTGTTGTCTCTATAAGAGTTTCCTGCAAAGCGAACGCTGAACTTTACACCTTTTTTTCGTAAAAGCAAGACGGAGCAAACTTTCGGAAAGCAGGGTATACCCGTTAGGAAATATGACCAAAACAGTAAGTCACTGACTGAAAACCGACTCTTTATCTTGTCATAGTAACTTAATGAGGGTAGGTTAGTTTGGCACAAGGCCACAATAGTGAGGCACCAATGAGACTTAAACTTACAAGTTTGAACTTGTCTAAGAGATAAGTTTGCAAACTATTGAACCATTGTCGACATACACTAATAACTGATTTATATGTCAGCGGATAAGACGACCGTCTGGTATGACGAGACCCCAATTTCAGTCTGTATTTCATGGTTTTTGTTCACCGTTTAGACACTGTTTTGGGAGTGTCTTTTGAGTGTTTCAAGTACCTTATCTGTTGTAATACGTGATTGTTATTTATTGTGTGGCTTTGTTAGACTCAATGCGTCTATATAGGGAGACTTCAGCAAAGTGATGCTGGAGACAAGTTTTCTAGCAATCACATTGTAGGAATCTAATGATATCATTATTTACAAAGTGTAGCTTAATATGACACAAAGCCCTAATGAAGGGCATAGATGGAACACAATTCTATACTCTTTTACAATACATACTACATACACGTTGATTATATCTTTATTTGCCTTGAGTAGATAATTGAAGAATTAGTACTGGTGTACATAATTCTTCTTGCCAAATTTTCCCTGGGCTAAATCATGGTGACAAATGACTAAATAATATAATTATCTCCCTTGTGTCTAGTTTGAGAAATTATCCTCATTTTTCTCTGAGTCAAGTGTTTGTTAAAGATGGCCTAACTTTTAAATTCATTGACTGCTTGTAACCGCTTGAACTGACAATGGAACTCTTCAATTAATAGAATTAAAAGTTATAGAACTTTTCTGTAAATTGAATAGAAAATAAAAATTTTGACCAAACCTGTTCATTTTGATCAAGAGTTATTCACCTTGATCACAGCATTCAGGTTTTTTTAATGAATTTAAAAGTTAATATTAGAGACGTAGTAATCATTTCTTCCTTTGTTTTCTCCTTAGTAACAGACGGAGATGATTATAAATGTTTTTGTTTTTTTTTGGCATAATTTTGATTTCGGTCCTTAAAATATTTTAGCTCTTTCCAAATAACCATTGCTGTTACTCCAAGACTTTCATCTCAGTGGCAGTGCTAGTTTCGGGGTCCCTGTTGACTAACAAGAAGCAGATATGAATGCAAGTATATATTTACACACACACACGCACACACATATATATGTGTATATAAATATATATCTTACTGACCTTCCAGTTCTACGTACGGGTAAAATGCCAGCCTCTGGGTCTGAAACAAAGGTTTCAATCCTACCTCGTGGTACTGGATGTGATATTGGATAGTCTATTGCCATACTGAAGAACTGTAATACCAGGAAACGGCTGTCTGTGGATGACACAATTATTAATAATTGTTTTATATATTTATAAAAACACCCAACCACACAATCGGAAAATGGAAATCCAATGAAACAAACGTTTTAGAATGATATTGAATGGAGAGATGAATTCTGTTGTTAATGAAGCAAGGGAGTTTGACCTCAGCTTAGCCAAATATGTTTAATTGGTTTTCTTGTTTTCTTTGTGTGTGTATGTGTGTGTTTGTTTTCCTTTGGTTGGGTTTCCATTTTTTCATTGTCTGTCTGGGTGTTTTTATAAATATATATATATATATACTCTTCCAACTCTGGAATTGAGCACCGTGCGTAAGTAAATATATCGCTTAAATTCGGTCATACTGACCGTCCAGCTCTGCGTAGGGCAGGGGTAAAATGCCAGCCTCTGGGTTTGAAGCGAAGATTTTGTTCCTACCTTGTGGTACTGGATGGGATATAAGATTGTGTATAGCCACACTGAAGAGTTGTAATACAAGGAAACGGCTCTCTGTGGATGACACAATTATTAATTATACATATATTAGAAAGTCAAGATGTCATAAAGACTGTCGATATAGGTTTCTTCAGTTCTTGAATTTGTCTGGTTTACTGGGTGATGGTCTATGATTTATATGTACAGATTACGTCAACGGAGCTTGAGGACTGAAAATTTCAACATTTACTCTATATAATGTTCAGAAAGAAACGTTTTTCAGTTTTTTGAAAATTCGTTCCCTAAATAGGTTTTTAGTGTGTGCATGGGGTGGGGGGGATAAATTTGCAATATAAATTTATGCAAAGTAGATCGTTTAGTCTAAGACCTTCCTCAGGATTCACCACACTTCTCTATCGTGGGCGTCGCGGAGCCAACTCGTCTAGCTTGTCTCTCCATCTAATACTCTGCCGGCCTCAGTTACGCATATGATCTCTTGGGATCCATCCTGATGTCCATCGATTGTCCACCATTCTTGCAACATGGCCAGCCCATTGCCATTTGATTTGTGTTTTTTCCCGGATTTATTGTGCTTAAGTAACTAGTCCATTTACCACCCCTTTTACCAATTTTCCTAATAGATCACCCTCAACAGGGAATTCTGCCAAAAGACGTTAGCCATGTAACAGTTTCTATTGAGTGACTAAACAGCCTTGCAAATATATCGGCTGCAGTTTTATGCAGAAGATATAGGCCAGATCCGTTGATTAATTAGCTTTCAATCAAAATTAATTTAATTAGTAATCTCTAATTGGCAATAAGTAATCTTGATTTGTCTACATCTGTATTAACAGAGGCAATTCTCCTATTTTTATTCATATTTGATTATCAACACAGATGTACGATATCTGAATTTTCCACGCCATATAGTTTGTTTATCTTGTAAAAAAGAACATAATAATATAGGAACTTGCATGTACTTGTCAAAACTCATGGGGTTATTTATGTATGGATAGCCAAAAAGAAGAATGAAGCTATTTTATTCTTGATGATTCGAGTATCCTAATTGAATCACCGTAGTCACCAAAGGTGGCAAAGTGTTTTATTTGTGTTTTTTTTTTTTTTTGTTTGTGCGTGTTTGTGTTCTTGCAATTCTGGTCACACTCTTTTTGACTACAGAATTGGAAAAGTGACATCAGTACTCCATTAAACTACTCCTAAAAATGTTTACTTTTTAATTTTTTGAAAAATGCTTTTATAATCTTTTAGGGACCTGATTTTACCCGTTTCATTAATAACATTTAGATCCTCCAGAATGTAGATGTTTTTTTTTTTTTTTTTTTTTTTTTTTACTGTATTTTACATTTTTCCGGTGGAAAACGCCTATGATGTCATAAATAGAATTTATTCTGACCATATTTATTCCTCGATGGAATTATTTTTACATGACTTGAAGTTTTCTCACATCAGTTGTTCAATTATTGATCGGACATAAATCTCAAGTCTTAACTATCATCATCATCATCAGTTTTTCAACGTCAAACGTTAGACAGAGACCTTCCCCAGGATTAGCCACACTTCTCTATCATGAGCGTTACGGAGCCAGAACTTTCTGAACTTGTCTAGCTCGTCTCTCCATCTAATATTCAACCGGACTCGGTTCCGCATGTGATCTCGGGGGATCCATGTCGTGAGTCGTGATGTCCATCAGTTGTCTGCCATTCGTGCAACATGGCCAGCCTACTGCCATTTGAGTTTTTTTGATAGATTCTATGATGTCCCTGACTGTTGTCTTTCCCCGGATGTACTGTGCTGTCTTGTGGTCTCTCCATGTGAGGCCCAGCATAATTATAACAATGAACAAATATCAAACATTTAACATTTCTTCCAGTTTCTCTCTCTCTCTCTCTCTCTCTCTCTCTCTCTCACTTCTTTTCGTTTATTTTCAAATAGACAGCATTTCAGTGATCTATTCTTTGTTGTCATGACAACAGACTATCACATTTTATAATGCTTGTATAGTTTTATTGGATCTGTTGATATATTTAACATGGACCAATTCATTATAACTTTCAGGTCGTAACAGAATTCTGACCAGACAATTATACAATCAACCAAATATATTAATTTGCAAGTATGGCTTTCATTATTATAATAGGTTAATCTTTGAATGATTTCCACTGGTTAACTTACAGAGCTTAGTTGGTAAGGTGCTGATTATTTTCTCTGAGACAAATGATTATGAAGGTAAGTTCAACTCTCAAATTCATACAAAAGAAAAAAATCCCAATGTCAAGGGAAATAACTTCTGATTTGAATCATCCTCGCTTTACCATTTGACAATTTTTTTTAGATGTGTCCAGACATCTCAAGAAGACGCTTTTCAGTCACCTGGTCGGTCTGTTGATCTATTTCAATCACGTTACACAACGGAAATAGGAAAGAAGAGGTGTGATGTCATTAAGAAATTATCGGCTATGATGTCATTGTAGAAAGTAGGTTTTCGGCATTTTTGTATTTTCAAGAAAAAGAGAAAATCGTTGGAGTTGATCAAACAGGGAGATAGAAATGAATATAGTTTTTTTTTTTTTAGAAGTGACAGCTCAGTCACCAGCTGGTTATATTTTGACAAAACTTAGATACATATATCGCGAGCATCGACAATAAGTAATCTTTTTCGCAACAGATGAAAGAGAATAGGGTGATGAGTTTCATTTATCGTCCATCGAAATGTTACTGTTTAATTTGTTAGTTTTTTTTTTACATTGGGTATCGCCTGATTCAGTAGGGGTCTTTCTATTTTCGTACTTGGATACTATTTTGAAAGCCAAAATTTACGTTTTGAAATTTGGGGTCCATACTCAAAACACTTTATATAAGATTCAACTTTATACTGAGTCACGTTACGGTGTATTACTACCGTAGATGGTGGATTGAACTTGTGGTTATTGTTTTCATTCAGTTCACAGAAGAGTTGCATTATTTTCCATGATATTCATTGAAGAGTTCCACTGTCAGTCACGAGCGGTTTATGAATTTAAGAGTTAACATTACAGGCGTAATAACAATTTCTTCTATTGTTTTCTCCCTAGGAATCATCAGAAACAATTACAAATATCTTTCTTTTGGCATAACTTTAATTTCGTCCCTCCGAATATTTTGGCACTCTCCCAAGAGCCAGTCTGTGAGTCTCAGACTTTCATCTCTGTGGCAGTGCGGGTCTTGGAGTTTGTATCGGTTGACGGGGAGCCGATGTAAGTTGTCGGGGAAACCAATCAATTGTAAACACCAAATATTAACAGGAGAAATATGTTAATCTAAACTGAGGCGAAACAGCAAAGGAGAAAAGAGAGTGTGAGGTAATTTCTAAATGGCATTCTCTGCAGATAGATCAGAACTCGAATTTGAGTGATTCATAAAGACAGAATTGTGGTGACTATTTGTCATGAAATTTTATGTGTACATATATTGAAACATAGAGAGCTGGATGAGTTCAAATTTCCCCCCTCTCTCTCTCTCTCTCTCTCTCTCTCTACGTATAACACTAAGATATGGATATATAACCCGACGGAATGATCATGAAATGCATTATATTATTTGAAACTCTATTTGAAATGGCCTCCCGTTGTTACACAGGAAATTGGCCAAGACAATGTAAACATAATCAACAATTAAAGAAAATGGGGCTGCTGCAGGAAGCGAACCTGCGATTGATTAAGGAGCCTCTTTGATGTAGCGTTGCTCCTGCCTTTGAGCTAAACAATCTGGTGGAAAAGCAAAGGCCTAAATAAGTGCTTTATCCCCATGTTCTCACTTTTGTTCATTCACTGTCCTTGGCTATACTATTGTTTCTCAACTTGGACAATTACATTGGATATATGATCTGACAGGGTAATACAACGCATTTCCCAAATATATGTATGGTAACTTCTTTAGAAATCACAATACCCCAAAAAGGAACAGAGAGATAAAATACGAGTGGTCAAACTGATGAAAGAATAGTCGGATGGAGCCCCACTAGCAGATAAATTCGAGATGTCTCCGGGGAGACTTGAAGAAATATTCTAAATTCGATTAAGTTAGTACCAATTCGCTTTTAGAAGTAATAATTTACCAGATCTTGATTAAAAACTCACTATGATAACATCCTATAGATCTATTTATTTAAAAGAAACGATTTGAAAAAAAAAATATACTAAAATACCCCTGAGTGACGATGACAGGGATAGAATTAAAACAGGTAAAGCAGAAGGCTTCGTTTCCATGATGGTCCCCTACGAGGTTGGGAAAGAAAAGAGGAAACGTAAAATATAAGATCAAGAGGGAATGGAAATATATTTACAATGGACTTCATTTATCCCTTTACGGATGACCAAACGGTTAAAACAAATCAGAAAATATTTACAAAATACAATATTTTTTTTACACCGATTCCTGTCTACCTGTTTTCCATATGTTCATACGGGGGATTTGTATATACAGACAGATCAAAATAAAAATCAGATTATGTATCAGCAAATATTTCACACCTACACACACATAAACAAACCCACCAACATTTGTATTTATCTTCTATATAGACGTATAAATTAAACATATTCGTTGGTAACTACAGATATAGTACACACGCGTAAATTGGCTAATTTATCTATAAAAATACGTACATATACGGACCAAGTTCAGGCATAGAACACAGACTTGGAGACATTTATCTATCCTACATATCACATATATAAACAATGAATTATACTTATGTTTGAAGTATGTATATATACATGGAGAGAGAGAAAGAGAAAGAGAGTGGTGTTAGAAATATGCTTCCTAGCAGTCTCCTAACTTATGTTTAGAAGTATGAATAATGATAAAAAATTTCCTTGTCTATTAATTTTACATAAGCAAGATTATATATACGTACATGTGTGTGTGTGTGTTTGCAAATATATTTGTAGTTAGATAATATAATTTACACATAAATGTATGAGAGTGAAATGACAATATTAGAAGGCTTGCAGTAACAAATTATTTCACTCTCATATTGTCGGATTAACTATATTCCATACCACAACATGGATCATATTTGACTGTGTATATCTGTTTTTTATGTACATGCATATATTTAGACAGACAGTGACATGCATGAAAATATACATACACCTCTCTCTCTTGCTCTCTCTCTCTATATATATATATGTATAGTCTACAAAAGCTTTATTGCTTTAAACACTGAGCATTACAAAGTATTTTCATTTTTTTTTGTGTGTCACTGGAGTCACTTATTTCCCAATGTCCGTCAATGCAATTTATGTAATTTTCTTCAACGTTTTTCCCCGTTTTATATATACTTTATTATCATGGTACTATGTGTAAAATTCCTCTCTTTGGGATCATCTGTTGTTTATCATGTAACCGTTTCGGGAATTTAAAAAAACAAAACAATTATATAAGCATGGCATCCCAGCAATTTTGATCAAACACCTCCTCCTCTTCAGCAATGATTTTGATACATACCTTATGTCATACGTATATTTTATTATTTTGCTTATTCTATCTAGGGTATTATCATAATGTGTTGTGTATGGATATTATTCTATACTACGTATCACCAAATTTCTTTGAAACACCGGGCCTACTGATGTAAGTTGTCCAAAAAACGTATTTAACGATGAGGGATCAGTGAGTATAACAACAGACGTGCCTCGCTGTTCGTGTTACTTCAATCGAGTGTTCATCCATGTGAGAATTGAATCCGTTGTGTCGGTTTTAATCTCAAACTGCACGCAAACCAACTCATGATATCATCTTCAAGAATACTAATTACGCAAAAAACTTCTCTCAGTTGATATATGCATATATATATATATGTATATATATATATATATCGAGAGAGAGAAAGAAAGAAATGTGTATGCATGCACATTTACTGCAGTTTAATCAAAATGAAATGTGCCAGATTTGCTGATTAATTAGCCTTCAATCAAAATTAGATTATTGAGTACTCTTCTATTGCTAATAAGTAATCTTGATTTGATTGTCTGCATGCTTAATGAAGAAAGCAATTTTTACAATCTTCTCACGTCTAATCATGGACACAAATGTAAGGTATTTGATTTTTACTCCTACACCATATTGTTTGTTTTCAATTTGATCAAGAACATAACTACATCATTAATATTTGAAAGATAATTGCAGGCAAGCTTTCAGAGCCAGGTTCCAAATTAACCATTTACCAAAATAAAAATGAGCACATGCTCAGTACATCAAAAGGGAAGAGGGCTCCACAGTTTCAGTGACCAGATCATATTTGTGATAAAAGATTCCATACCCTGCCTGACTTTTGGGATTACTTTGTGAATACTTAATACAGTAAGTCGTCACGATTGAAAAAATATATATATTTATTTCTGTCTTTCTGTTGGATTAACCTCACTCTAACCCCAACTGTTTTCTCTTTTTAAAAATGCAAAAACTCATACATACTATAATATTCATTGAAGAGTTCTATTGTCAATTACAAACATGAATTTGAGAGTTGATATCAGAGGCGTAATAATAATTTCTTTTATTGTTCTCTCCAATCAACAGAAACGATTACAAATATTTCTTTTTTTTTTTTTTGGCAAAACTTTAATTTTGTCCCTTCAAATATTCTGGCACTCTCCCAAGAACCAGTCCGTGAGGGTAAGACTTTCATCTCTGTGGCAGTGCTGGCCTTCGAGTTTGTATTTGTTGAAAAATTGCATTTTATCCATTTCTCTAGATCATAATTATAAGTTATTCAATTGCTTATATTGAATAATGCTTCTTGGTGTAAGATGAATGGTCTGGAAGAAAACCGAATTTTCCAAAATCTCAATATCAGTATTCATTAAATTTTAAACATGGTCTTAATACACTGTTAGTCAAGCAAATGAATGACCAAAAGGGTCACGATTTTTTAGGCTGTGCTTAGGGTATCAGTTGGCATTAACCGAACCTGTTCGATGCCTAATTGTTAGAGTGCTATCTCAGTAAGGTTACCAAGGATGAGTTGTGAGTTCAGATTTTGTCAGAAGCTATTCCTCATTTTTGATTCAGTGATTTGCAAGATCACACATTTGAAGGTCACAAGTTCGAAGTATACAAAGAGAGTCGTAAAAAACGTTATCAGCAGATTCTCTTTCAAGTGCTGAGTCACTGATCAGTGGAATAATCTTCCAGGGCTAATGGTGGAAGAAATGAGCCTGAATGCATGCAGAAATTGCAGAAGTGAAAAGGAATTATTTAGATTTCGATGCAATATAATCTGATCGCCCAACAAGATACATAGTGATCAACATATGTTAGAACGTTGTACAAGAGGCCATCACTACAGCTTTATCCCAGAATACTATTATTATTATCTTCATCATTATCTATGTTCTTTACAATCTATTGCCAAGTCGTTACTAACAAAAGAAGGTGGAAGTGATATACATTTTTTCTCTCCAGTCTTATTTTGTGTATTGAAGTTTATTGTGTGTATTGGAGATTTTTTTTTGTGTGTATTGCAGCTTTTATATTACAGTTTGCTCTTTTGTGTTGCGAGGAGTTCTTTTGTGTTTTGCTTTACATTAGAATACAACAGATGATAGTGCTCTCCTCAATATACGGGCAGTGCCTGTAAGCACCGTCCTCAAGATTTCACAGAGAAAAGGGTCGCCAAAGATTTTAGTGAGATGTTTTTCGGTGCCTTTCTTAAACATTCTTAGTACCCCCGACAGTAACAGTGACAGTGTTTTCAAGTGCCGCGTCTTCTATATCTCGATTTTAAGTTCCTTGCACTAGTTCCACAAGTTCCTTCACGGCACACTCATGATCCTCGGTTAATACTTCGAGTCTATCTGCTTTAACTGACCTGTCAGTATTTAGTCCTATCATCAGCCCTCTATCGTACTTTCTGAAAGTGGTCCATCTCTCCATCTAGTACTCTGCTGGCCTCGGTTGCAGCTGAGATCTTTGGGGATCCATGTTGTGAGTCGGTAGTCTGCTATTCTTGAAACATGTCCTGCCCATTGCCATTTGAGTTTTGGATTCTATGATGTCCCTGACTCCTGTTTTCTCCCAGATATATTTTGCTGTCTTGTGGTCCCTCTGTTTTAGGTTGAGCATGATTATTTCAGTTACCCATTGCATGGTTCACAATTTGCAGATCTGTCTCTTGGTTATTTTCCGTGTTTCAGCTCCATAAGTGACTATTGGGAGGATGCATTGGTGGTAATCCTTCCTTTTGAGACTGATGGGATCTTCGTTTTCGAAGGTCGAGCCTGCTCAGCTAAAGTTCAACCAATCTGGAGTGGTTCTTATGATCACCACCGGAAATTGAGTGACAACAAGTCTCCAGTCCTCCTCTACACAGTCCACAGCAGTACGGCAGATTATCACTGAAGGCAAAGAGACAATAAGTCTCCTCAGGTTTTCAGCCTTCCTCTCATATCTCCTTCACCTATCATAGCTGCGCTGTGGTTCGTGCCTCCAACACCATCTATGGTGTGAATGTGTATTATTATTATTATTATTATTATTATTATTTGGAATCTCACACCAGTTGCCTGGTGGTAACCGCTTGAGTTTGAGTGACAGCAAGTCTCCTCAAGTCTCCAGCCCTCCTCTCCTAGTACTCATAGGTCGCAGTAATTCTGCGATTTACAGTTTCACACCGGTTGCCCAGTGGTTATCGCTGAAGGCTGAGTGACAATAAGTCTCCTCAGGTCTTCAGCTCACGTCTCGTCTCTCTTTCGCATATCATGACAGAGCTACGATTCGTTGCAGTACTTGTATCTCTAGCACCTTCCTCAGTATCCGTGCAGTTCCCAGTAGTGCTGTGGTCTGTACGGTCTCTATCCTCCCCCTAATCCCGATCTCCTCCAGTCTCTCCCTCAGCGTTTTGGGGACAGTTCCTAGTGCTCCCACTATGACCAGTACTACCCTGGTTTTCATGTTCCACATTTTCTTTAACTCCCTTGCTAGGTCCTGGTATTTTTCCCTTTTTTCACCCTCCTTCTTTTTTACTCTATGGTCTGCAAGCACAGCAACGTCTACTATTTGGCAGGCCTTCCTTTTTTTGTCTACTATATATTATTATTATTATTATTATTATTATTATTATTATTATTATTATTATTATTTCCAATCCATGCTGCTTACTGAGGAGTTGTGGAATGGGAAAAATGAAGTAAATGTTTACAACATAAAGCAACAAAAATAAGATGGTAGATAAACTGGTAAAAAATTAATGATATTGATCATTTAACGAGCTCGTATCTATCCAAACTCCTGCGAGAATAGGATATGACACAAGGTTTGGTTTCATGTGGGGAACCTCACACACGAACCTGTTGGTTAGGAATTTCTTCAAAAATTCCCATTAGTCCTCTCAACTATTGTTGCAAAGACATTGAAACACTTGACCTTGTCACAGGTTGAACCCTGATCCCACTCGTCTAGACTACTCAGGGGCATCACATCTGCGTCCGTCTGGACAGAATTCATCATCACCATCAGTCTTTTAACGTCTGTCGTTAGACATAGACCTTCCCCAGGATTCGCCACAATTCTCTATCATGGGCGTCACAGAGCCAGTATTTCCTGAATTTGTCTAGTTCATCTCTCCATTGTGTTTTGTCGGCCTCGTTTTCTCATGTGATCTCTGGGGATCCATGTTGTGAGACGTGATGTCCATCGGTTGTCAGTCATTCTTGTAACATGGCCTGCCCATTGCCATTTGAGTTTTTCAAATAGTTTCTATGATGTTACGAACACCCGTTTTCTTCCTTATATACTGTGCTGTCTTGTGATCTCTCCATGTAAGGTTGAGCATGATTCTCTCATGCGCACGTTGCATACTTCTCAGTTTGCAGCTTTGCCTCTTGGTTACGTTCCATGTTTCAGCTCCATAAGTGACTATTGTTAGAATGCATTGGTTGTATACTCCACGGGCAGAATTATCATCTTTCAGTAATAAAGTTTATTGGGCAAACTTGGTTTTTGTTTGATTGTCTGATGAGATGAAAAATTATCATTATTATTCACTGATTAGTACCTTTACATTGGTTATAAAAATTACAATGTTTCAGCTGTTATACCCTCCAGTCTTATATCACGACGCAATAAGCGTGACAAAGAAGATGGTGGTGTATCAGGCAAACAGAGAAATAGGGAATAACAAGCTTGGTAGTGCTAGGGTCGAACACTCTTGCTTTATTAAGATTTAAAAAGTAAACCAGACAATTCATTTCTCTATTCATCATCGTCGTCAGTCTTTTAACGTCCATCGTTGAACATAGACCTTTCCTGATATTTGCCACAATTCTCTATCATGGGCGTTGTGCAGCCAGTATTCCCTGAATCTGTCTAGTTCATCTCTCCATCTTGTGTTCTGCCGGCTTCGGTTCCGCATGTGATCTCTGGGGATCCATGTCTTGAGTCGCGATGTCCATCGGTTGTCTGCCATTCATGCAACATGGCCAGCCCACTACCATTTGAGATTTTTAATGGATTAAAAAAAACAAACAACTGTGTCCCATTTCAACTCTTCATTAGTAGTTCCTGTAAATAGGTATGGAAAATTTCAGCACAAAGTGAAGAGGGAGTGAAATCGTCATAAGTTTTTGGGTACGTCACTGTGATTCATGCAGGACATCAGTGGTTTTTGGTGTGGTCAGTGTCATTGTCATTGTCGCCATAAATGGAAATAAATTCAAAACTCAATAGTTTGACAGAAGCTATTTGATTATACTCGAATTACTACAAACTGGTAGGTCTTTGTAGCCTAATTGATAAGGCAGCTGTCCTGGACAGGCAGGATCCTGTTTGAATCTTACCAGAGGTTTATCCTTTATTAATATTTCGAATCGATGCTGATTAAAATGATTATGGAAAGATAATCAGGGAGTTGAGATAAAAAGCAACAGAGGTCAAGATGAAAGACAAAGTAGTCAAAAATTGATAATCAAAAACCGTCAACATAGATTTCTTCAGTGTTCAAGTGGTTTGTCTGGTTGGCTATGTATGTATGTATCACAAATGCAGATTGCACCAACGGAGCTAGAAGGCTAAAAAATAAACACTCCTTATCATGTCTAGAAAGAACGTCCTTTGTTTTGTTTCTTTTTTAAAAATCCCCCAAAACATAGGTTTTAGTAGGAATGGTGGTTCAATTTACTATGCAAGTGTATACTGAATTGGTCCCCAGCTTGTGTGAGCTCGCTATTGGAAAATTTCGGCTTTTTTAGTGATCCAACGAAAGACAAAAGAAGTTACTTATTCATTTATCAACCTTTTTCCCCAATTTTTTGATTGATCATCCCCAACGCAACCTACTGGCAAAAGTCATTGGTCACTTGACATTTTCTTTTGAGTGACTGACAGGACCTGTTATTTGTATTTTTCATCTTGGATAGAAAGAAGGTTGGTATCTGTATCTTGAGCGAATGAATCACCGTGTCGTGGAACTAATTGTTCAAAATTACCAGATCTTTTATCTAAAGTTATCTAAACAAAAATAGATCTAAACTTATCTAAAAAATATACCAGCACAAGATCCGGGTATCATTGATCCAAAAAGGCCATAGAGACCTGAAAGACAATTTTTTTTGAAAAACGAAAGAAAAATTCTATCAGATGGTGCCTAGTGGTGTCCTCATTCAAATTTTCAAGCTTGTAGTCCCCAAAATGTGAGTAGGTGTGTCCAGAGATGCCAACAGGGAAAGAAGAATTTGAAGCCCACTCAGCTGGATGGTCGGGCAGGCCATTTACGGGGGCTATGAGGATTCGATTAAAATGCAGATAATTGAATTAGTCAATTAATTTTCGGAATACGGTCAAGAGTCTTAAAATGTGAATCAGCCGTTATTGATTTTACCTCCCCTAGACCTTTATTCGAAGGTGATTTTCCATGGGGTCAAACATTGTTAATAGAAGCTAAATTCCTTTGCCTTTATTTTTGGTCACATTTGATGTCCTAATCCTAAAAAGACTGGATTAATTAAAACACAAATTAAGCAGATTATTTCATTAATTTGTGATGGGTTACTGGCTCTGTTTATGCTTTATATCCCTTGGGTCTTATTTGAAGATTATTTGTGATTAGATCAAATAGAGACGTGCAACATTAATTCGAATTTTTTTGTGAAAATGAGATTGAGCCGATTGATTTTTACTACATTGGAGTTCTTTGAGTGACGAAACTCAAAAAGAGATCAGATTTCAACAGCGTGTGGTTTTCTTTGCTCGGCAAAGGAAGTGTTGGGAACTCTCCCGTGTATGAATTGGTATTGCCTGGGTACACGGGTGCCGGTATGATTCTGTCTGTGTGTCTAGCATCGCTGATATGGACTGATTGACCATTTTTCTGGGGTATTTTTTTTTCTTTTATTCATGGATTATAAACCTGATGGGCCGGAACGTTATGCTAACAAGATCAAGAACACAAAGAAAGAGTTCAATTTTCCGAGCAAATTCGGAATATTAATGAGTCATTTCGAAGTAATAGACCAGGGGTAGGCAACCTACGTCCCGCAGGCTAGTTTTAGTCCGTGAAAGAATTTCGATCAACCCGGGAGCAAATATTGAGATATGCCTATCTTTTTATGTTTTGAAGATTCTTGTGTCGTTTGAAAAGTTTTCAATGATGATTTGATCGAAATGAATTGAGACTAATTCCAGTGATGGACCTATGGTTTGTGTCAACGGGGGT
Source organism: Thysanoteuthis rhombus (assembly GCA_963457665.1). Taxonomy (NCBI): domain Eukaryota; kingdom Metazoa; phylum Mollusca; class Cephalopoda; order Oegopsida; family Thysanoteuthidae; genus Thysanoteuthis; species Thysanoteuthis major. Next base: position 10,219,826 of record OY735242.1, read on the forward strand.
GCGAACTAATGATATCAACCCTCTCTTTCAGAACTTGCTCTCATCTCAAGGTATCTAGAATTTTGGTAATCTTCCTGTATCGATTCTATCCATCATCATTCATCGTGATTCTCCTATATTTTTAGTTCTTTTCTGTCCTCTCTCTTTCTCTAAATTGAGATTCTTTTTTCGTTGCTATCTTTCATCCCCTCATTGACCTTTTTCTTTCTCTCTTTTCCTCTTCCTTTAAAAAAAAGGAAATTCTCCTTCTCTTCCTGTTCCTCATACTTTTGGAAGTGATAATTGGTTAAAGAGGGGTTTGGTGAGTAAGCTGGGTGAGGTAGAGTTTCGTAGCCCAGTTTACTTAATTACTACTCTCACCCTCATCTCCTTCCGATAAATTGGACCCCTTTTTCTCCCGTCCTCCTCTTACCTCTTTAAATCACTACATCTCGTCCTTTCATTGGACAACCATAGCAATCAAAGATGGAAAAGTCTTCTATCCCTTTTTATATGTGCAGGCATTTATGTGCTTGTGTTTTCAAACTCTCTTTTGGCCACACTGTTTTGTCTAAAGACTCGAAAGGTGAACATCAATACCCCACTAGACTCCTTCTAAAAATGCTTTTATTTCATTTTTCGAAAAAAAAAAAAAAAACGTTCCGAAGACCTTTTAGGGGCCTCATTCAAACGGCTTTATTGATAACATCTAGATTCTCCAGAATCTAAATGATTTAAGATATTTTTTAAACTCTATTTTAGACGTTTTTCAGTGATGTCATAAATATAATATATTCTGACCATATTTATCTCCTCGGAATATTTCAACATGACTTCTTCAAATTTTGATGCAAAGGTTGTTCACTTATTGACTGCAGTGTCGAGTCTCGTCGATTTTATCTCCTCTTCCTCCCCCTCTCTCTCTCCCCTATTGATATCTTACCCCGCTTCCTTTTTTCCCTGCCCGTCTTTTGTTTTTCCTGATCTCTCTGTTTAACGTATTAGCTTACAATTTACAATATACGGATGACATTCAATTCGAGAGAAAAAAGAAGTAATTGCTTGAAAAAAAGTTCTTATTCCCTAAAAGTTATTTTTTGCTGAGTCAGAAAATGTTGTTTCAAGAGACCAACATCGAGTGGCATATTTAAAAGAAATTGATCAACTCTATCGAAGAGTGAACAAAAGAAATACAAAAATAGGGTATTTCATTTATTTCAAAACTAAAATTCTATTTGTTTCTTGTAAAAATTTGCTTATATATGCTCATGTAAATTTCTCTTTATTCTAATGACATGCACTCAAAAATATATACATATATTTTTAAAAGTGTCATCAAATCTATCAACCTAGGTTTCTTTCAGTTTTCAAGTTGGTCTGTCGGGCTGTGTATGGATGTATGTATGTATCATATACACAGGACGTACCAATGAAAGTTGAGCTGTAGTTTCAAAACTTTAAAAACTCTTTCTTCCCCCCCCTCTCTCTCTCTCTCTCTCTCTCTCTCTCTATATATATATATATATATATATATATATATATATATATGTATAGATTCTGACAGATCCCTATTTTAGGCATTGGGTTTTTAAACTTATTAATCAACTACAATAAGAAAAAACATTTTTTGTCCTTCAAAGGTCACATTCATTCTAGATGGACTACATTTATCAGAATCCGAATATATGGCATTGGTCTGTGTGTAGCAATAATGGTTTTCGTTATTTGTGCGATGGATGACATCGTTCCTTTGCTACAGGACATGCAATGTCAGTTTCAGAGGGAGCACTTGCTGCAGACCTACAGCATTGTTTGACAGACCCCAGTTTCGAAACCATTGAGCTGGGGACCTGAAAATTTGAAAATTTACTCCTTATTATGTCTAAATGAAAACCATGTCTTTTTTTAATACACCCTCAATATCTTTTTTTTTAGATGGGTTCAGTTTACGATGTAAGTTTATGTCTGCTTGTTATTTTTTGTTTTTTTTTTTGTTGAAAATTCATACTTTGAAAGTGATTACTGCCCAACGAAAGGCGAGAAAGTATCTTATTCATTGATCATCCCATTTTCCAGTGTTTCTTATTGATTACCCCTAAGATGGTATTCTACTAAAAGACATTGGTTGCATGATAGTTTCTATTATATATATATATATATATATATATATATATATATATATATATATATATATATATATATATATATATATATATATAAGTATAAGCTGATTTTTTTGTTTTACAATCACAATAATGAAACGTGCAGCTGGTGCTGAAAAATATGTGAAGCATGAAATGTTGATATCAGCCACGTGATTTTCGTGTTAAATCTAATTCATATATATATATATATATATATATATATATATATATATATATATATATATATGAAATTTTCATTCTTATATATATATATATATATATATATATAGCAAGTGCTGATGAATGCATGAGGCATGAAATGTTAACGCTAACCCGAAGATTTTCCTGTTAAATCCAATAATATATATATACACACACAAATATATATATATATATATATATATATATATATATTGTTTGTATTGTGAATGTGTAATGATCCAAAAAAATGTAGATCAAAATGACGATTGAAATGTGAAAAGAAATACTCAAGAGATAGTTGTTACATCTCATTTTTTTTCAAATCATATGATACACTCATTTACACAGATACAAGCAACCCCCCCCTTCGCAACTACTCAAAAAAATCAGAGACACGAATATTAACATTATCTTTTTCAGCATCAAACATATAAATAGTAATGTTTTTCTCTGTGAACTGTCAAAATTTTTTTTTCAGAAAAATGTGGCAGGCCACCGTCAAAATTCATCGAACTACGCCCAGGGAATAATAAAATATTTTGAGATGTAACACCTATCTGTTGGGCTTTTTTCTTCACCTTCCACTTATTTTTATCTACGTATATATGCATAAATTTCTCTCATATATAAGAAATCTGTATTCATAAATATATATATATATATATATATATATATATATATATATATATATGTTACGAACTATGTTCATATATATATCATGGTGTATGAGCAATTGGAAAAATATGAAATGGTTCCAATCTTGGAATCGTTTCATATGAAAATGTCTTTATACTATAAAAAATTGTGCATTTCTGATGTGTCAGGTATATTTCAAAGTTCTTTGTCTTTTTGTGTTGTTGATTGTGGAGTTGGGGTTGCAACATAATTTCATACTTTAACTATATGTTAGTCTTTTCAATTTATTTTCAAGTATTTTCTCATGAGAAGTAAACATTTAATAGTCGTCAGCATGTTTGCTGTTTTGTATGGACTTTACAGCAAACTTACTGCTCAGTTTCCAGGCTTTTCAGATGTGTCCACGCATCTCAATAAGACACTTTTCGTTCACTCAGTTTATTGGTCATTCCGAGTTATGTTGAACAGAAGAAATATGAGCGAGGGAAGAAGTAGGTTGTCATTGAAGGAGTGATACCATTGAGAAATATAGTGCTATGATGTCATAATAGTGTGTATGAGTACAGCATTTATTTTTAATTTCTAGACAGCATGAAATGGTCAAAATCACCAAAAATAGCCATTTATGATTTTTACTTGAAATAATACTCTCAGGATATTTCCATACTGTAATTTTTTACATGTATGGGAATCCATTGTCTCAAAGAAAGATTACCGGCTCATCTTTTTCCTCCTTCTACAACTGTTACCATAGATGGTGGATGAACCATTGAACTTATGGTTCTTGTCGTTTGTTAAATGTTTACCAATGGAGACATTATCGTATACTTAGTTCTCCCTACCAAGCCTTACTGTGAGCCTAGTTCCCAAAACTCGTTCAAATCATAAGTTTTGGCTATTGTGAAAAAAAACAAACTTTCTTGCCTTTCCTATGTTTTCGACGGGCTTTCCAAAACAGGAATGATGCTAAATCGAAGTAAGGACTAATAGTGTTCTGCTTGATACGGTAAATTACTTATTTCATAGCCATCTCGTGAAATGGTACGAACAGTGAAGAATAGCCAAGAAAATAGGAATGTATTTCTTGTACCGAATGCGGAATGGAATTACAGAACGAAGTGAGAAAGGATTGGTATATTAGGTTATCCCAGGCAACTTCTTGCACCCTTACTAGTGTTCATATTCTTCACAGAGAGAATACAGGCATCGAAGAACGGCCAATGAAAGCAGAATTACTTTTTGGTATCAAAAACAGGATGGAATTCGACTCAGAATTTACGAAAGTGAGTTTTGACTGGTTTTCATCAAGTTTTACGTTGATATCCAATTCTCCATCACATCTGGCAGAAGATAAAAAAAGGCACAGAAACAACAAAAAAAGGCACAAAAATGACTAGAAAAAACATACCAAAAACGAGGAAAAAGAACGTCAATTTACGCTAATAGCGTCATGTATGTTAAAACAGCTCTTGACTCAAAGCAATGAATATAAACGGTTTTTCCGAGATGCTTCCTTAGTGATGAAGAGAGAAACACAAAAACCTGATGGGAATACTACGAAAGGGGAAGAAATCCAGGAGAAAATGTCTTTAGCCTCAAATGAGAAAGACAGTTTTTATTTTACGGGGCTATTTAACTCTTACAGCTCCAGCGATGTCAATCATTACGTAATGTCACCAACGTGATACTTCGTAGTTCTCTGCAGATCCCCCCTCTAGCAACAAGAAAAACTAAAATCTAGTGCGATAATCTGACATTCAAGTGAGTAAGTAGTTCTCTCGCGCTAGTCACGGCTCCAACCATCCCAGTCGGGATCCATATATTACATACCAATTACTTGGCCTGTTCGATGTGTGAATTAAAGGTGTCGTTCACTTCCCATTGCTTTTTTTTTTACCAATAGTTGAAAAGGAAAGATGTGTTCATGCCTCTCCTAAGGGTATTATTGAAAAACGAACACAGCGCTGGGGTTTGAACTTAGATTGCCGAGTCCATTCTCTATGCTTTTATCCGCTCAACCATCATCATCATCATCATCATCATCAGTCTTTTAACGTCCGTCGATGGACATAGACCTTCCCTAGGATTCGCCACAATTCTCTATCATGGGCGTTGCAGAGCCAGTATTTCCTGAATCTGTCCCAACCAACACCTCTTTATTGGATATCGTCGTCATTCATAATGCAAACATCCTCTCGAATACAACTTTAATGTATGTAATGAACGAAGATTTTCTTGTCAGAACGTCTCATTAAATAAAACTGACAAGTAATTTTTCCTGGAAGATTT
>OY735242.1:10235074-10245074 GCA_963457665.1 Thysanoteuthis rhombus
CAAAATGCAATAAGTGCCATTTAAAAAGTAAGTGTGTTTTATTGATTTAAAAATCAAATTCTGGATTTGAACATTCTTATCTTATTACAACCTTATATATATATATATATATATATATATATATATATATATATATATATATATATATATATATATAATGTGCAGTCTGTAAGGTTTTAATGAGATAAAAAGATTTTGATTTTAAATTGGGGCCTATTACATTTTGGAACTATACTCTCCATATGTGTGTGTGTGTATGTGTTTGTGTATGAAATCACTGTAGCCCCACAAATGACCCAACCAACCAGTCAAATGAGCAAGACATTCTTCTTTCTTTGAGTATGTGTGTGTTACTCTTTCTCTCTCTCTGTCTCTCTCTCTGGGTGCCCCTGGTCTCATTCTCATTTTACAAACTCAAAAATTTGTGTAAGTATACCACTGGGCATATGGTAATACCTTAATCCAACTACATCAAAACACACACATCAAAACCATTCCAGGTATCTAAACACCGTAGCCCCACAAAAAGCCTGCCTGACCAACCGGCAAAGTGAGCTACTGAATCTTCTCTCTTTAAGTGTCCGTGTGTCTGTAGAGAGGTGCCTCCAGGTGCTCCTGATTCAATTTTTGTGTCATACAACCTTGAAAATCTGCATTGGTTGCACAACTAGGCATCACCTAAAAGCGTTTTTTTTGTTTGTTTTTTTTTCTTCAAAAAAGTACTTTTTTTTTTTTTTTTTCATCTCTATGGCCATTTCAGACCAACAATTCCAAAATTTCATACTGGTGTTTTTCAGATAATCTTAGATAAAAGATCAATTCATTTAGATAATTTTAGATAATTTTCTGGATGATCAGTTCTGGAACACTAGTGGGCTATGGTGATTCATTCATGCCAGTTACAGATATGATATATCAGCAAATATCAATTTATCTGGCATAATGTTTTGATGGGTATTGCTGAAATCATAGACCTCACTGACTGTGACAATGTTTCAACCACTAAGCTGTATATTGCAGTTGTATGGAAGGCCGATTATCCCATAATATCATTCTCATCACTTATTAATCTGGTTTCCATTCATATTACATAAGTTGGGGGGCTATATTCATGCATTAATGTTACAGAACAGAAAATACATGCTAGTTTCCTTTCTTCTCTTGTTGGTTTTACGATCACTGGTTGACTCATAATATTCATTCAATATCTATTCCATAAAATCCTCAAAACAGGTACATGGTTAAACAAAATATAATCTATCATCATCATGAGTCTTTTAACGTCCGTCATTGGACATAGACATTCCCCAGGATTCGCCACAATTCTCTATCATGGGCGTTGCAGAGCCAGTATTTCCTGAATCTGCCCAGTTCATATCTCCATCGTGCGTTCTGTCGGCCTCGTTTTCTCATGTGATCTCTGGTGATCCATGTTGTGAGATGAGATGTCCATTGGTTGTATTTCATTTTTGCAACATGACCAGCCCATTGCCATTTGAGTTTTTTATAGTTTCTATGATGTCATAGACACCTGCCTTCTTCCTTATATACTGTACTGTCTTATGATCTCTCCACGTTGTAACATAACAACAAAGCATATGTAAAACATTAAAAAAAATGCTAGAGAAAATTACATGAATCATATTAACAGATATTAGAAAATAAGTAACTGAAGTGAGAAAAAAATTTTGGGAAAAGTTTTATAATGTGTTTAGTGTTTGTCGTTTACATTATATATATCAAAATTGCTTCATTCTAGAGCGCTCACTACTGTGACACAGAGCTAATAAATAAAATTTGCGATGAGTTTAATGCCCTATTTACAGTGCTAATTCAATCTGTTTCACTTTTTAAAATATGGAACTCTATTCTGGCCTTCGTAATAGTCACTTCAAATTAATACTGTTGGATGAAATATGTTTTACATCCATACACAGGTCATTTACATTGTGAACTGAACCCCTATGAAAACGCATTTTGGGAGATTTCCTGAAAACAAAAGACATTAAGGAATGAATGTTTAAATTCTCAGCCTTTTAGCTCCATTGGTGGGCTTGTATGCATGACACATAGATATCTAGATAGATGGATAGATGAATGGACTGCCATCAGCAAAACCCACTTTAAGATTAAAGAAACCTATGTTGACAGTTTTCATTGGGGATTTCTTAGAATATTAGTTTATTAATATCAATCTAATTAAGTTAGTTCATATCTATCTATCTACCTATCCCAGTTGCTTCATACCTCTCTATCTCAGTCTCTTCATATCTATCTCTCTATCTATCTCAGTCTCTTCATATCTATCTATCTATCTATCTCAGTCTCTTCATATCTATCTATCTCAGTCTCTTCATATCTATCTATCTATCTCAGTCTCTATCTATCTATCTCTCTATCTATCTCAGTCTCTTCATATCTATCTATCTATCTCTCAGTCTCTTCATATCTATCTATCATTCTATCTCAGTCTCTGTCTATCTATCTATCTCAGTCTCTTTATATCTATCTATCTCAGTTCCTCTGTATTCATCTCTCTATCTACTTCAGACTCTTCATATCTATCTCAGTCTCTGTTTATCTATCTCTCTATCTCAATCTCTTCATATCTATCTATCTCAGTACCTCTGTATTTATCTATCTATCTATCTCAGTCTCCTCATATCTATCTATCCATCTATCAATCTATCTATCTCAGTCCCTCTGTTTTTATCTATCTATCTATCTATCTATCTACTTCAGTCTCCTCATATCTATCTATCTCAGTCCTTCTGTTTTTATCTCTCTATCTATCTATCTACTTGAGTCCCTTCATATCTATCTATCTACTTGAGTCCCTTCATATCTATCTATCTATCTCAGTCTCTTCATATCTATCTATCTATCTATCTATCCATCTCAGTCAATTCATCTCTCATCCAATTTCTACCTATCCAAATATCTGTCTCGGACAACCCATAACTGTCCGTGTATTTAATGTCTAATGATTTATACTAACAATACCAACAGATATGTCATGTCAATATTGCAACAATAACAAAATTCACTAAATCATTTGTGATATATTGCGGACATAACTTCGCCTCCATGCTGAGTTCTCTATGGAGTCTTTGCAAACGAAAATCACTTTGCGGTCCCATTTAGTGGCTGGGGACTTTAAATTTACGCCTCGTCCACTGCATATTTAATGATTACGCTCGGTAATAATGCAGAGGTTGTTTGTGCTGCTTTGTGTAGTCACGGCAAGCGAGTGTTATATTTTGCTTCGTTACTTTTGTTGGAATTTGAAAGTATAAGAATTCTGTGGGTGGTCTTTCTGCTGGGAAGCGCTCGGACCATTCATGTAGCCACAAAAGTCGAATTAGTGGAACATGAGTAATAATAAGTGCAAACATTGGACTTAAGTGTTCAAAAGATGCTAATAATTGGGGAACTCATTTTGGGAGAAATTGTTTTATAAAACAATCTTTTTCTATATCCATACCTACCTGCACTTATGTGTGTATGTGTATCAGTACATATATATATATATATATATATATATATATATACATACATATATATATATATATATACATATACATATATATATATATATATAACTAATCATTGTGTCATCCACAGACAGCTATTTCGTTGTATTACAACTCTTCAGTGTGGCTATAGACAATCCATGATCCCATCCAGTACCACGAGGCAGGATTGAAACTTTCACTTCAGACCCGGAGGCCGGTATCCTACTGCTGGGCAACGGAACTGAATGGTCTGTAAGGCTGAATTTAAGTGATGTATTCATTTTAGCTTCTTAAATTCCTCATCCACCAGAGTGCTCTATTTGTTTGGAAGTGCTGAAACTCAGACAATATATTGTTCATGTAGATATAAGTATATCCTGAGAATTTTACCAATATTAGTTGGTCAATACCAATTTTATTGTGAAAACATAAAATATCTGAAATACTGTGTGTGTATATATATATATATATATATATATATAAGCTCAAACTCACACAATATATTGCTCATGTAAATATAAGTTTATTTTGAAATCTTTACCAACATTGCTGGATTAACACAACTTTCATTGCGAAAATATTAAAAATTTGAAACACTCTCTCTCTCTCTCTCTCTCTATATATATATATATATATATATATATATACTCAATGGGAGAGAGGGGGAAAGAGATAGTAATGTGTTAGTTTTGATTATGGCTAATTTGACGAAATCTGAAATGATAATATCAGAAGGCCTCCAGTACAAATGATTCTTTTATTTTGATATTTCACTCAACTCAGCTTTATCAAAACAAGAGAAGGTTATATAAAGAGTAGTGAATCTTTAAGTGGTCGCATCGTCTATCCTCAATTACCACAAGTTACAGACCACCAATGAATACACCATTTTCTTATATCACCCCACATTTCTTGACAAAGCTGACTGTTCAGCTCAGTGGTAAGAGAGGTGTGGTGTCAAGACGGCTTCCTATCGGATGCAGGTTTGATACAAGCGGTGACCCATTTTTTGATTGTTTATTTCATATATACTGCCTGGGCCGATTGATACATTCATAGTGTAAAAACCAGATGTTGGTTCAAATAGAATTTTAAATAAAAATAACACATTTATAATTATACTCTTGGATAATACATCTATTCTTCCATAATATATATTGTAAAATATTTGACTGTGCAGCTTGGTCTCTGGAGTTCCCGGTTGTGCCTGTCCATGTTATATAGAGTCCGATGAAAGAAAAAAGTGGTCAGGTCTCGTTAATGGTTTTTGATATGTCAGGGAAATGAGACTCCTCCCTGACCTGGTTATCTGGAAACTAGATCATCCCTATAAAAAAAATGCTTTCAAGTCATATGGCATAAAGAGGAGAAGCAATGACCTCTGTCTATTGGCAGCATGCCATGTTGGGGATGATCAATCAAAAAATTGGAATGAGTTACTTCTTTTGCCTTTGTTGGATCACTGGAGCCTTTGAATTTTCAAAGAACAAATGGGTATAAACTAGTGATCAATTTAGCAAAGACTTACATTGCAAATTCAACCCCCTTTTTAAAACCTATTCCGGGGGGGGGAATTTTCAAGAAACAAAAAATCATTTTTCTCTAAATATATTAAGGAGTAAATGTTGGAAATTTCACACCTCTAGCTCCATTGCTGCAACCAGTATGAGTGATACATAAACATATCCATTCATAACCAACCAACTGGACCAACTTGAAAACTGAATGAACCTATAGTTTTGATTGACGTAGGTTTCTCCAGTTTTCAAATTGGTCCTGCTGGCTGCCTATGAATGTATATACGTATGTATCTCTTGTACAAGTTGCACCGATTGAGCTAGAGGTCTGAAATTTTCAACAATTACATTTTAGTATGTTATAAAAAAGTGCTTATTAATTTTTTAGAAATTCCCTCCCCTAGAAAGATTTTCAGTGTGTGTGTGTATTGGGGGGAGGGGATTTACAATGTTACAAAGTTTATGCCAAATTTGACCCTTATTTTGTATCCAGCTGTATTAAAAACTGTTTCTTGAAAATTCAGACTTTTCTTAGTGATCATTATCCAACAAAAGGTGAGAGATGTAACTTATCAATTGATCATCCCCTTTTTCCAATTTTCTAATTGATCACCCCCAACACTTCATGCTGCCAAAAAAATGTTGGTCATGCAAAGTTTTTTTATTGCGTGACAAACCAAAACTGTATATTTTTTATTGATAAATGAAGTAATATAATCCCTGATATAAATACCAATTTCATGAATAAAAATATGCAATACTAATCAGGAATAAAGTATGATATAATACAATATCCGATGAGTGATAGGTTTATTTCATAAAGTGCTCAATACATTCAACATTAAACATTAAGTTGATTTAGACCAGAGCTTAGAATATAATGGAGTGAGGAATTGTTATACAAGCATGTTTATGCTCCTATCTAAGAATTTTCCCGGAGAAGCCCAAATAGGAAACAAACATGAACATGTTTGTATAGCAAATCCTTATTTGAATATGAATATATATATATATATATATATATATATATATATATATATATATATATATATATTTATTTATGAATGATTACTATCTACCTTTTTATATTTCATGTTTTATAACGTGATAAAACTAAAAATTTCAATATAGGTAAATAGAGGTCTGAACTAATACAATAAACTCTTTTATTATTGGCCTTGTGCCTGACTAGAGTCTGATCTAGTAGATACTAACTCCCACCTTACTGTTTGTCTATTGTTTATCTTTAGTTCTTTTTCCGTGATGCTACTGAACTTTCCAAACACTATCGGTTCCCCGTTGTGCTTGTCCGTGAGACGTGTATGGCGTTTTCAGACGGCCAAGTCAATAAGTTGGAACAACATCAAGGGTGCGAATCGAGCCACTTCAAAAAGTTTTGGCGCCGTCCCTCGCCAAACCAATGAATGTTCAGCACCCTTTGGCCATTTTACAACACTTCTCGTAAGAAAACAAAACATTGAAATTTCTTTCCCCGGTGCCGAGGATGGTTGTGGTGAACGGTGAGAGGAGCACTTTACTATTTGGCAAATATCGATGCTATGTCAAATCTTAAGCAACATGCAATATGTTAATTGGTATTGTAGTTTGGTCAGGGGCAGAAAGGGCAATGATTGAGCATAAGGAAGAAGGGTGACTAAAGTTGTTGGTATAACATCATAACATTAATGTAGACATATACGCCCCCTTAATTGTAGCATTAGTATCAACTCAAGGAATAATGATAAATATATATATATACGTGTATAAGAGAACAAGAATAAAATATTCGACAAATGTGTGTATATCTATTGATGTATTAAGTAGATCTTAGTTCAAAAAAGTGCTTAATACTATCAGTAGAGCGGTTAGAGAATGAGTAAAAATCTTTTTGAATGGTTCATTACTGATTGTACGTTCTGTTCACCCAAAGGTTTTCAAATGGAAATTGTGCTGCTCATTTGAAAATCTCTTTTCAGTGAAACAGAATGTTCAATCTGTAATGAACTATACTGTACTCATTTAAATATATATATATATATATACTAGTTAATCTACAATAAAATTTCATTGATATATTTGAATTTCTATGTAATGACTTTTTAGAAAGGCAACTATTGAACGTACTTCAGTAGAAGAGTCCATTGTTTGGAATGGTGGGTAAAAGATATTTTTAGCAGCAAAATTGTTACCTTTTGATGGAAGAGTCCATGGTTACCAACAGAGAAAGAATGTATTTATATATATATATATATATATATATATATATATATATATATATATATATATGTATATATATATATATATATATATATATATATATATATAATTATAAATGCGCTATATCATTTGAAAGTATTTGAAATGCCCAAGTAGCTAGCTATTGGTCGCAGATTTGTTTCCAGCAGCAGCCCATCTTCTTTGTTTGTTTTTTCTATTCACCCTGTTTTGGCCAAATGACACATTCATTGTGTAATAATGAGAGTTCACTTCAAATTGAGTTTCAAATCATATAACACATTTATAATTATTTGTCGGATTATACGTCAATGAATGATTGATATATATATATATATATATATATGTATATATATATATATATATATATATATATATATATATATGGTCTATGACAATGGTCAACCCTTTATTTACTTCATTCAGCTCCTCAGGTAGACATCTATCTGAGGTGTCGAATAAACCAAAACGAAGGTATACCATTATCATAAACAAAATCTACGTATTTAATCGATATATCATCTCTACTCTAAGTATTGAGCATTGTTGGAATAAAGATTTTTCGGAATAATGTATACAACTCTTGGTATATATTTTACCTATATTTATACATACACACGATGCAAACGGATTTAGTTATGATAACGAAAGCAAGAAAAACTCTTAAAGTAGCGATATTAAATTATGAAAATAATATTGATTATACTTAAGATAACATTAATTAAATTTTCTTGATAATGACCGATGATGGTTGGAGGATGCAGAACTTTAAAACCCACCAACTTCACTCATTGTCTCAAAATTTTGTTCCTTTTGATAGAAAGCTTGTCTTCAAATGAGAAAAAATTACTAAAAAGTTGAATAAACATAGTTTGTCAGTTATTCTTAATAAAGTATGTTTGAATATATGTATATACATTCATACATATACATATATATACATATATCAGCAGCATCATCAACCATTATAAATCCCCTGCATGACAAAAACCTTTCCATCTCCTTCCATGACGAATGTGATTGCAGTGATCTCTGCCGTGTCTTACTTGCATGTCTCTATCTTGACTCTCCATCTCGTGTCAGGTCTTTCCTTACAGTATTTACTGCTTCATAGGATAATTAGTAAGTTGTTTGCTCCATTTGTTGTCCTTTCTTCTCACTTTGTGCCCTGCCCATCGCCATATTTGTTCCTCAATTACTTAGGAATTATCTTTCACCTTGGTCCTTTCTCAGATCCATATTGATCTTTTCCAATCTCTACGAGATTTTCTTAAAATTGCTTTTTCTATTGCCTTCTGTGATATCCTAGATTTGTTTTTAGTGGTTTTGGAGGTTTCTTATCTTTGAATCAGATCTGATATCGATTGCATACTTAAAGTTTTAAGCATATTGGCAATTCGTCTCTATTTATACCAAATGCTCTCCCGCCAATCATTATGCAACGTCTGTATAATTTCCAAGGTATTTCTCTAACTTTATCGATTCACCTCAGTAAATATATTCTTTAATTTCTTCCAAGGCTTCTCTGTCTATTCTTATGGTCTTTTTTTGGGACTTTATCATTGAACATTACTTTTGTCTTTGTTTTGTTCATCTTTCATCTTTTTTAGATTTCTTAATTCAGATCACTTAACATGTTTCATAGATCCTCTGCATTTTCTGATATTAATGCATTATTATCGTAGGACCTTAAATTGTTCGAATATTCTCCGTCTATATTTATTCCCATATTTTCTCGGTCTTTTTTCCCCGGAATGTGCTTTTAAGGCCCGCTGTAAATAGTTTTGGTGACACTATATCCCCTCGTCTCTCTCCTTTTCCAATCATTGTAAAATCTAATTATTGCTTTGTCATTTTCATGTACAACCTTAATTACTTTTATCTTATTTTCATTTCTACCTTGTTCTTACATTGACTTAAAGACTGCCTGTGTTCTAATGAATCAAAGACTTTTCAAAGCGGTTTGTTTTATTCTGATGTCTTTTCGATTTGCTAGTTTAATGTATGTAGGTGGTCTATTTTTGAATAGCCTCTTCTACCTATTTGTCCGGTGGGGTTTCATCTAAAGTGTTTGTTCATCTATATGTTAGTATTTTCAAGAATGGCTTGTAAACGTTTGGCATTAAAGTAGAAGGAACAATAGCAAAGGTCTTTATTGTCTCCTTTCTTGTGTATCAAGATCACTTTTCCAAGACAAAATCTTTTAGGGTCTTTCTCTTCTTTTGAGCATTGTATGAATAGTTGCACTAGTCCTCTGTGAAAGACTTCTCCTGCATTTTTTAAAAGATCTATCATTATGCCATCTTTGCCTGGGGTTTTTCCTTGTAATATTTTCTAGCATGGAAACTACTATATTCATTGTTATATCTGAAATATCATTATTCTCATTTGAAATGTTATTCGATTATACTTTTATTTTTGAGGCATAGAATGTATAGTGTTTTTCAGTTATTCTTAATATTTTGTCTCTACTAGTTACCTTTGGAGCTAAAACATGTATCCTAACCAAGAGACTGATCATCAAACTGAGAACTAAACAACGTGCACAAGAGAGAATCATACTCAACCTTGCTTGGAGAGATCATAAGACAGCACAGTATATTAGAGAAGAGACAGTAGTCTGAGTAATCAAATTATTAGAAAATTCAAATGGCAATGGGCTGGTCACATTGCTAGAATGTCAGACAAATGATGGACATCATAATTCACTACGTGGATCCCCAGAGATCACAT